>SMDT01002908.1:0-340845 GCA_005392925.1 Aquilaria sinensis | reverse complement strand
GGAACAATGTTTAACTCCGGCCGATTACAATAAATTTCCAGGTCCTTCCGTGCTTTTACATTATCTTTTATTTTGTTTTTAACATCCATCACAGTATTCCATATATTCTCAAACATGTTCTTCTCAATATGCATAACATTAAGATTTTGTCGTATTAAGTTCGTGGCCCAATATGGTAACTCCCAGAAAATGCTTCGCTTCGTCCAATTATGTGATTTCCCATAATCACACGGTCGATTTTGTGGACCATCGTTACCAACTGATGGAATCCATGAGATTCTTTCAAATATATCTTCACCTGATAAGCGCGGAGGAGGCAATGACTTTTCTGATTTCCCTTTTTTAAAGCACGTACAATTCCTTCTATATGGGTGGTTCCGGGGGAGGAATTGCCGATGACAGTCGAAAAAAGATATTTTCCCGCCATACTTAAGTTGGAATGCCTTACTTTCACCCATACAAATAGGGCAAGACAATCGCCCATGTGTCATCCACCCTGATAGCATGCCATAAGCCGGAAAGTCATTTATGGTCCACATTAATGCTGCTCGCAGAATAAAATTTTCTTTCAATGACACATCCCATGTTTCGACGCCATCAAACCACAGATGCCGTAGCTCGTCTATAAGAGGTTGTAGATAAACATCAATCTTATGATTTGGGCTACGTGGACCTGGAATCAGCAACGAAAGAAACATATAAGGTTTTTTCATGCACATCCAAGGGGGCAAATTATACGGAGTAACGATCACAGGCCAACAAGAGTATTGTTTCCCAGATGGTCCAAATGGTGTAAATCCATCGGCACACAACCCCAATCTGACATTTCGTGATTCCGAAGCAAACCATGGGTAGGTCTGATCAAAATGTTTCCAAGCTTCACCATCTGATGGATGTTTTAACAGACCTGGGACCTGTGTTTGCTCTTTATGCCACCTCATCTGCTCAGCTGTTGCCAATGACGCAAATAAGCGTTGCAGACGAGGGCTTAGTGGTAAATAATGCATGGTTTTCCTCGGTCGATCTTTACCACGACCTCCTTTTTTTGGCTTATATCTCTCAGACCCACAGTACTTACAAATACGATTGGTACTGTCATCTTTCCAGAACAACATACAATCATTCACACAGACATCAATCTTCTCGTGAGACAGACCCAACTGGGAAACTAATTTCTTAGTTTCATACCAATTTGATGGCATCTTACTATCTGTTGGTTGGGTCTCCTTCATTAGTTGGGCAACGCCATTAAAGCATCCTCGTGACATGTGATACTCAGACTTAAGGTTGAGAAGGCGGACAGCAGCAGATAACTCAGAATGACTTTCGCACCCATCCCATAAAGGAGTTGACGCTGAATTCAACAGATTAAAAAAATTTTGAGCACTTTCATTAGGCTCCACAACATTGTCTTCCGGAAATTGATTGTAACTAGGGCCAACGGCATCTAATACCATCCTTTCATATGGATTCGTCGAACACCCCTGGTCAAACTCCTTAAACCCACCACACCTGGAGCCGTATCTGATGCTTCATTAAATGGCTCACCATGTGCGGTCCAATTCAAGTAAAAAGGCGTATACCCCCATTTGTACAGATGAACTCTGACCTCATCAGCCTGATTAAACCGCAAATTCTTACACTTCCGACAAGGACAGCGAATGCATAACCCGCTCATAGTTTCAGGGTGGGATACAGCAAATGATATAAATTCTTCCACCCCGGACTCCCACTGTTGTGTGTAACCAATTCGGCCAGGCAAGAAACGGTTACTGTACATCCAACTACGGGCTGATTCCATTACACACAAAATCTGTTCGTAATCATAAACACCTCAATCTATTAAATGATATACGTATTCAAGTTTTAGGTTGAGTTACTAAAAATAACAAAAGTATGCTTCAATGTTTACCCTCTTAAGTTTACAGTATTTTTAGATAGACAAAGTTTATTCTCAATAAAGTTGTTCTTATGATTAACGTACATCATTATCATTATTGTTCTTATTGTTCTTATTACTGTCATTGTTCTTAGTACTTAAATTCATAATTTTTAAAGAATATTTTATTACAATGCCAGGATTTACTAAGGTATTAAGTACCTTGATTAAGCTATTTTAGCTTAATAAGTTAAGCCATCAAGTTAAGTAAACTCACGTACAATATGATCAAGGGTAAGAACTGATAAGTTAAATTTAAGACAATAATTTAATCTTGTAGTTAGAACATAAAAGTTGGGGTAGGATTTGCACAATAAAATCCTTTCTAGTAACCATTGGATAAGACCTTAGAATGTTTGAGCTCTCATTAAATTGTATGTATATTTTGTTATATATACTGATCCTAAGTATTTAGGGTTTACAAGTTTAGGTATATTGTGTTGGGTTTAAGTGTAGATGTATGGTATAAGGTAAAGGTTAGGGTTAGGAAGAAGTTTGCGTTAAAGTCATGTTTGGTACAATTAGGCTACCTGGATTTCTTCGAATGACAGTGACTCCTCCTCTTCAGTGGTCCTAATTTATTTGTTTTAATATTTTCTCTATTGGTCTCCAAATTCCTTTACGAGGTATTTTTTCTGCATTATTATTGTCATATCACTAAAACATGGTTTTATTATAATGAATAAAGTTTTATTATCAATACACCATGACATAATATAACCATTTACACTAAAGCACTCCAACTAAACCATAACTACACCTATTACCATGAACTTATACAAATAATCATGCCATAAAATAATATACACAACGCACAAAGAAATTACATATTGACTATAATACAGAAGAAAAAATATGCACAGATAACAAATAATTAACATAAATTGCATATTCAAATCTAAAGCCACAGTGTTCAAACCATAGTGAGAAGTATTTCCGTTTTATTACCAATATTAGTAATTAAAACAATTTCCCTTAAAATCATCCCGTTCTCAATTATACACGAAAAGAATTATAAACTAACCTCGAACGGCTGCAAACGGACAGGAGAAACAATGGGTACTTCTTCACACTAGACAGATGCAGGGAGGAACTGAAAAAATGGGAAAAACAACTTAATATCCTGGTAATATAAGAAATTTCTTCAAACGAAACAAAGTATCATTAATGTACACGATCAATTTAAACAAAATACGGTACGGAGATTATTATTTTTTTCATTATAGTTATGTATAATCGTCATGTCATTATCTTTTCTCTCTTAACGCATCATTTATTTTAACTTATGTATAACTGTTTTAAATTGAGACATTTTTTTATAAAATTTCAGATAATGCCAACACATATTTTGTACATATCTAGTTTCCATCGTTGAGTATAGAAAATTGACCTATATATATATATGGCAATGAGTTTGAGTTTTTGGATGGCAATGAGTTTGAGTTTTTGGAACTGGCTTTTTTTAATCGCTTATTAATATCAACTTTGTTTAAGTTGTGAGATCATTCTTTGAAACTAAAGTAGGTATTCTACCATATAATCTGTTTGATAGTTTTTTAGGCAGTTTTTAGTGCACTTTCTCTGAATGCATCAACAAGAGTTGGATTTTTTCACTTCATGAAAAACATAAGTAATCAACTATACTTGGCTATGCCTTGAACATCTGCACTTCTCTGTCCAAATAACGTTTATGTTTATTACTGGTGTGAACAAGCACTCAAAACTCGCATTAGTTTTGAATATTCCTGCCCCTCACAGGTGCAACAAAAGCTATTATTGCCTTTAAAGTGCCAGTGCAAAACTATAACACATCAAAATGATTAGAAGAATAAAAATAAATAGGTAGACATGGCATAGAAATCTATTAAATGAAAGAATGGCTTGTCATCCACATGTATTTTTTTTTTGTTAGATCTAGAACTTGGATTGCATGGTAGCGATCACGTTCAAAGTCCACTTGAAATGCCTTGCCTAAAATATGGGAGTTAGACCCAAAGACAACATTTGCAAATATAAGAGTTTCATAGCGATAGTGTTAACATATTTGATGTTCCTCCTCTAGTAATGGATGAGCCTCACAGATAACACAAACACATCACCCGACAGGTAATTATTTTAAAAGTATTTTTTGAACTTTTAAAGTGTAAAGTTCCAATAATTCTATAATTTAAGAAAATAATCACTTTTTATGCAAATAAGTTTTGAATTATTGAGTAGTTCGACAAAAAAGGAACACTTTATGACAAAATAATTCTAGTTTGATACTTAAACGGCTTACTTCTCTATTGAGCTCCGATCCTTTCGACAACTTATGTTAATAAACTTAAGGAGCTAGTAAATTTTTAATAAAATTTGTTTTTGCCGTTAAATAAAAATTGTTAGCTTGGCCATACATTAGTCTTGCTTCTAATAATAATAATGTTAGTAGTATTATCATGGTCGATGCATGCAAGTGTTCACTAACTAGTTGATCACTACTTAAATTTGGGTTTTTCGGGACAATGAAATTAGTTATTAGATTAAATTCTGAAAATTTGATATAATTATAGATTAATCTAGAACATTTATTTGATCACATTGTATTGCATTAATCATAAATCCTCATTTGTTTATTTGTTTCAGAAATGAGTTATTAAAAGTTCTAATGCAATAGTATATGGTTCAAGTGAACATTCCCTAATTAAAAGTAGTTGAGTATATTCCTTTGGGTATTTCAAAAAGTGATCGAGTTTCATTTTAATTTTTCTTCATTATTAAGTATTTTAATTTGTTAGTTCATTATTTTAAAAATGAATCATAAAGAGTTGCCATAAAAAAGGGAACATAAAGAAGAAACATAGTAGCATCCACAAGAGTTGCACTCAGACACAGTACCAAAAAAATACTTATTATATTTACATAAACAAATTTAAATACATTGGACGGCAATATTTACAATTTTACGTTATAGGTGAGTTCGTGAGATTATTAATAATACGTTAAATACATTAAATGCATTTACTTCTAATAAACTTTATCTATCTAAATAATTTATATGTTTGTAAATTTACCAATAATTTCTATATCTATAATGGATTTTAATATTTATAAACCAATAGTTAATGCTTGTGATTAATATTAATATTAACTTGTTTAACATTTTATTCATTTTTCAATTAGTTCAAAAAGAGAAGTATCATTTTTTTTAAAATATATTTTAGCTAATCTCATTTTATTTTAAAAATTATTTTTCACCATATGAAAAAAAATATAAATATTCTACAATATTTTGTCATTGCAAAATGTAAATATACTACCTAAACAAATCACTTAAAACTAATAATTTCATAATTTCTAATTAATCCCGAAAATAGAAAAAAAATTGTAAAAAAATGCACATAAAAAAACAATTGTAATGGGTAACCTAAAAACTAAATCTCCAACCAAATGCAACACAAAATAACAAATATTGCACATATTTCAAACCAAATTAACACTATATAATCTAAAAATACATAATTATTAGGGAAAAAAATATCAAAAATACGAAATAAACGCGGTTACCTCAAATCAAAATGTTAACTTCCTTCAAACACCTCCAAATCACTTCAATACTGCAATAAAAACCAACATCTTCAACCCATTATCAACCAAGAAGCTCAAATAGGGAGAAATAGCTCAAAAAAAATCAAAAAATTCCTGGACAAAATTAAGCCAACCTTCAAAGCGTGCCAAACGACAGCAGATCCACGAATTTCGGACCTCGAAGAAGCTGTTTCGGGTCCCAATCGACGCAAACAAGTGAATGTGTGTGCTGTGCGAGAGAGGCGTCGCAGGGGAGAGAGAGAAGCGAACCAGGCGTGACAGAGAAGACGAGTTGCGCTGGGGGGGCCATTTTAAAAACAAATTTTCCAACGGCCGTAGCCGTTGGAAACCTAAGTATAAAACGCACTGTTTCATTTATTCTGTTTCCAACGGCCAAAGCCGTTGGTAAATGTACAGGTTTTTTTTTTGCCAACGGCTTAAGCCGTTGGAAATATTACACATGCTTTGCTCCAATTATTATATATATTTACCAACGCGTGACACTTGGAACCTAATTCCAACGGTCATAACCGTTGGAATATACCAAAGGCTCAGCCGTTGGTAACGGAAAAAAAAAAAATCCACCAACGCGTGCACGTTGGAAAAATTTTACCAACGGTTCTACACGTTCGTAATTACCAACGTCTTGACCGTTGGTAAAAAAACAGTTGGAAAAGACGAGTTTTTTAGTAGTGTATATGTTATGAATCAAGCCTCAACTTTAGATATAAAATAGAATATTATTAATATTTATCATATTTTTTCAATTACCATATACTTAGTTCCAACAAAAAATCAAATTATAAAAATTGGATAAGCTAAATTATAAATTAGATGGTTCGGATAAAAACAAGAAAAACCGAATTATAATGGATGGTTCATATTTGCTTTAATTTGTAATTCAGATGATTTGGATTGAATTCATAAAAGCCAAAAACCAATTAGATTGTTCTATTTGGATCAGTTTCATACCAATTCAACTGAATGAACACTCCTAATTCCTCTTTTTCTAGTCTTAATTCTTTGAAAAAAAAATCTTAAAACCCATATAAATCGTAGAAATTTTCATTTGTTTTTTTTACCGAATTCACTATTTTTTCTTCAACTTCTCCTTCTACATAAGTTCGCAGCATTTTCCAATTGATTTGGATCAATGATAACCATTAAAACTACAGGCGTCCTCTACGATTCTCGGGCAAAAAATAAAATCTAATCAAGATAAATTTCTGCCCAATAAGTTGTATTTCTCTGTAAAAGAAAAGTGCCTTGGTTCCAACTTAACCTCGCCACTGCATGTCCATGAACCGAAAATGATGTTTCTGCCGCAGCCAATCTCTATGTTTTCATTTGATTTTACTCCACTACTTTTCAATCTCTACAATTTTAATAATCAATTATTAAGCTTCGACTTGAAAGGGAAAAATACAA
This sequence comes from Aquilaria sinensis, assembly GCA_005392925.1. Classification (NCBI taxonomy): domain Eukaryota; kingdom Viridiplantae; phylum Streptophyta; class Magnoliopsida; order Malvales; family Thymelaeaceae; genus Aquilaria; species Aquilaria sinensis. The sequence continues at coordinate 333,914 of SMDT01002908.1, read as the reverse complement.
ACCTAAATCAAATATCCAACAGAGTAATCAAAGTGGTGGTGGCGAAGATTGATAACAGTGGAACAGATTGCATCTGATAGCCGCATAGAGGTTGGGCTAGCAACAAGAGTTCAATAACAAAGGTGAACTCGACTAGGACGTGGATGACAACATTACTAAAAAAAAGGTTTTCCCAACAGCCATTTCCAACAGTTCTCTGTTTGAAATTTGGGGTTTTCCAATGGCTAGTCGTTGGAAATAAGCCCGTTGGTAAAACAAGCGTTGGAAAAAAATTTCCAACGGTCATTTCCAACGGCTAGCTATTGGAAACTGGGCCGTTGGAATACATAGTTTTTTCTAACTGTTTAATGGTTTGCCAACAGCCTAGGCCGTTGGAAATACACCAACGGGTCAGGTCGTTGGAAATTTTATTCCAAAAAATACAAAAATATACTTAAAATTATATTTTAAAAAAAATATTTTTTATTTATTAAAATCACATTTTATATTAACTGAAAACATACTATATATATATATATAAAATAAAATCATATTCTATATTTTATATTCATAAAAAATATATTTACTAACATTATATTAGCACAAAAAATTATATTATTCAAGAATAAGTTAGTAAAATTGTATTTTATATTTTTCTAAAATTAACTGAAATGTACTAAAAAAATTAAAAAATCACTAATTTTTTTTTATTAAAAATAGACATTTTTAAAAATTAAAAAATTTACTAGGAATTAAAAAAATTAGTAAAAACAAAATTCAGATCAACAATAAAAAATGCTCTGAAAAAATATTCAAACAGAAAAGGCACAAGAAGATTCATCAGATCCATCGACCGAACATTCAACTACTAAAAAAAAAAAAAATCAAATCGAGCATTCGGATTGGAAATTATACAATTCAAAATCAAAAAAATTCACTAAATCAAAAAATTAATACTGAATAAATCACAACACAAAAATAAACTTGAAATTAGATATGATTCGAAATCCAACATCTCGGAAGGCGTCTGATGAGCCCGAGGACGACGATCACATCTGTGACAGAGAGAGTTAGCGATCAGATCTGCTAGAGCAGGAGAGAGGACGACGATCAGATCTGCAACGAAGAGAGGATGATGATGGAAAGACCGAGAGGACGAGCCATAGGGAGGACGGTGTCGGAGAGACCGAGAGGACGTCAAGAGTGAGGCTCACGGTGAACAGTGAAGTGAGAGAGGGGGTAGGGATGGTGTGAGAAAGGAGAGACAGTGAGACAAGCGGAAGGATGGGGTGAGAAAGGAGAGACGGTGTGAGGCGGAGGGATGGGGTAAGAGGTAAAAGAGGTAGGTCAAAGTGGTGAGAAGGGAGAGACGAGCAGCAGAGGAGGGGTGGGGTGGGTTATGTGGGATTATATAGTTAGGGTTAGGTTAGATTAGGTTTGGGCTAAATATATGTTATAACATATTTATACGTACTAATATGTTCATAAGTATATACATTATTATTATTATTATTATTATTATTATTATTATTATGTATTATGATATATATTTTATGTATCATATTATTATATTATCATAAAAATATCTATTTTTATGATATATCTATATATGATATATATTATGGTATATATGATACTTATGATACATTATCTCCATTATGATACATTTTAACATATTAATATATTATATTATGATAAATTATATATTATACTAATATATTATGATAAATACATATTATGCCATATATTTAAATTTTATGTTTCCAAGGACCTAGGCCGTTGGAAAAAAAATGTTTTCCAACGGCCTAGGCCATTGGGAAAATGAAAATGTTTTCTAACAGCTTAGGCCGTTTGAAAAATTATGATACTATATATATATGTATATAATTATGATATATATGGTACTTATGATACATTTTAACATATAATATATTATATTATGAAAAATTATATATTATACTAATATATTATGATAAATACATATTATGTCACATATTTAAATTTTACATTTCCAACTGCCTAGGCCGTTGGGGAAATAAAAAATAAAAAATAAAAATTTTCCTAACGGCTTAGGTGTTTTATTTTTCCAAGCGGCTTAAGCCGTTGGAAACAATAAATACTAAGATGCATAGTGTAACTTACATATTTTCCAATGGCTTAGGTGGTTGGAAAATTGCCCGTTGAACAATTTTGAACATTTAGTTGTTGGAGATTTTTTTTCACAAGTTTCAATTTTTTTTAACAATTTCCAATGCCCTTGGACGTTGGAAATTCCCAATGGCTTGGCCATTGGAAAAAAGGGTTTTTTTAGCAGTGCAAGGAGAGTGGCCATGGAGGAACCATCAGTGGAGAAAAAAATGAGTAGTTGGTTTAGACCCCATTTGGCATTAGTGAAAAGTTTTTGTGTTTTTACAGATCGAGGAAATTAACCATTCTCTTTTCTCTCATTCCATAATTTGGGAATGAGATAGGAAAACTGTTGAAGTGAAAAATAATTTAATATTCCCTTAAATAGAGAAAATTTATAAAATAGAGAATCTGTTGGAGTTGCTCTTTGTCAGGAGCTATCTTATGGATGCTTTTTTGTTTTCTATTATATTTGTATGAAGCACACTATGGATGAATTGACATGTATGAAGTAGGATTATGCCCAAAAGCTGATCATTAGATGATTGTATTCTGCACTTAAGTTATGTATTCTATTGAGGCATTATTCCATTAATTATGTTTATTCTTTTGTTTTTGCATAGCACGACCAAACATAATTGTAGCTCTAGAATAAAGGTATTTGTAAATATTCTTAGATAAGTATTATTGTAGAATGAGTTACAATCATGGTATAGAGCTATATGAGAATGACACATTTCATCTTTTATACTACACATTTCATCTCTCATACTTAGTCTTGATATATAGGACAAATGAACAAAGGCATATATGGGTAATGATCATAAAAGTTTAGTCGAGTCACCTACTTTCTTGTCACTTGAAAAGCAATGATGTGTTGTTATGTATTACTTATTTAGTTATAATCATAAATGTAATTTACAATCATTGCCAATGTGATATCAACCTATAGGATCGCACAGTTATAGCTAGTAGAATTATTTTAGTGTATGAACCAAGTTGTTTGGTTGTAGTTTCATGGTAATTTAGAATTAATTATTGGCTCAAAAGTTGAGCCCATAATTATGCTTGAAATCAACCCTAATTGGATTAAGGTTAAAACCTGCTTGGTTGGGATTTTCAGACCACTATATATAGTGATATATAATATGCAAAAATTAGTGGAGTTCTACTTGACAAACAAAACCCCAGTGCACTCTTCTCTAGTTATTCTTGGAGAAGGCAACTAGCATTGGGAAGCAAAAGAGAAATTAAACATTCCTACCAAGTTCGTGGAAGAGCATGGTGATCCAACTGATTCATATAGATACCTTAAAGAGATTGAATATGTTAATTATTCAAGTTTTGTGATTTAAATCAATAGTTGGGTGAAAGATCTTAACTCTAATGATATAAAATTTCAAACATCTAATTTACTATATTCACATAGATCCTACAGTGGTTTTGGTTAATTCTACTACACTGTTTATATCCTGAAACCCTACATAAATATAATCAAACTGACCATGAAGTCATCTTTCAAAATGATACAAAAAGAATACATATTTTCACAATATCAGTCTATCTAATTGATGCTACTGATAGAGCAATTAAACTACTGGAAAATTATATGATGCAATATTCCAAAAACCGTGTCAACTATAATAATCATGATTTTAGTGAAAATCTGAAATCCATGAATTGGGATGTTGCTTATAGTAAATTTAGGTCTGTTTCTGGCTGTTGAAAGTTAATTATGTTGTAATTACTTTATTTTATTTTGTATATATGTCCTTATCTACAATAACTGGGAACTCATTTTCATGATTCCGGTTATGTTATATTATCTTATGTTTCTTAGTTTTCAACATGGATTGAAATCTTAATCAATAAAACTTTACACTATAATGCATATTCTTATTATAATAATTCACTATGAATATTCGTGTGCTAATATATTAATTAATTATTATGAGTCTTAGTCTATTCAACTAATCACACATAAATTACCATGCACATGACATACTGTTAGCAGCATTGACTTTTGTGGGTGATCAGAAAAGGGAATAAAAATTACAAACACATGCAATCATTTTTTTTCTACGAAACTCACTTCTAGTAAAATGTATTATATTTAAGTAATTAAATTAGTTTTTAAATATATTTTTAGCCGTAGTTTGTATTGTTTTTTTTCTATTTTATGGAGCCTTATGAGATGAAGAAATATAATGGTTAATCTTGTCAAGTAAAAATATGCTGGTAAAATTAATGGCCCAAGTTACAATATAAAAATAACCAAAAGATGAAAAATGAAAGGACACATCAAATGTTTATTATAAAAGGAAATAATTCAAATCAATGGTTTTGATTAAGTATAAATAAATGTATAAAGAATGAAAATAGTAATAATAAATGAAAACATTACCAAGTAACACCATAAAAACAAAATAAATAAAAATAAATAAAAAAACATAATCACGTGTTGAAGAATATGAGATAATGAGGTAGAAAAAAAACCCAAAGCTTCAAAGGAGAAACAAAATGAAAGACGATGTGTTGGATAAAGATTAATGAAGAGAAAACCACAAACACGGAATCATGTTAAAAGATTAAAAAAAAAAAAAAAAAAAACCACATCTCACCTTCGTCGTGGCCCACGTCCGCTGCTTAACCTTAATTTTCGCCTCAAATCAAGATGTCTAAATCTCTTTGCTTGCAATCCAATCTAGCTTGGAAGTTACTTGGAAATCATCATCCATCTCTTATTGCTTCTTTCTTGAAATCATCCACCATTATTACTCTTCTACTATTATTTTTACGTTCGAATGTAGAATTAATAGGGTAAAATTGAAACTTATGATGTGTGTTATTTTGGTTTTACTTTTGCAATACATGTCGATTTAGATTGGGTTCTATTGTTGATTTGTATGCTTGCTTGGTGCATGTCTGATTTTCCCTTCCGACAACAACTCAGGTATTTTTTTGTATTGACCATTAAAAGATTAGAGAAAATTCCAGACAATATTTAATGTTCAATCAAAATAATGAAAAATTGCTCTTACCTATTTTGTTTTCTTTGATTTAGATCATTGAGTAATGTTGAATGTAGTGATATAGGTTCAAACAAAATTATGAAAATTTAGCTTTTCCTGCTTTGTTTTGTTCAATTTAGATCATCAACACCTCAGGTAGGAAAATATCTAAATTGTAATTTATTATATTATCAGATGAAATATATTGATTCTGAGAAAGTTGAACGATAGAACTCTGAGGATTAAATATACTTTGTATTGTTTTCGATAATAAGGAGCTTATTTAATTTGTAAATCTTTACAATTTACTGTTATTTTCATGTGAAAATGAATACTCACTTTTATAGAATACAAAGAATTCAACCATTGTCCCAACAAAATATAATGGAGGAAATGTTAGACAATATCATATATACGAATACTCAATTACTCCAACCGAACTAATAATGACAATCTCAAAATTTTAAACATTCCTTCAACTATAATTTTTCAAAATCTTCAAGACTTATGAGTAAAATAAGCTTATATTCAAATGAAAATCTAAAACCAAATCAACAACCTGTATTAATTGATGTCCTATGAGGAGATACCTTCATGTGGTTTAACCTAACAAGCACAGGATGAGCTCTTATATGAATTCCACTATTTTATTGTCAAATTGTTAAAAAAAAAAAGACCTTTATTAACTTATTTTTCATTTACCTTAACTAACATCATTTTATTCACACTATATAATACATACTCTATACAAGTTTAATTGATAAAACTAACTTTGGAGCTCCTGCTCCTGAAATAATCGGAAACTAAGATTTTGACCTAATTTTCAAGCTCCTTATATGGAAGTGATCCCTAATTAAAGATGCCCCGAGCATCCAAGCCTCAGTTCAAGAAATAATCGACATTTCATCGCAAGTAATTTTTTAATAGAAAAATCAATGTTTGTAATTTGATATATATAATCACTTACACAAATTTAAAATTTTTTTTTTGTATATAATTTCAGTGATGATTTAGATAATAGTCTCATAAAGACTCTTGAATTTAGGTGGAAGTTTTTCCGATACTAGAATAGCTTTTATAACCAACAGAACACATTCAAATCAATAGTCATTGAATTGTATATAAATACTGACTTGGGGTGCAATCGATCCATTGGCTCTTCAAGCTTGCAATCTTCCAATTGAGGTGAGTAGAGTTTTCTCCGAAGATAAAGACTAATTATCATTATTATTTATTCTAAATAATAAAGAAGGTAAGCTATAATTCTAATATTTTCTTGATTTACTTAAATTAATTCACAACCATGAGTGCAAATATATATGTACAAGGATAGATTATTTCAATTGTCTCTATACAAAAGTTATTCCATCTTTAATTTTTAAACCAAAGTCGTAATTATCTTCTTTTAAAAAAAAATATTCATTACATTTTAACAATGAATTAGAAGTCATAAAAAATAATATGTCTTTTCAAAGTCAATATATCATTAACTTAATAATGCAAGTTTCAACTTTCATGTATAAATGATTAAAATCAGTAATTGAACTCATCTATCCTTGGAAAATATTGTGTTTTTTTAAAAAAGATTTTATCCATGGGACAGGTAGAAAACTAGTTTCAAATAAAGAAACAATAATTTGAACTAAAAGACCAACTATTTGAACTAAATGAAGCAATTGTGAAAGTTATAATAATTTTAAGTAAAGAAATAACTATTAAACAATAGAAAAATAATCTCAACTGAAAGAAAAGCAAACAGGAATAATAACCTTGACCAATAGTACCCAGTATTGCTACGGGACCCAAAAAATTGTGAAAAATATATTAATAATTATTTAACATGTGAAAAAGACATATAAAATCAAGAAATGAAAAAGAATATTAGAAATGCGAGTTTAGTTTGTCTATATTAATTCTTAAAAATTGATAATATGTAAAATAAAAGACTTTGATAACCTAGTAAGTTTGCTAATTATGCAGTAAAACAATCATATGGTAGTTTCCGGAACATCTTCAACATCATTCTTCGTCGATATATCAGTCATCAATTTCATATTGTTGCAAAAAATGTAACACATATAGTATTAGATTTTTTTAAATTCATTTGAAAAAAATAATAACACATACAGAATATCTAATTACAATTTTTACATTATTTTATACATCGAAGTTTCATAAATTGAATTACCTGCAATTTATTATGCATCCTAAAGACATTTATTTATCTTTTTATAATACTAATGACACTTGCAAATAAGTCCTCACTTCGGGTCAATTTCAAAATTAAAAGTCTGTGTACTATCATCATGTTCTATCACTTCCGATTCCCATTTTGGATCTTCTTCATTTGCTTCTCTGAATACTGTCATCCTTTTTTGCTCAGGTCTTGACGTATTCATAATTATTATTATTTTCAACACTTTACATTCATCCACTACATCTTTCTTTTCCATTCCTGAAGTTGTCTTAAGGTTGACATCAAAATTAGCAATCTATTGGAAGTTATAGTAACACTTTAAAAATATTTTAAATTTGGCATAGTTTAGAAAATTACAAATTTATTGTACCATTTCAAGAATGAAAGTATTCCTCTGCACTAAAATTGAAGTCAATAATTTGAAATTTATAGAATCCTTCCAAACTTTTGGTTGATAGCTAGCAAGTTGTTGGCCTCTGTATCTACAGGTTGACGGCTCTCCTTGGTATAAATATTTCGGGCAAATTTTCTTATCATCGACTTCGATTTCAGTGAATGTTAGAAACGTTAATAAGCCCATAGTCTTACTAATCAAGACAAATTTAGGAAGTTTGAGGTGCTTGAGGATTCTTTTGAGCAAGCACACATAGCAAGCAGTGGTAAGATCCATTAGGATGCTAGAAGAGAAACACAAATGATTTGATAAAGTAATCATTTAGTGAAACTTGTTTATATAGAAAACTGTATTGAGAAAATATATAGCAAGCACAAAAGTTATTAACTTGTATTCTGTTTAATTATATGATGTAAATTATTTTCTGTTTCTTATAATGTAACCGTAATTATCGGTGTAAATTATGGAATTAAATTATTTATTTATTTATTATATTATAATCTGTAATTATCGATAAAATTTTCCAATTAGGATCTCATTAATATTTTTTATTCTAAACACATTAATTGGTTTAACAATAAATTTTTTTTTTTAAGTGCAACCAATTTTGATTATACTCTTTTTGATATTTTAATACACAATGCGATTAATTGAATCATTACAACAAAATGAGTTTACTTTGACATTTTCTTGATGACATTTTTAATAAATGTCATTTAAATTGATTATGGAATATTTGATATGACATTTGATATAAATGTCGGCAAAACACAATCTTTTCCAACATTTATTTCAACATTTTCTATAACATAATTAAAATAATATTTCTTTTGGTAATTTTTGTGCTTAATATGATATTGTGTAGCTACAAAAAACGGTTCATGAGAATAACAACAACAATTAAAAATTTCCATTTATAGTAAAAATGACTGAAAATAACTAATACTAATAAAGATGAGATATCTAAAAAATCTATTAAAAAACATATTTAAAAGAATTTAACTATACGTACATGCCACGCTCTTACTTTTAAAATTTGAAAAAAACAAAGAAAAAAAAAGTCCCATGTAATGGGGCGGTTATTCAATCATCAACCCCTGCACTTAATTAGTTATAAAATCAAAAGCTACGGGCCCCTGTCACATGCACGCATGAAATGGGAAAATGGGTAGGCATGGTGCTTTGTCCATATTAGGTGAGAAGTTTGAATACGTGCTCGCATAGGATTATTATGCTTTAATATTGGGTAAATATTTTCAGTTGTCCCTAAACTATGATTAAGTTACTTATTCGTCCCTAAATTATCATGTATTGTATCACTCATTTTGAAACTGTTTAACTATTGTTATTTCGTCATGTCGTCAACTAAACCGTTAAATATGGACGGAAAAGTACTGTCATATCATTTTTCCATTTCACATCAGCTACTACGTCATTTTTTCATTCATATTTAATGGTTTAGTTGACCGCAAGATAAAATAGCAACAATTAAATAGTTTCATGATGAGTGGTGTAACACATGATAGTTTGGGGGCAAATAAGCAACTTGAGCATAGTTTAGGAATAACTGAAAATATTTACCCTTTAATATTTTAGGTTACAACAATGTCTCTGCATTCGTCAAGACCTCCTACCCCAGTTGAAGAACCACTTGAGCCATGGTTGGTTAAGGGAACCGTAACAGTAGTTCATCATATTCTAAAATTCTCATTTTACAAAATGTCGCATTAAAATGAGTTATTTTGCTTCATTTCCAAATGTCTTTTTAATTCATAAGCAATGTCATAAAAAAATACGTAGCATCATTTACTTAAAATGTTACCTAAACTTCAAGTAATACTAACTATAGCGACACTTATATAAAATTTGTGAAAAATGTCATAATAAATTTATAGTAACATTTTTTTTGTTTATTATAACATATGAGAAACGTTATGAATTTTTTTTTTGTTATAGTGCATTCACATTTGAGTTGGGAAGTAAATGGATATATCATTCGTATTAAATGATAGGTAAATTTGGCATTTCGTTTTTCAGGCGACTTTATATGTATAAATAAATAACCAAAGAGGACACATGGCAGTCTAACATAATGTTGAAAGTAGAATGTTGTCCTCCTTACAAATGTCTTGATTTACCATATATACATACATATAAAGGTGTGCATTGTTTGGCCGAAACCAAAAAAATTGAAGAAATTTTTAATTCAATTTTTTGCTTCGAGTTTTTTGGTTCTTCAATTTGGTTTTGGTTAAAACTGAATTTTTTAAGATCAATTTTGATTTGGTTTCGGTTAGAGAAATCGGTTAATTTGGTAACCAAATTAACTCTTTTTTTTTTTTTTATGTGTTTTGGGCTTCTGCTGCTGCCTATAGTTTATCCCTCCTTGTTCAGCAAAAAATATTGCCCAAGTCCAACCTTAACTCTGGTGATGTTCAAACCTTCCCTTACTCTCTCAGACAGACGGACGAACTACCCTCTTTGCTCCATCTCTCGGATTTCGTCGCCCTAATGAAGCAAGTGGTACTCGTTCATCATCTCCTCCTCTACATTGTCGAGCAGCGATAGTCCACCACCGAGTGCAGCAAGCTCCCTTGGCCTCGTTACCCTCTCTTCCCACTGCCACAGCCCACCGCTCAACCGCCATGACTCCCTTCATTGTTCCACCCAACATTTACGATTCTGAAATCAGTGAGAAACGACTATAACTTCGGTGAGAGAAAAAAGCTGTTTTGCATCTATGGAGTGTCGATTTGGTATGTGCGATTGCAATTAGTTTGAATTTTTTTGTTTTTTGTTCTGCTCTCAATCCGTGGAGTGTCGATTTGCTGACTTTGTTTTTTTTTTTTTTTTGTGCTCAATATTGCTCAATTTAGTATGTGTTAACTTATTTGTTGTGCTCAATCTTGTTCAGTTTACTGTTGATCTGCTCAATTTACCCTATCAAGTAAACAAAAGTAATGCCTTGTGTATGGTTTTAGAGAACCTTTATGCTTTAGCTATTTAAGTGCCTACTGGTTACTGGATTTTAACTAGCTGTGGTTGGTTAAACAACCGGTTGACTATGGGCTTCAAAAAATTCAGTTATTTCAGTTCAAAATCAAACCAAACTGAAAAAATTCAATTCAGTTTTTATTGATTTTTCTTCCTTGTTCGGTTAATTCAGTTTCTAATGGTATAAAAACAAAAAAAGGACTTAACCAACTAATTTGGTTCAGTTCAAACTGAAATAATCAATTGCCTAGGCCTACATACATACATACATACATACATACACACACACACACACACACATATATATATATGTATGTATAGATATTCTGTTGATGGATTAGATTAATAATACTCCATTAGTGTCACAAAAACTGACATTTTTACTATTTTTAACATTTAATTTATGGTTTTATTTTTTTTGAAAATTTATTGTAAAAATATAAAATTTTTAATGAAAATGAAACTTTTAAAATTATAGTTTCTAAATATTATTTTTTTAATTTTTTTTTCAATACATATTAATATAAATAAGTTCAAGTCAAATTTTAGTAAAAATAAAATAAAATGGTCAGTCAATACAAAACGGAGGGAGTATATCAATAGTCTTAATTCTATATGATCGCCATACTATTTATAGAAATTTTACCATAATTAATCACTCAAATTCTTGACTCTTATTAAAATTCATAAGAGTCGTATAAATAATTTAAAGAATTTTACCCTATAACAACACTTGTGTATTTCTATAAATGTTAAATTTTTTTTATGCATATTTATAGCTTAGAGCTTGTCATTTGTTAAATTGTTTTTTCAAGATAAATTTACCATATTCATCTTGGAGCTTATCTTGCAATTCATTGAAGCATGAAATAATTATTTTATCCTTATATTAATAATAATTATGATCTAAGTTTCGGAAAACATTCTCTTAAGGGTTTATATTAGTAATAAGTCAATAGTCATAATTCGATATGATCGTCGTACTATATATACAAATTTTATCATAGTTACATTAATCACTCAAATTCTTGGCTCTTACTGAAATTTATAAGACTTGCGTAATTAACTTGAAGAATTTTACCCAATAATAATTTTTATAAATGTTAGAGTTCTTAAAGAAAAAGAATCGCTAATGTCATATGAATTTTTATAATAATTTGTGGATTTAGAGTTTAGTTAGATTGAAACTCATGTATTTATATCCTGTCAATAACTTCATATGTAACCTTAGTTGTAGTTAGATTAAAACAAATGGACAGCTAATGCATTAGTAGCTAATCTCATATGTAACGCGTGTGTTTAGTCTTTGAATGATTGTATTTTCATAATTTATGCAAAATAATTAAAATTTTAACTTAGTTGTTTGAATTATCTCACTATAAGAGAAATACTTTTGATGCGAACCCTTTAGTCTAACTCCAAGCAACTCGCAACCCAAAATGATTTTAAGCTCCAAATTTACCACCAAGAGACTAGATAATCACCCCCACCCCTAACCCCTTGGTTTAGCAACGAGAAGCATAAAGATTTAAACAATACTAAGGGAATCCACCCTTAATCTTCCTTAGAAACAAGTTAAAACAAACTTAAGGTTTTGTGAACAAAGTCTCACAGATTTCCATTGGAAAAATATCAATATGTTGCTAGTCATACAATGAGAAAAGGTGCCCTTTTATGGGCAGCAAAAGGAATGCACAAAACAAGTAAAAGCCCTAAGTTTAGTTATATTAGGAATCCAAGATGTACACTACATAAAATATCTAGGAGTGCTAGTGAAAATATACTATAAATAATTAAACAACTAGCTAAGAAAGGCACAAATCCTAGTCAAACAAGGTTGTACGTATTCTAGCTAATAAAGGCACAAATCCTAGTCAAACAAGGCTTAAGCAACATGCAAAAGCTGCGTAAGCATATAACCAACGTCCTTTGTGTGTTTTAAGTCTGAATTTATGGCTTTGACTTGCTGGTTGTTCCTGCACCTTTGAGCCATGTAATTCCAACAAGAAGTAGCTGAGAATTCATCCTTTGTTGCTCCAAAATGCACCAGAAGTTGCTGCTCCCTTATGACTCCTTTGAGCACCCATCGGGCATGGTGGAAAAGATGTTTGGGTATGTAAGTGCCTCTCTAGTATGGGCAACCATTAAAACCTGAATGTTGCATCCTCGGCTGGAAATATACATGTTTACTTGGAAAACAACCTTTGATTCGGCTAGGGATGCTAAAGATACAAGTATGCTCCGTGGGGGCTCTATGGTGCAACATGAAGGCTTGGGCAAAAGCAGGCCTAGGGTTTCACCTCTTGGCACCTTGAGCTTCTTGAGATCCTTGGATAAGTGCCTTTTTAATGTCCAGGAAACCTTCAAATAGTGTAAATGAGTCATTTTTAGGCTCCTTGTGTTGAACTCCTTAGGATTCTATTAGAACCCGTGTCCTTTAAGCGTTTTCAGTCGAAATTTGTGGCGTTGACTTGCTAGCTATTCCTGAAATTTTGATGTAACACCCTCATATCTTATATAGGAGAAATGTAGGAAGTCTTATATGGATATATAGGCACAAGTTTGAGAACATAAGCACTTAGCATTTATCCTTTTTCTAAAAGATAGCCCATGTGGTGTGGGCAGATGTTTCATTGACCAGTTTTAGATCATTACAAATGGTATTAAGGTTGACCCAAGATGCGATAATGTGGTATACTGAGTATGCACATGTATCATCTACAAAGGCTAATCTTGGATTAGAAAGGTTACTTGGCTAGGGGCCAAGTAATTCGATTAGAGAGGTTATTGGTTTAAAGGACTAAGTAATCCGTGTGACTCCGACAGGTATGATGGGTACATAATGGGGGAGAGTTTGTAACACCCACATATCCCAAATAGGAGAAATGCGGGAAGTCTTATATAGATATATGAACTCAAGTTCTAGAGCATAAGCACCTAGTGCTTATCCTTTTTCAAATGATAACCCATGTGATATGGGCAGGTGTTTCGTTGACTGGTTCTAAACTTAGGTCATGATAGATGGTATCAGAGCCAATCTAGGACTGTGATGGTGTGACATAATGGGTGTGCACATGCATCATCTACCAAGGTTGATCTTGGATTAAAGAAGGCCAAGTGATCTAATTAGAGGGGTTACTAGTCCAGGGGACCAAGTAATTCAAGCGACCCCAATGAGGCTATTGGGTACATAAGGGGGGAGTTTGTAACACCCCCATATCTCACATAAAAGAAATTTGGGAAGCCTTATGTGGATATATAGGCTCATGTTCCAAAGCAAAAGCATCTAGCATTTATCCTTTTCCTAAACGATAACCTATGTGATATAGGCAGGTGTTCCGTTAACTGATTCTGGACTCAATTCATTACGTTTGAGCCATATAATTCTAATAAGAAGTAGTTGAGAATTCATCCTTTGATGCTCCAAAATGCAAAAGAACTCGCTATTCTGTTAATGGCTTTTTCGAGCACCAATCGGGCATGGTAAAAGAGGGTGCTTAGGCATGTAAGTGCCTTTCAGGTATGAACAGCCCTTAAAACCTAAATGTTGCATCCTTGGCTCAAAATATACAATTTTACTTGGAAAACCACCTCTAAATCGACTAGGGATGCTAAAGACACAAGTACGCTACATAAAGGCAGGCTTAAGGTCGCACTTCTTAGTGCCTTGGGCTCCTTGAGATCCTTGGATAAGTGCCTCTTTAAACTATAGGAAACCTCCAAATAACGGAAAATGGGCCATTTTGAAGCCACTTGTGTTGAACTCTTTCGGACTTTCAAAGGTGTGCATGATAACACTACCTAGGATCACATCAACTTTGCACTAAAAATATCGACAGACGATATAAAGTAATCGATAAACTTAGGCAACAATCTTATTCAATTTAATGCCTATAAGACAATTATTTATATCAAGTACTATTAATAAGTAGAAGGTTTTACACTAATACAACACTTGGGATCAAGATTAATAATTAGAGTATATATTGCACCTTATTGTTCTTTTTCAACATCAATTCCAACTAGTTTACATACCAGGTGTTACCACAGGATCCCAAATTGTTTTGAGTTTTAGAAACATATATATATATAAGACAATTTAAAAAGTAACAAAAAATTTCCAGCATCATATCTAGTATTGTAAACAAAATAATTAAGTGTGTCAAAGTTTTAAATTTTAAATAATAACAATTCAAGCAGATATATCATAATCTTTCAGATTCCTTAGTTTTGTCTTGTCCTGAACCAATGAACTGCAATAATTATATATACAAAGCTTTCTAAAAAAACATGTAAAACATTCTTTTAGTAAAAATCTTGTATCTGTATGAAGACTTGATACATTCATCATCTGTTGTTATAGCCTTTGCGAGCGAAGTTATTGGATGATTATATAGCTCGTTAATATCACAAAAAATAAAAAATAAGGTTGTCAAAGAAAGCTAGTAATGTAAGTATACATAACATAATTATAATACTTACATTACATCCATGCATCCAGAATATTGTGATGATTGTGTTTTCAATGGGTCATAGTACAATGATAAGTTATTAATTATGCTGCCACTACTAGTATTGCTAAATTTTGACTCATTGTATATGTAAAAATAAATAACTAAGTTCAATTTAAACATGATATTGGCAATAACAAAATCAAAAGTTAAAAGGTCATAACTAAGTAAAAAGTAATGAGAAATGTACTCATATATTAAAATGACGTGAAACTTAACACCTGTATTAGATATTTGGTGGGCAATCACCAGAGAGATATGATATACCTTAAGAATACATTATATTAATTAAATAGCTATATAATGTTCAAATGTTTAAAGGAAAAACCTGTTATTGATTGTTTAGGGTGTACCATAAATGCTTTCTATTTTGACATCAGTAGTACCAATGTCATAACGGACCAATGGTGCACTCGTCTCACTACATGAGTAAAAACTTTAGAAAATTGGTACCACATTATGTATACAAAATTTTAATTGTAATATTAGTAACATGTGAGATTCAAATCTAGAGTAGTATTGTCATTTACGATGTTAGGCATTTTGCTTTATAGCATTTTACAAATAGCTTTTCAAACTTGAGCTTGTTTGACGAAACGATTGACATTAAAAAATTTAATAAAAATTACAGTCTTAGAATTAGTTTTATATAAGTCATTTATTTATAAGTAATAATTGTATGGTTTAAATGGTAACACGAAGGAATATGATACCTTCAAAATAAGCTATAGAAGGAACTGGCTTTCAGATGGCCATTTTACAGGATATACTTTCTTCACAGTAAATCCAGAGCGTATGTTCTCATGATTATATTTAGTTATCAGGGTCTCCCACATAAATTTTGTGTCTAATAATCATCCAAATGCCATTTGCACTTTTTTTTTTCCACCTAATGATAAAGTAAAAACAACTAATGTCAACAATTTTACACCAAAACATGAGACATTATATCAATTTACAGATAAAATATAGTGTCATTAAGCAACTTAAAACATTCACCGTGCCTTTTCCCATGTGTAATTCAGAAGCTAGACATCTAAACACCTTATACCTGCAGAAGGACCATAGGATGGAGAGGCAGTTGGTCATGCTAATTCTAACCACTCAAAAGCAAGCAACTCGAAGGATGACCTATATGACTAGGGTGATTACCTTATTTGAATGATTAGGTTCATTAGATTTCAATTTTATGGACATCTCTAGTTTTTTGTAGTTTCTTTCCAACTTCACTTAAGAAAGTACTTTCTCATTTAGGCTTTTTAATATGCATGCAGACACTTGTAATGTCTATGCTTATAACAAGTCTTTGTCTATTTAGCTTTTTTACTAAATGTTTTAAATACTAGTCTTCTTTATTCCTACCCAGATTGCATTCTCCTTAAATGTTTAAAAAAATTACGAAATTTTTTTGCCTCGTGTAAAAAGAAATAATTAAACCAATTAAAATGCAAAAGCTTAGGGTGTCCGACTTATACCTTTTTCCACATAGGTCAGGTTAATTTTTCATTCTCAGAATTATATGTTCCTTCCAACCAATGAAACCAATTCTGCTCCTACATTATTCAATAGGAAATAATACGTTAAATGCGTGTACTGCCAATATCTGAACTACCCCAACATCCAAAATTCATAAAATACAGAATATACCTATAGTAGGTTTGATCAATGAGAATACCTTACACTCGCTCAGATCAATCATTGCATCAGACGCCCACGTACCAACATCACAAAAACAACAATAGTAAATCTGTATGTGAAACACAATATGCTTTTTAGATCATTCAATTTATCAGATCTGACTATGGATCAAAAAAACCCGAGTACCTTTATTCTCGAAGGTTAGGACAAAGCTCAAAAAAGATGAAACAACGGCCATGGAAATGACGTCATTTCAAATATAATGTTCCTCTTTGACTGTAGGGGTGAAAAGCACGGGGCCTACACCATGGGAGACCATATCTGGATCTCTATATGCCCCTATGTCATTCCACTACTAGTGAATGAAAGCACATGGTGCGGACAACAAAGGGCCTTTCTAAGGGTACAAAAAACATATTACTTATATTTCTAAAAAAAAATATTCCTATTTTCCATTAAATCCTTTACGGAATAAAGTTGTCTGCCCTTCACAGTCGCGCACTACAGTAACAGGGACACAAACACTGGGTGGCATCAGAGGTGGCATGTGGACCTTTGGACGACTAAACGTTCTATGAAAACAGAAAGGTGAAGAAAAAAGATAGATACTTTTGTACAACCGAGTATTAAAAAAATAATAGCCCAGGAACAAAAAATTAGACTACTTTCATTCGAAAGGACGAAAATAGTAGTAGAGAGCAATTGAGTACCGATCTGATACACGGGATTATGAAAATAAACAATTTTACCAAAAAAAAAAACAGATTTGCTTTCGCCTTTGATGAACTCATTACCACTGGAAAGAGCTAAACGGTGGTGAATCCTTAGTGTTGGTGGAGTAACAATGCCCATTATGAGAATAAACGAAACAAAGAAAAAAAAATAAAGGATTCCTTTTAGCCTTTCATGGACTTCGCGATGCTGGAAGGGGTTAATTGGTGGTGAAGCCCCAGTGGTGGCAACTTTTGGTCTGCTAGATTTAGGGTTTAGTTGAGGGTGAGAATAGAGGCAGATGTTTAATAGCTCCTAGGGTTTGGGCATACTTCCCTATTTATAGGCCTTTTGCCATATTTGTATTACAACCCTCAGTCCTTCACAATTGATACTCCTGTTAATTTAAACCCTACTTCTGTTTTCCCCCTATTTCTGCTCCTTCTCCACACTGCACTATTTGATTATTCATTTTTCCTTTATATAAGTCAACCACATTTCCTCCCTAATACCCATTTTTCTCCCTCGGCTTTATAACCCAAATGTTTTGGGCTACCTTTTAGTCTTAAACTATTGGGCCATGTGTCTTTTTTATTTACTTTAACCCATTAACCTATTGGGCTGCAATGTCTTAATTTCTTTATACTCACATTTATTAAATTCAACCCACTTTTTTCTTCCTTTTTTAACACTGTCTTTATAAAGTTTCAAATTCTGTCAAATTCTTACGTCTATGTTCTCCCCAATTTTTTTCATCAAGGATGACTATTACTTTTTGGTTCACTATTTTATGGCTCAATACTTTCATTCTACCTATTTCCATCTATTGTGATTTGTTTTTCGCTTTCTCCAATGTTTGGCTTAATATTCTTATGACTATTGTTTCCTTTCACTCCATGTTCCGTGCTTTTTTTTTATTCTTCTTCTTTCGGTGTTTCACTATTTGAATTAATTGTTTTCTATTGCAATACCATTTAAACTATCAGATTATTTACTTCATTCTCCTATTTTTTTCATGAACCTTTAATTACAAATGTATTCAAATAGTTGATGGTATGTGTTTCTTATTATACATTACCCATATATCATATGTAATCCTTCTTTATTATTTTGTTATAATATTATAGTATTCAATGTGTGAAAAGTCATGTAATTGTGAAAAAACACGTAAACAATGAAGTTGTACAAATTAACCATGACTTAACCATCGCCACAGTTTTCTTTACTATAACTTTAGCATATATCATATCTAATTACAAATGTCTTTTAAATTCCTAATAATATATTATTGTGTGTATAATAAGTCCGTTTGATTATCAACTAGTGGTAAAACATTCATTTATTCATAATCTATGTTGTACCCCAATATTTTTTTTATTCTATTTTTCCCCTATCTCATTTCCGGTGTATTCTTATTTCATTGATGACTTCAACTATTTCTTTTTATTACTAATTGGTATGTTTACCTTTTTGTTTATTTTATTATTCCTACTTATATAAATTTCCTCCACTTACAAAAACAACATTTCTGGCCTATGTAGTGAAATACTTTATCCATGTACTCATTACCTATTGAGATTATTGCAATTATTTTGTCAAAGGTTCTACAGCAAGATCCATGTCAGTCTCAAGACCTAGCATCTGTTAATCATGCATTCTCCTTGGCCTTTACTTCCCTTGATATATTTGCATCCTTCGCTATTTCTTCATTCCTATGGGGATGGTTCCCGCATGTAGGTTTTGCATGATTTATTCTCCTTAGGGATTCCCAGCATCCCATTGCTAGCTTATTCCATGGTGTTACCCAATACTTCTGCCATGAAAATTTTACCAAGGGATTGCATTTCATCCTTGCTTCCTCCAGTCGTGGCATCCTGGTCATGAAATATCTTTATGCCATTTTGTCAACCAATCGGGCAAATGCTTTCATCACCAATGGCATTTTGAACATTTGATCTTTAAAGATAGATATGGGTGATGCATGGGGAATGGTGATTCAAAAGTGACGCATTAAAGCTAATGACATCATTGGGACAATGATACGAAGGTGGGCTTACCCGTTCTCAATATCTGTTGAAATTGTCAATGTCGGATCCCACCATTGCCATTATGGATCCTATGTATTACAACTCCATCAACAGTTATGTATTAATGGTTTACCCCTAATAGATTATGAGATTGATGATTCAAGGTTGTGTGATGAATGGCTGTTGGATGTGGAGTTCAGGTTCTTAGTTGAGATGGTGCTTCAGGGTATAGTAGAATTACACATCTTAGTTATTACTATGATTATGTTCCATTTCTAACTTATGTGTCATAGACTTTTGATGACCATAGTATTCTATCCTTATTTCCCTATATATTTACTATTGTGGTTGATATTGAGTTGTTTTCATATTATGGTTATTTCTCATGCTCTTCATTTTCATTTCTTCTTACTTTACTTCCCTTACTGTTGTTGTCACTGATATCTATCACAATTATCTCCTCTCTTGACATATAGATGATGCATTACTACAAATAATTACCTCAGTTAATTGTGTTATTAATAATGCTACCATAGTTACAATTCCTTACATTTTAAAGAAAATGGATTCACGTACTCAGAGAGCCCTTCACATTGAACAACAATGTGCTACTCGACAAGCTCGTTCCTCACCCCTTTCTCCCGTAATTGTAACACTTCAATTACGGTAAATCACTCATCCACAATTAGAATCTCAGCTACTGTAAGAACTGCACTCGCTGATATAACTAATAGAATGCCATCAGTTGGTCATTCAGTGCAGCCTGCTCAATGGGTTGATCCAAATATTCCCAATCTTACCATTACTCTGCTACCTCATTTTGTACCATTGTAGCCTATTCCTAGATTTTTTGAGATGGGTGAAAGCTTTTCTACTACAGTGAAACGATCTAGAACCAATGCTACATCCACACCTTGCATTGAACGTATATTGATTGGTCCATTGAATCAGAATATCGTTCATATTACAAGTTTGCTTATTCTAAATACATGTTTCCCCCATATTAGATATTTAGTCAGTTTTCACAAAATCAGATATTATCTTATGATATTATTCTTAAATAAACGCCACTAATGATGTAATTGCGGCTCAACCTGTTCATGGTAATCAGGACTTTTACGGAGATGACCATCATTGTATGCTCCTTTTCTTTTACCCTACAAATACTTCTTCATCTTCTCAACCTGTTCACTAATATTATTCTTCACCTTAGGCACAAGCTTTGAATATGAAGACATTGGTCCTCTTACATGTGTTTGTCCTTATTGCGGTGCCATTATGTGGTACTAAAAAAAAAGCAATAGTTGCCATCGTATATTGAACCCAAAATTTTCCTTATATTGTAGCAAGGGTAAAGTTTCTATTCCTTATTCTCCACTCTCACTGGAATTTATACATAATCTTTTTTACTACAATGGAGATCAATTATCAATGTATTTTTGGAGGCATATACAAGAAATTAATTCTAGATTTTCTTTCACCTCAATCGGGGTATATGTCAATTCAAGTACATATGATGGCCAATGTCTAGCAGTGTTTTCAATCTTGTGCAATGAATTATCTTCGAATTGGATCTTATTCCTTAATAGTAAAGATCATCTGTGGTTTGCCTAGCTGTACATGTATGACACCAAGCATAAGACATACAATCAGATTATGAGCTTTGGTGATAGGACATATACAGAGTACAATAGATTGATCATAAATGGTCTAATTAAGGTGTTTAATAAGTATAATCAATTGATTAGATTCTTCCAGATGGCAAGAGATAGGTTAAATGACAAAACAATGCCTTCTGTCCGCATTTGATTGCTGAGTTCTAGAGGAAGGGATAGACAATATAATTTGGCTACTTCAAATGAGGTTGCAGGACTGTTTGATGGTATTGATGAGAAGCACGGCAACTATTGGGATATATTGGTTTACCCGTGGAATTCAGAGCTATGTACTATTGATTTTTTCCATCCGAAGCGATGTGCTTTGCATTTTCCCTAATTCCTTGTGTGTGGAGAGAATATGTATCATTTGGAGATACGTTACTATACTAAGGATGGACAACTTATTCTTATAGGAATTGTGACTTCAAGGGAGTTTTATGCATATTAGCTCCAACAGTGGCGTACTATTTACTTACTTATCTTTTTGGAAGGTCGCCTATTTCATGAATATGTTGTTGATGCTTACTGTGTCACCCTTGAATCTCAGTTTTGCTGGCTCCAGCAAAACAAATACCACTTCCATGCTGAAATTTTATGTGGCTTAAAGGAAGTAGTTAACCAAGGTGACACAGATCGATGCTTATATGGTAAAAGAATGATTCTACCATCCTCTTTTGTTGGAGGACCTAGATATATGATGCAGAACTATCAAGATTCAATGGCCATTTGTAGAGTTATAGGGTACCTTGACTTATTTATCACTTACACCTATAACCCAAGATAGTCAGAAATCAAACATTTCCTTCAACTAATCCCTGGGCAATTGGCGGAAGATAGACCTGATATTGTCAACTGTGTCTTCAGGATGAAGCTTTAGAACTTTAGAGACGATATTACTGAACGAAAACACTTTGGTCATGTCGTTAAAGGTATTATTCCTTCCTGTCTTTTTCAATAGCTTATTGTAATGTGAAAATCAGTACTTTATGCTTCCATTATTCCCTTTATTCTTAACTCTATATGTTGCAGATTTTTGCATAGTTGAGTTCTAAAAATGAGGTCTCCCTCATACACACATTGCACTTTCCCTTCATCTTGAGGATAAGATTAACACTCATCAGAAAATTAATCAACTAATCTTTGTTGAGCTTCTAGATAAGGATGAAGACCCTATTGCATATAAAATGGTTGTCACTCATATGCTTCATGGTCCTTGTGGGGCAGCAAACCCACCATGCCCCTGTATAGTCAGAGACGATATTACTAAACGAAAACACTTTGGTCGTGTCGTTGGAGTTATTATTCCTTCCTATCTTTTTCAATAGCTTATTGTAATGTGAAAATCAGTACTTTATCCTTCCACTATTCCCTTTATTCCTAACTTTATATGTTGCAGATTTTTGCACAGTTAAGTTCTAAAAATGAGGTCTCCCTCAATGCACACATTGCACTTTTCCTTCATCCTAAGGATTTGATTAACACTTATTAGAAAATTAATCAACTGATCTTTGCTGAGGTTCCAGATAAGAATGAAGACCCTATTGCATATAAAGTGGTTGTCGTTTATATACTTCATGGCTTTTGTAGGGCAGCAAATCCACAATGGCCCTGTATGGTAAATAATACTCACCGAGGGTGTGATGGTCGGTATGTTGTTGTCCATGAGGTACAGTTAGATAACTACTGGGTGATCCCTCATAATCCTAACCTCTATGTGAAAAATGATTGTCATGTCAATGTGAAGCTCAGTAACTTGGACATGTGTGTTAAGTACCTCTACAAATACATTACCAAGGGCTTAGAGATGTCCATAGTTGCTGTAGAAATTGATCATTCTGAGCGGAATAACAGGCTTAGAGTTGATGCTGATCAAAATGATAGGATGTAGTATATGAATTCTCTTTTTGTCTCTGCATCAAAAGCAATATGGCAAATCTTTGGCTTCTTTATCCATGAGCATCATCAATCGGTAGAGCACTTATCTTTTCATTTATTAGGTGAACAAAGTGTTTTTTACGAAGATGGCAATGACCTACATAATGTCGTTTGTGTACATGAAGAAAGTATGACAAAGTTTCAAAGTTCAATGCACTATAACCCTGTTGACGATTTCATTGGTACGTTGATATACATTCAGTTCCTAGAACATTTTGTTTGGAATCAGTAACTCAAACTGCGTACACGGCGTCATAGGGGTCGTAATGTCGATAGAATATATTTTGTGCACCTAACTTCGGGTGGAAGATTTTAGCTCTACATGCTCCTAAATGTTGTTAAAGGACCTAGGTCGTATAAAGAGATTCGTACAGTCTATGGCATTACCTATGGCACATATAGGGAAGTATGTTATGTACTTTGTCTTCTAGATGGCACCAGAGAATTGTATTAGTGCTTGCACGAGGCCACACATTAGGCATCAGCACACCAGTTAAGGCAGCTATTTGTCATCTTCTTTCTTTTCTATAAGGTTGATGATCCATTAGCCTTGTGGAGATATAATGTTACTTCCTTGATAGAAGATATATTATATCATCAACGGAGGGGTTTTAAATAACCCCCAGTTGACTATGATTGATGATAAGCAGTAGAATTATGCACTATATGATATTGAACAGGCCTTGAATAGAGTTGGTAGAAACTTGAGGGAATTTTCCACTATTCCATACCCGCAAGTTGATCCTTGGATGATGTTACAAAACTCCCTCCTCATCAAGGGCTTGAGTTATAATAGGCTAGCTCTTGCTTTAGAACATGCTAAGTTAGTTACCCATCTTAATGTTGGTTAACATCGTATTTAGATGTCATTGATTCGTTCTGTTAAAGAACGTATTCTGTCTGTTATTGATACTACTACTACAAAAAAGGTCTTTGGGGGTATGACAATTGTCCCTGGGGGAGATTTTTGCTAAATCTTGCATGTTATTACATGTGGTAGTCAAACAGATATAGTTGGTGCATCAATATTATCATCCTCTATTTGGCAGCACTACACACTATATTCTTTGAACGAGAACATGAAACTGCAAAATTTTACATCACCTGAAGTCTCAGTGTTCAATGATTAGATTATAAGAGTAGGGGATGGCTCACTTTTTGGCATGCCAGTTATTTGAGGATGAGGAAGAACCATCATGGATTGACATCCCTTGTAATTTTTTGATTCTTGCATCTACTGATTCGATTGCTGACATTATCTCGTCCACTTATCCAAATTTGACTAACAGATATGAGGACATCAATTACCTAAAAGAATGGGCTATTCTCTCATTTACTAATGACATAGTAGATGTTGTCAATAACTGCATCATTGCTATGCTCCCTAGTGATTCACAGACATTCTTTAGTGCTGATAAGGTTTCCCCTGCCTCTAATAATTTCGATGCACATACCTTGCTATACCCAATTGAATGCCTCAATATATTCAAGTTCTCTGGATTCCTTAACCATGAATTACAACTCAAGGTTGGTGTTCCAGTTATGTTGATAAGGAACTTGAACCAATATCTTGGGTTATGCAACAAAACGCGCTTGGTGGTTGGTGCACACAGTTATCGAAGTAGAAATTGTAATGGGTCTTAACTCAAGGCATCAGTTTTTTATACCACGGGTTGAAATGGTTCCTTTAGTTACCATTCATGTTTTGTCGAAGGCAATTCCCCTTAAAGGTCTGTTTTGTCATGACAATTAACAAAAGTCAAGGACAAACTTTCAACTATGTGGGACTTTATCTTCCCCAGCCTGTTTTCAGCCACGGACAACTCTATGTTGCTGCATCATGAGTCACTAGTCCTCTAGCTTTTTGTGTCTTGCTGCAAATCGACCATGCTAATAACTCTGTGACATAAAACATTGTCTACCACGAAGTTTTCCACCAACTACACTAATCTTCTAGTTAGATCCACTAACTTAAGTATGTAGCATATCATTGTTACCATATAATATCTCTCATTTTTCCTTACATATGTCATTTAAGGTAATTACTTTTTCCTTTCCATTGCAGGTAAAAATGAAACCACATTTCACCCATCTTAGTCAGTTAACCGCACTAAGTTATAGATGGATGATTAAAGTACGTCTGACACGCCTCTAGGATGCTATCAACCTAACAACTTCAAAGTGTTACGACATAGCGGTGACATTGCTTGATGAATAGGTATCACTTACTTTTCATTTCTTTTCCTAGAAAATGCCTTTCTATTCATACGTTTAATGTTGTTATTGGTATTTCATTCACACATTATTCCCCTTCATCATTCTGTGCTTTAACCTCACCAATTTTTTTCCCATAGAATAATCATTTTCATGCAACAGCCTCAACTTTCATTACTCCTAAATTCAAGTCTCAATTGTCTGAGGGGAATGTGTACATCTTTTTAAACTTCAACGTCTTTAGGGCCGATAAGGTGTATAGACCAATGAGCAACAAACATGTCATTCATTTTAATGCATGGATGACATGCACTTTAGTGACCATTCCTGTACCCACCATTACCCAGTACAAGTTCAAGTTTCTTCCTTTTAACTAAATACATCTATGATACCCCCAAAATGTTCACCTATGTGGTACTACTTCCTAAACTAAACATTTCATATATTCAGTTTCCTTATTCTTATCAAACTTATTGTACTCTTTCTATCATTCATAGATGCCATTGGCAAGCAAATTGCAATCGGTTCCACCACTAAAACTGCCTGCACTAATGGTGTTGTAACATGAATGTGCATTATAAAGCTTGAGAGTTTAAAGTATTTCACCCTCCATTTGCATTTACTTCATTTGTTTTGTTCTTCCTACCTCAGTTCCAATTCACAGCTTCATGCATCCCTCACTTTTATTCAGTGGCTCCACCGTCGGTATAACTTTTTAGGGAGATCAAACAAATTTTCTTGATTACAATGCAATAAAAGACTCACCAATTAACAACATCCTTGTACTCACTTCCACATTTGTTAGGATGTGTCAGGGTATGTGCTTAAGCACAATTCCAATACTATCTCCATTTAACTGATTCCATTTTAATTCCCTGGGTCATGGAATTGTCAATTTGTAGGAAATTATAACCTTACTTCCATATTGGCCACAAAAGTTTATGTTAATATTGCCATCGATGAAGTGCAGCAATTCCTTCATTTGTATTACCCTCTTAATCTCAGTTTTTCTTTATATTTCCATTGATTTATCTATTAAAACTAACATACTTTATGTGCCTCCTACGATCACATAACTTTAACCTTTTACATTGGGCCATTTACTGGGAATGACATTGTAAAAGACTATGTTCCTTCCACGGCTGACTAACGTATAGAACTATGGATAATTTATGGCAGGCGAAAGACTATTGTAGAAATTAAAAAATTTGTATAGTCGTGCTTCTTATTTGTGAGTTATTCTCCTTGCATCGTACTTATACTTCACATATATAAGTTCTTCACCATACTTAACATTAGCATGTAACATATCATGGAAGGAAACTATCTACTCTATCCATGCCATTATTTCAGAATTGATGACTGACCATGGATGGTGGTGTTATGCCTGCAAAAAATGTTGCAAAAAAGTTGAAGCCATTGGGTTAACTTACTTTTTCCAGCATTGCAACAGAGTTAATCATAAACCACCTATACGGTATTTACTTCCCATTACTTTGCCTTTATTCTTTCCTCTGTCATCATTTTATGTTGTACTAATGAAATACCTTCTTCCATTCTTTTAACATATTTTACATGTATAAAGCAATTGTCAAAAGTGTTTGACTCCACGGGGAGCATATTACTCACAATGCTTAACTTAGTAGCTATGAAGTTTTATACTTCCTCGGCTACAGTTCTCTGTGCTCTTGAACAATCGGTCATCCTCAATATCATTAACTTTATTCATTTATTGTTTATTGCTATGCTTATAACCTTACTTATATAAATAGTTTGCACCACTAAATATCTTCTTTAATCTGTTTTTCGCTTCCACAAAATGATGGACCTACAAAACTTAAGCATGCCTTTTGACAGTCATTGAACCGAAAGCTAATTCTTGAGGTTGAACTTACTTCGTTTAACTTCTAGAATCATTCTTCTCCTCTCAATTTTTGGAAGTTTCACACAATTAGCCATGAAGAGGAGGTGCTGACATTTACCCTTAAAGAACAGAATGTAGGTTCCTCATATCCTTTATTTCTTATATATCCCTTTTCTTTGCATTCATATATCTAATTAACCACTGATTTGTTGTTTTAGTGACCAAGGTAATTGACATAACGATCTCTGTCTGATTTGAGACATCAATTGGCTTCCCCGTCTTCTTTTTTCATACCATCAACTATTAAAGCTTTTATTGCTTCTGCTTTATAACCACTTCATGAATCTCACTTTGTCCTATTATTACGACTTATTATCCACTTTTACCAACCTAATTGTATTTAATTTTTTTCAGGTTGGGCCTTCAAAATACTCCTTCCCCATCTCATCATCAAACAACGCCTCATATGTTCGTTTACAACTGATTACAGCCCATAAATGGCACTTCTTCCCTACTATCATAATACATTATATCTAACTTTATCCACATATGTTACCATTACACTTTACCTTACTAGCTACAATGTCACACATCTACCTATGCATTGTTATGTTCATAGGATCGAATTGGTGGAGAACTTTGATATGGAAGCAAAATTCCCAAACATATACAACGCCTGTATTATATAACTTCCCCTTCCTACTTTATTATGTAATGCACACCACTTCACTTTTTCTACATCAATCACATTGCTTCTTGAAAATGCTAATATATTAACTACTAGGATGGGCTATAAAAATAGTTGTTAAATCACTTACATATGATTCCATAAGTTTAATGTGCATGTTTGAGTGATACCAACATCTTTAACCTATTAAGAAGTCATAGGGCCTAATTTCCACAATTTCTCTATGACATCTATTTATATTATGAACGTACCATAATTGAATTTTGGAAAAAAAAACATGTTAGCTGTTTAGGTCATAATATGTATAACAAATCTTAAAAATTCGTTAAAGAAAAACCTATGCAATTGCTGTTGCGCCGAAGCCATGATGTGACATTTTCATACTCAACAAACTCAAACTTATGCCTTCCAATCTTAGAAAAATCACCAGTGACCCAGGTAGCTATCGTGAATCTCAAAAAATATATCTTGTGCTAATATAAGACAGGCCTCCTAATATCATATGGACGATCCACTATAAATTTTTTTACAACATACACAGAAAATTCTTCAATGGCACTATGAAACTTAGAATCAAGCTCCATCGGAATCCTTGCATATATATGATTATTTTAGAGAAATCAAACTTAGTAAGTATAATGTTAAAATAAAAAACTAAGTATAATAAATTGATATTTATTGAATTTAAAATTTTACATTAGAATCCAAAAAGATTATCTTAATCTCAATGAAGCTTCCATCTATGGTCATAGTATCCCAAACATGAATAACACGAACCTTCAAGGACCAATTATACCTAACATAGTTAAGGTCCTGAATAACATGCTACTATGGTTTCATATTGAAACACTGATTTGAAAAAATTAAACAATACTATGTTAGACATATAAATAAACAACCATAACCTAACAAAAATACAATAACAGGCACTCATAACCTAGTGCATTATGTTAAACAGTAAGACAAGAAGTAACTAAATTATACTAAGGTTCAATACAAGAATAATTGGCTTAAACATGACAGTCGTATAAGCGATCAAATACAATATTTTTTATGCATGACGTGCAACTCTAATTGTTGTTTCGTAATAACATACAAAACTCATTTGGTGAAGTTATATGAGATGCTACAACATACAACTGTCCATGGCTAAACATTGGTTTTGGAAGGTAGAAAGCCACATGATTAAAGGTTTGTTGGCTCTTATTTATTATCATTACAAAATAGTGTTTTATGGGAAATTATCATCGTTATAGATCAAAGGGTAATTGAGTATTTGAAGGAACCATTTTGACATATGGAATCAAGCAACGACTCCCAAAGTTACTACCAATCAAGATCTTAGCCTTAATTACTCTATCGATCATTCATGCGATAATAAGTCTCATGACATTGCATAAACCACTAGCCTAATTGATATTCCTTAACAATATGATAAGGATCCTAGCCTTTAATTCTAATATATGATTTGAAAGTCCAAAGAGTTTCAAACTGTCAAGGTACTCAAATGGGCATAACATAGAATGTGCATCAACATCCTCTAACAATGGCGGAATATGATCTGCACTCAAATATATTCTTATATCTCCTGGGAAACATGTAAGAAAAAGACTGTTGACACCATCAACAATATCAATTTTCATCATAAGTATAGCCATTTTTCTAAGATATTCCATGTTAGTGATTCTTGCATGTAAGTCAGGATATGTAGATGAGATAAAATCATCAATTGGGTCCCTACTCAGTGGAATTAAGAATCTATCAGGTATTTTGATCTAGGTTGATTCTTCCTCATCATCATATAGCATCTCTAATAACAAATGTCCCTCCCCTAGTTTTAAAATCCATTCACAAAACTATATAATTTCTGGACATGTTAAATTCCATAATTTCATATTCTTGTTAAGTGTATAGACACAACACTATGGCCATAATGCCAAGGAAGGTATGGAAGCACCAACAATATCACCTTTACTCCTACGATTGATAACAGGTAAAAGTTGACAGAAATCCCTACCAAGAACCACAGTTTTACCGCCAAACATTTTACTTGCAAAGGTGGGATAATGCGGCCGAATAATATCATGTAAAGTTCTATTTAAGCCTCAAAAGCATGTCGATGTGTCATGAGGGCTTCAGCTCATACTATCAAACACGTCCTACATAGTAACTCGAGTAATGGTGTTGATTGTTTAACATTGCATACATAATTTTTATCTATTTTGATAGAGATTTTCAAACGTGAGTGTGCAGTACAACTCTTGGCAATAGAACTACTACGTACCAAATGATGCAACTGCTAATGTTATCTTTCCCTTCTAATGGATGCACGAAAGAAATGTACACTAAAGATACATTTTACTGAAGCCATCACTGTTAAGGCTAAGTTTTATTAGTTTGAGGCTACTCTACAAGTGAAAAATTTTATGTTTTTAAGATACTTGTAGTATAAGCTAGTATTGACCAAAGTGTTTGCTTTACAGTTTGAGACTAAGTGAGTAGAAGGAAAATGTGGCTCATTACTTGAAGCTAGTTTACTTGGGTGAAGAGCTAAGGATGGATCTTAGTAAATATATGTTACTTCTTCTATATGTATGGTATTTTCATACAAAGAAATTGCCTCTACTAGTGTTCATTGATGAATATAACACTAGGGTTAAATTTGAGTGTATTTAAGTTTGAGATATATGCACATAGTTATTACTTGAAGTTAAAGCAACTAAAGTTTTATATCTTGGCTCATTTTGATTTGTCTTTTTGTTAATTGTCATGACACTATTTTCAAGGTTGCTTTTATTTAATTGTTATTACATAGCCAGGATAATGCATGCATATTTTCTATGTAAGGTAGGCTAAGTAACTAGTTGCACGTAATGATTTAAGATACTTCACAAGTAATAACTAGTCAATTGTAACCTATGTAAGATCATAGTTCCCAATGAGCCTACTGGTGTTAGCAAATCATGGCACTGGAGCCTTGTTTGGCCACAACCACTCCCATATACAAAAAATAATCCACCAGATCCAGAATCAATCGAGTCAATAATAAAATTGTAGACACGCAACTGGCCTTCATTTAACCTATGAAATAACATCAAGTGTTCAGTTGATAATGCATCCCGATCATACTTCAATTCTTCTATTAATAATGAGTTTTCCTTCAAAACCAGTATACTGAGATCAGGATAAGGCATTTTAATAAATTTTTTCAAGCTCCTACCATTCATATTAAGGATCCTTTCGACATCATATAGTGCATAGATGTACCTGTCAGACTCTGATAATATCAAAGTAAGATCATTTTTAATTCAACGCTGAACCACAATCATATCATCAAAGAATACATCATGGTGATGATTCCACAAATTCAACTGGTCAACAACTTGACAAAACAATAATAATATAACAAACAATTCACGTAAGTTAAAAGGCATCATTTATTCTGAAGCCTCACATAATGCTGATGCCACTCACAATCACCATCTAGCAACCCTAATGTAAGACATGCTTCCTTAAAAATAGGATAAACAATACTATAAATGTAGTCGGGATTTAGCAACATTCGCGGGTAATACTTTTCACTAGTGGTTGGGTAAACATTCCGCAATCTACCAACACTTCTTCAGCAAACATGTGGAGTTCATTCTTTCTTTTTTCTATTTCAAACATAATGTATTGGAAACTCCATATATGTTAACGTCTCTGCAATTTCATCATTCTCATTGTGATTTATCCATCCTAGAAATTTGATACCTCTAGCGCTCAATAATATTACGGATGTTAGTACTTGTAAGGTACACAATACTTTGTTCATTAGGTAAATGGAATAAAAGAATTCAACAAGTGGGCCATGAAGATGGATATGATACCCAAAAATTCACGAGCAAGCTTCTGATACAGAAATATACCTACAATCCATGTATTATTTTATTTCATCCACATCCCCATTTTATTCTTGAGCTATTCGATGACTGGTCCTAGCATTCTCGATCACAACAGTCGACGTGTTAGTCCCCTTATGATTGTAAATTAGTCCCCTTATGAATGTATTTACAAAGATACTTCATGCACCTATCTATATTAGTCTTCTCAACATTAACATGGCAATCATGTTTCACTACCAAATGAACATTATGAGGAACAACAAAATAATTGTGTAGAAGTGGTCTACTCTTACAAAATGATTGTCTAGAAGTGCTCTACTCTTACTCACCATATCTTGTGTAGGCTAGTGTCTATAAATAAGATACTCATCTTCATCAATCGATATTTCACAATAAAATGGTTGCAGATATTTTTTCTTGCATCTTCTATTGACCATGCCCGACGACCTTAAGTTAGCATTTCTATAAGAGCCATGCATCATGTGAGTAGCCATTACTGCATAACCAATAGGATCATTTTCTTTATTTGGTAGCCCAGCAGATATATATTTATCAATAGATGTAGCATCATTGAGTTTATCTCCAAGATGGAGGAATAGAGCAATATGTGCATGGGGTATACCATGTTTTTTGTTCTTAATTGTAACAACCACTGCATGAAGTAGCACAATGATCAATTTTGTTTTAATTAAAAATATTTATAAAATTAATATTAAAAGTAAAAAATAACTTGGGTGAGGTAATATTACCGCCACTTATAGATCTACCAAAATGTTGGGCCTTAGTGATGCCATCTAGCATAGACTGATATTTTATTTTAAATATTTGGTCAACAATGTCAGGTATGTTGCAAGTGCTTTGTCTTAGAATTAGTTCTAAACATTTTGTTATCTCATTCTAATTTTGGTTGCATGTCGTAGTTATAAAAGGTTTCGTATGACCAATCTAGTAACAAATAGTCATTGCATCTTAATGAGTTTAAGCCATGTATCAAGAACCACCAATGAAAGATGATGGTAATATACAATGCCTGCCAGTCAAGTTTGCACGTAGGTCACCTCTATTAACAGCGTCTTTCAAACCATACAATACTTCACAACGGAGTTCTTGTTCATGTCATCAAATCTAGTTGAAGCATTCTTTGAGAATATAACAATACATGAACACGACATATTGTTGTAAAAAGTTGGCCACCTCAAAGCACCAAGGAATATATAAAATATCGTTGCTAAAGCTGAAAAGCATGGTACTCCCTCATTGTGACCTTATTTTGTACAAATCTTGTTAATGCCGCTTTACGATGGAGAATTCCTTAATAGTGCCCATCACTACCATATGGGGTTAAGATTGGGAAATGAAATGACATCAGTTTAGGGTATAGCACATTAATATAAATAGGTCCATGGTTATGTGTGTAAACAACAATATCTCTTGTATAACCCTCAAACCCTCATCCTCCTCCTCTAGCCCAACAGTTGAACCAGTTATCTTACTTGATTATGGTAGGTTGTAACGTCAACTACCTCTAAATCTAGACATCATTAACCTCAATTGTACAGGATGGCCGTCAGTCCACAATACATGTCCTGGGCCCTCCTAAACTCTTTTACAAGCTGATTATGCTCATCAAACATGCGTATTAATGCATCTATCGTGGCTCTAATTATCGCACTTCCATTCCAACTACCAAAGCCACGGATGCAGTTTTCAGTTTCATACTTTATGTCATGAATATACAACTGTGCATATCTTGGTTGGTTACCATCAAATGGTACCAAACAACCAATTCGATGATGGTTCTTCCTCCTAACTTAAAGCACAGAAGGCCTACCTCCATCATTAATCCCCATATTAATTTCAACACTAGTAGAAGTGAAGGAAAAATGACAGTTGAACTCCCTGATTTGATTGCAGAAGTGCCTCACTTCCATATCATGATTATAATCTATCAATCTACAAAGTAATTTTGGATCCAGTTCCATTCTGACAATATATGGAGAATGTTGGATTTCTTAGATGTCGTGACTTGACATTCCTTTCATAGTACCAAACAATCGCTTAACAATGCTGACAAGGACATATACAATCAAGTGGGCCAAAATCTTCTCACTCAAAGTATTATCCTGAAATGAATAAACCCTTTTACTTAAGGAGATTTAGGAAAAACAATATGTTTGTAGCATGGTGTAATACCCTCAATTTTATAAATCTTAATTTTGAAAAATATTCTAATTCCCTAGAATTATTAAGCAATTAATTAAAAAAAATTAAGAAATATGAGGT
This sequence comes from Aquilaria sinensis, assembly GCA_005392925.1. Lineage (NCBI taxonomy): Eukaryota > Viridiplantae > Streptophyta > Magnoliopsida > Malvales > Thymelaeaceae > Aquilaria > Aquilaria sinensis. The sequence continues at coordinate 299,799 of SMDT01002908.1, read as the reverse complement.
AAAATATTTTCTTTTAATGTATTGTCTAAATAATAAAAGTATTAAACTAAATTAGAGTAATTAAATAATAATCCTAGGAAAATTAACATACAAAAAATGAACCAATTTAAAAAAAAACATATATTTCTTTTAAAAATGAAATAACATTGAATAAAAATCCACTCCCAGCCAATTTTTTTAAGGGCTACAGCGTGCCCCCACTCAGTTTGTCCACATCTTGAACCTCATCATATGATTAATGTACTCTGTCTCCTCATAGTACTCACCTAATAAAACATGCTAATAGGAAGGGTGAGCAATACTTGCTTAGTAAGGGGGAAGTATCAAACCTTTCATGTGGCTCCTACTATTCCCTCAACAAATAAAAAATGAATAATAAAAAATGATTTAAGCAAAGAACAATTCCATGCAACATCATAACAACAATACTAAAGTCCTACTACCATCTTGAACTAATATGCATATGCATAATTCCTTTTATTGAGTAAATCATATTGCATTGATCAAATCATTTAATTAATTACTTGAATACCGTCAAATGAACCTAGGGTGGTGAGTGTGCACATCACCCACTCTCGGGATAAATCTTAAGCGGTACCACTAGGGATGCTATCAAGTCATAGCCTCTCAGGATACCTACGCCGAATTAGAGCTTCTCGTGATACCAGTCATAAGCATGGTCTCCTACCAGCTATGGTCTAGCAACGCACAAATCATACCTTCAGACTCTATATCAATATCGGGTCATGAATCGGGATAGTTCATCACCACCCTAACTTGCCTCTCGGGTTTGAATTGTTTATTCTGAACCTCTCTTTTAAATTTACAGCTCGTCAGGTCATGCAAATATAGTCTGCTGCCAACATTACATCCCTCGTGTTTTAGCTTACTTCTCAAATCTTTTACTTAATGCAATCTTGTGTGTGACAAACATCAATCAATGCAACAACTAACTGATGCATGACCATAGCTCATTTTATTTTAACCACTTTTTAGTAGAATGTTATAATTCTAATGCATCCTATTTCTTTTATCTTGTTATCTTGGTTTACTTTGGCATGATGATATGACCATCAATGATATTTTTTTAAGTATCTTTATGATAAATGTTCATCTCCTCTCTCGTGAATTCTTTCCAAGTTTGTCAATTAGCATTTATAAACTCAATCTTTTATCTACCAGCTTATAGTAGTTTATTATGGCCCTAGCATGCCACAAACAGTTGCTTTCGGCCTTAATCATGCTGCTAGAGAGTTTGTTATCCTGAAATCTAGTACTAGCGATGTTTGTCTTACCAGCCCTAAATGTAGTGCTATCGGGGTTTATTCAAATAGTCCTAGCATACTTTTAAATTAATTCTTATTGTAAATAGTCCTAGCATGATACTAGCACCAAACATATATCATATATCACATCATTACAACCATGCAACCAACCAATCAAAATTACATCTTAATAGAAAAAGAAAAACTAAATAAAATAAAATAAAATTCTAGAAAAAATTAATTTAATTAATCTACCCATGCTGCCCACACTTTTAAAGATTTTATTTAGCCCAATTGTTTGTTTGGAATTTATTATTCATGTTGATGGTTATTTTGGGCCTAAGAGGGCCTATGGGAACTAACCCGTTCTTCCCCTTATCTAGTGTGAAACAGCCCGATGAAAAGTGGTGGTTTCCTAGAATAGGTGCTACAAAAGATTAGCAAGGAAAAAAATTAGAAAATATGTTAAAATTTTGGAAATTTCCTAAATGATACTTGGAAGATTTACATTCTTGATATCTAGGCCAAAATTTTACCTAACGCACAAAAAGGGTCTCAGGGAGTCTTTGGTAGCCTTGTGCCTACTCGGAATTACATTTGGAGCATTTTTTGATGATGATACTAAAATTACAACAGCCAACACAATGATTTATATACTCATTTTATGGCTATAAAATTGAACTTGGAAGGGCAAAATTCAATTTTAATTACCAATTTATTTTTGGGATCTCTGGCACTCACAATGTCCAAAAAGGCACTAAACCTTTCAATAAGAAGTTCCTAGACCTCTATAACAACATGGACAGCAAAGAGAAAAGACTTAACTCAATTGACTACAAAATGACTTATTTTTATTCTTACGCTTTTTTTACTTGGAACTAATTTTAATTAAAATTCAACGCTATGTAATTGCAATAATCCATTAAAAATATAATTTTTATAATCTTACTAAATTTTTATGAATTTTTCAATTTTAAAACCTTAAAAATAAAAATTCATAGAAATTTAATAACACCATAAAAATTTACTTTCAAATGGATTATTGCATCTACATAACATTGGCTTTCAAATGAAATTGGTTTCATACAAAAAAGATGTAAAAATTAGAGAGAGAAAAAAGTTAATTGACTTAAGTTAAAATGAATTGGCTTTAGGGGCAGTAAGGTTCAAAATCAGCAGCCAAAAGAAATCCAAAGAGACTAGGGTAGCTTTTCAGGGATCGGGTGCAAGTAGGGGTATGATTTGTATTGGGAACAAGTGCATAAGACTAGAATTTGGGTAGGGAGAAACCTACCAATGAAATATATCACAAATTTAATGAATTTAGCTGCTGGAAAAAAAAAATAAAAAAATAAAAAAGTGATATCGAATGATTTAGACTTATACACACAAATTCGAAATTGTCGATGTGCGTAGTATCGCTTTTAGTGTCCGGATAGGGTTTCCCTTTTGATCTAATTAACCTAGTCAAGAATATAAAATTAAATAAAATTAAAATACATTGTATGACATAGAAACAAGGCCCAAGGAGCTAGACTTACTGTAGTTCAATAAAGAGCACGATCAAGACGGCAACGGTACAAAGGGTGCAGTGACGATCCTTTTGTGTGATGCCTTCTTCTCCACTATAGTACACAAAAATCAGGGACAATGGAGTACTTATGAGCATGTGTAATTGAACCAAAAGAATGGGAGAACAAACTATAGTGAAAGCTAGAAGAAAGTTAAAGCAAATTGAAAAAGGGTGGCCATGGGCATTTTACTTTTCTTATGGTGGCTTAGTCAGCGGCCTTAGGAAAATTGATTGTTACGGAGAAGAAAGAGAAACAAAGATGTTTGAAAGTTCTAATTGTTGAGGATAATTGGACTTGAATCTCGGTTGAAACACGAGGAAAAGAAAAAGGAATAAGGATGATTGGATTACATTAATGTGAGGTAATTACGATAGAGATAATTAGGAAAAAAAAACCAAATTGAATTAAAAAGAAATTCTTAGAGGCCATGCGGCAGTAGCTTTTTTTTATTTTTTTATTTTTTTAAGCCAAAAAAAATAGATTAGGTGAAAAATTATCCTGGGTAACAGTAGCACAAACCTGGTTTAAACCGTGTACTTGAGTAGGTTAAATTTTAGAAAACCTAAGCAAATGAATTCAAAATTAAGTGAGACAAAGTTATTTTGACTCATTTTCATGAGAAGAATCTAATGGTGTGCTCGGGCTTTCAATTCGATACTCAGTTGGAAAAAGACAAAAATGCTCCTAGCCTAAAAAAGATGACTTTAAGCTTCTAGTTTGGAATTTGATTTAGTGACCACCAAAAGAATATTCTAAGAATCAAGATTATTTTACATTTATTTTCTAAATTGATAGGTAAAATTACAAAAATACCTTTGAGGGCAAAATGGTAATTTCATCTAGGGTAATTTGGTAATTTTCTTTTTATTTATTTTTAGGGTTATTACATGTGGAATGAAGGAAAGAACATTTCTCAAGTGGCGAGTAACAACTCATCCTTCCATAGAGATGTTATCTTTAGAAGATCCATTCGGGAGCATTGAATCTATATAATAGTATGATTCAGTTTAAAGAAAATTGTATTAACCAATATATATGATGGACAATTAAAGAAGGACAAGGTTACCATGAGTCATAATATTGATATTATCAAGCTCCATGAAGGGAATGGGCTAAAGCTTTGGAATTATCAGTCTACGTCTTTTTAGACAAGAATTTGCACTATTAGAACCTTCTTCACATTTAGAGTTTGTACGCAATGGCAATTGTTGCGTACCTAGATTAATAATGCATGAAATTTCTCCAACCATTGCTGATTCTCCCTCAATAATAGGACTACTATTAGGTAGAATAATCACATTGGTTATATCTCTAAAGGGCATATTCATCATGTCTGAAGACAGAAAACCATTGTCATGCATTGTTCAATTATTTGCAAACATAGGTGTATAATTACTTGAAGTCCTATTCAGTGAATGGTTGTCGGTACTAGGAGTAGCTGATATGAACATAAAGATATTAAATCTACTATTTGAAGAACATGTGTATGCACTTGGTGTATCCATGGAAATGGGAGTTCTATTCACATTAGTATTAGGTCCGCTTCTTTCTTGTTTTCGTGAGACTAAAACACAATTACGATGTGCTCATCTATCTTTAGACTCCATTTTATGCTATAATATAATAACCAAGATAACAATGAATAAATTACATGAACAGATGCATCAAACTGGAAAACATGCAAAGATTTTTTTTTACTCTTTTACACTAATTTAGCAATTGAATTAATGTTGAATTTGACAATTTGGTCATAGTGTAACACATTGTGTAAAATTTGATAAATTGGTATATAAATATCAAATACCAAACAAAGGTGATAAAGTTGACCTATAATTACATTTTCATAATTAAAGTACATTCAAATGTATTTTATTTGAATTGCGTATTTTGATTATTCTTAATTTAACCAAATTTAAATGTGTGGATATTTGATTGAGCTATTATAATGATTATAAATTTGACCATTAAATCATAACATATTGCATACATAGCAAAATTAAGAAAAAAAAACATTGGTTTGTATTGTATAAGGTATGTAACTATTGTACTAATATCATACAAATTATTGGTAGTAATAATAAAGAGACATATTTTGTATACCCAAACTTGGTGTCTCGTAACTTCAATTTTATAATTTTAAAATTACCCTGAATATCTAATTCAAAACTAATATCTAATTACTTGCCCTTCAGACTTTAACAAATCAAAATTATCAGCAATTTTCTCTTCTTGATGTATGTCAAAGTTGTTACTGGACTCAATAACATTGAATCTTAGGCACTGAAGCCATTTTCTATATGCCTTCACGTCTATACAATTTAGTTTTTTAATATGAGTATCCTATAATGAAGTCTTATCATTGTGATCAAAAGTATGTTTTTCTTCAGACTTATCTTATATATCGTAGATAATCTTATTTAGATACACACACCTGTATATGTAGATCTAAGTAAAGTAATTTCATTGATGATAACTTGCACATTTAGATAATTATGTAACACATTATAATAATCTCATACAGTAACATATTAATGTCAAATCAAATAAATGGTTGATTTCATTGATTTATAATTAAGTCTACAATTTACTTTTTAAATTGGTTATACAAAAAATAAGTTTAATCATAACTTGATTGCTTTTTTATCTTGAGGAACAACTATATTGATTGTTTTGGAAAATTTAAGATAATACATGATAATAAAGAATTATAAAATATATAAAAAAATTAATGAACATAATATTGTCCTAATCTTTTCATAATTTAAACAGAATAATTTAATCGCATTGTACTAATATTGAAGTTGAGAGTGAATAATCTAATATTTTTGTAAGAAAAGGTACCATAATTGGATGTAATTGTTATATAATAAAAAAAACAACGTTACCTAAAGAACCATAAAAACTATATCTTTGGGAACTATAATTAACACTTTATTCATCTCATCAAATCTGATGTACTGATGTCCTGAAGCTCTTTCATCTTTCTTTCTAGCATCTTGACCTTCCCTTTTAGGTGCATGTTTTTTATCCCTAGCTGATCCATATAATTATCAATCCCCATATATTTTTTACACTACTCTTTGAATTTCTAGAATTGCCTATCTATTTCCATGTAGTTAGCACCCATAATATTGAACTTGTATTAAAGCTGCAATCACTTCACTGCCTCATTTGCCTTGCTCTTATTGGCATCCTTTATTCTTACATGATTGCCTTTCCCATCTATAAATATATATGAAAGCAGGTAAATAGTTATTTCACTTTATTAAAAAATATAGTAAATTTTCCAGAGTTGCCACGTGTGACCATTAACTGACATGTGGCAATTTCCATATTTGCCCCTGATTGTATATACATGTCATATGCATATTGGTTATCCGTTTCATTTCTAGCATACAAATAATATCACAACCGTTGTTCATTTGTCTAGCCATCAGTTATAAGTTGTGCATTTGAAGTGTGGGTTTTCTACAGTTACAATTGGCTAGGCCTAACCCATGATCTAAGCCCATTAAAGTAACCGTCCACCCATATTAATTGACTCAATAATTACCTACTAATAGTATGTTACAAGGAATAAATATAACTTTGCACAATTTTATAGTTACTCATTTTCGCAACTTCACTCTCATCTCCTTCACCACCCGCGCAAGTTCTGAAGAAAGTGTTCCTCCCTGTTCCACTAAGCAAGACAATGAAGCAAATCAAGTGTCTCGCCAGCATTCACTTGCAAGAGTTTTAGGTTCAATCATTAGTCATTTTGCTTAAATTTTAAACAAAAACAATCCTTCTATCTTGCAAGATGTACTGACAGATTAGTTCTATTTTTATATTATAGGTACAATTCATAAAGTCTACTCCAGCAGGAAGCAACACCAAGAATCAACTCCTATACTTCTTTTTTTGGTTTTCTTTTAGATTCAAGGAATTATTTCTAATTATTGACACTATTTAATTATTGAAATGGTAGCAAAGTGAGCAAAAGGAGTCAGATGTACACACTCATAAGAGAAAGCATAACCATGCTACAAGTTGCACACTCATCTCAGGTTAATTTAGTTATATGACATCTATTTTGTATGTTCCTGTCTGCTGGTTGATGCATTTACTTATTATGTACACTAAAAAATTAGCTATGATGCACAAATTTATTTTCTTTTCTTTTCTCACCCCATAGAAAATTTAACTATGGTGAAAGTAATTCACTTTTGTTTCCTGAAAACCATCTTACAATTGCACCCAAAGCTACAAGGCCAACAACTCAAAAACATGCTATATGAACAAGTCAGTGCAATGCTTTCCAGATGAAAGAGGCCCTTAAATTTCTCTATTTAACCTAAATTTTTTTAAAAGATGACACATGTTCTTGAGAAGATGTTTTTGTACTTAAAAAGCCCTTAAAATTTTTTACCTTTTTTTTGTGGAGACAAAAAAAACATCAGGATTCCGTTTCTCGGCATGAAGACTAAATTATAACTTTTGCAATTAATTATAGTTTCTGGCAATCTTGTAATTTTTTCAATCGTAGTAAACTGACCATAGGCACTTCATTCTACAAACAGGCCGGAGAAAACATAATCTACACTATAGAAATCATGTACACATCCAATTTATTTTATTTACATGCCATCTGTTTTGTGTGTTAGTGTCTGCTGGTTCATGCATGTTATGAGTTCCTACATTGTCACTACTATCCACTGGCTTGTTGTGGTTCTTAATTTATAGTACTATCCAGTATCAATGTATATAAATGTCTTTCATTGAAAGATGTAATATGGTTTTCTGTGTATCTTTATTCCTCCTCCTTTCAAAGTTATTTTACTGTTTTTCCTCCATGTTACTACATGTTTCCAATTACAACTATGGGGACAAAACAATATTTTTTAGATGGACACAAAACAAACACAAAATACTTTTTTTTAACACCTATACTTCATTTCCCAGTTAAGATGGATCTAATTGAGGTTGTCCTCATTCCATTTGTTCAATCACTTGACTACATCTCTGAGAAGTTTTCCAAGGCTAGCCTACTTACTATAGTGTGCACAAAGGACCTAGGATTAGATGTTTTGTTAAGATTGAGGTTGATAGGTCTGGGGGGAAAGAATTTTCTACAAGTGGAAGACTCTTTGGCTAGGAATTTGGGGGATGCAATGGAGTCGACTGCTAAGGCAAGGATTAAGAGGCTAAAGTTGTTTAAGAGGTACTACATCCATGATGTTAACTTCCAAGATTATATCGAGGTGAATGAGAAATTGGCAGAAAAGGAGGCAAAGAATGATGGACTTAAGTATGAGCTTGATTTGGTGAAGTACAACCAATATGCATGAACAGTGTCTACAAGGACCAACTTTATGACCTAGAGGAGAAGGTTGCTGAACTGAAGGCCAAGCTGTTTATGTACAAAGGCTTGAATAAGACCCCTACTGAACTGAAGGCCCATCTATCTATGAACTAAAGGCCTTTAAATGGATCTTATTAGTTAAGGTTATTAGGTTAATCTGCCTTATTTTTAACACTGAGTATCATTTGTTCCTATTTTCTAGACTTTACACTACTGTTTGGACAACTGGTTATTGAGTATGCTATGCTTTATGTTAATCACTATGCCATTTTAAATCCCTCTTCCTATTTATTGTTTATCTTCATTTTACTCATATGCATGTTTTAAACATCTTAGAAAACCACTTTACATATTCCATTTGAAGGCATGACACTTTATTCACCTTAACCTTCATAATTACTCAGTTATTGCTTTTAATTCTCCAGCTTTCACTTATTCTATTATTCATGGCATCAACAACATAGAAGCAATGAATGTCAACCATGACTAGGGCAGAAACAATATCCACCTCTCTAACACACTTATGAGGTTCAGGTTTACCTTCCTCCTGCTAATCAATGTGCCTTTTTTCTTCTCTTTCCAAATCCAAAATCATCCCCACTGTTGGTTCGTTTCCCTAAGTAAAAAAAAATAATAAAATTAAAAAATTCATCATATAGCAGAGTTCAGTAAAGAAGAACATAGGTTTTTTATAACTATCTACATTTCTTACCTTCTCTAACGAATCCCTTCCCACAACCCGAAATCTTCCAGATGATTTGTTTTTCACATCATGTAAATGTTCCGTCTTCCATTCCTTGTTTGTAGATTAGGTGTTTATGCTCCGTTACGTTCATGGAACATGAAAACAAATATCGACTAGTAAACCCTTTATCCAACGTACGAAATTCATTCAAACGATTAGACATAAGAATGGTCTTTTACCTTCGTACACCTTCGACCCACAGTTTCCAATAAGTATTAATCTGGTGTTCAAAAACAATCTTCATGGACTAGGGTTTTTAAAACCTTCTAACTTTTTTTGTTCGCCATCTTTCCCCCTTAATCAAATGGTTTCCAAAATAAAATTAGAGGGATGAGGAGGGTCAAGTTCTTACCCAACATCGAAAATAAGGACGGAGTTAATAAAAACACTAAAATCAAACCGCAAAGCTTTCAAAGTTTATTTCGAAGTCAAAAGGGGTCTTCTGGTAACAATGAAAAATGAAAGAAAGAAAAATCAGGTAAAATTTTTGTCAAAAAATAAAAAATTAGTTAGGAGAAAATGAAAACCCTAAACTCAAATAACATATCTTTGAAAATTTAGTGTGAATTCAAATAAGGTTGTTTGGTAAGAAAGAGAAAGGATAGAAAGAAGATGTGGTTAAGCGTGGAAATAGAACTTTTTGGGAAATACCCGCAATGTGTGGTGGAGGATTTGCCGAAGACACATATTCTACGTAACCCTAGTCAGAAAACACACCGCACAGCCGACGTGGCCGTCTTATTCATCGTGCATGGTGGCCCTATAAAAAAGCCCACAATTTTTTTAGAGAAGTTAGAAAGTTTAAGAAGAAAGAGAAAAAGAGAGAGGCAAGTTGGGTCAAATGAGGCAGGCCTGAAAAATATGCCTTTTATATATCTGATGTCACATGAAATACCTACTTAGGTCCCCAATCTATTTTCCACATTTCAAATATGCCAATAACTTCTTAACTGCTCTACAGTTTACACCAAACGTCTATAGACTTCAATTGTTACCATTAACACTGTCTGTTACTCTCACTCATTATCCATTTCAAGTTTCTTCTTTGGGCTTAATGTAAATTAAAGGATGATGGGCCTTGACCTTACACAGGCCCATTGTTCTATTTTCCCCGATTTTATGGGTCTAACTAATATTCAAATTCCTTCACATTTTTACATTTACACTATTCCCTATATCACCTAAACAATTGAAAAAAATATGCTTTATTATACAATTTTATATTTTATTTAATTACATTATTTTCCAATCAAGGATCCTGATTTTGCAAATGTAACACTATTCTTTCTTACCATAATTCATGCTTTTGTTTATTTACTTTGTTACCTAGCAAGTGTTTTAGAACGATGTCAAAAAAACCTCAACTTACTTAACAATAAAGCATGAATTACACGTCTAGTACTAATTAAAACTATACGTTTTATCCATAACAAAAAATTAATGTTTTCTACATAAAAAAGAACCAACTATTTTTCTTCACCATTATAAACTATGTTTACTATAACCAAAATAATTATCCCCTATCTTCTTATTAATATTGCATCCGAGTCAGTAAATTGCTTCTACTCATTCTCAAATTTCTGAAAAATAAATTTTTTCATATATTATTGTGGTTGATTTCCATGATGAGGCAATTAGTATAGTTTAGGGACAACTGATGTCGTTTACCCTTTTATTAACTATGCTCTACCTTTGTACTCATTTCCGTTGACTTCTTTCGCACTAACTATATTGCATTCACTTATATACTATATATCTTTTCCTTTGCAGCCAGTTCCACTTACCATGGACTACTTGCCTTGTGACATTCTTGCCTTTAGCCTGTCAAAAGCCATCCTTAAGGTTCCTTATAATTCGGGGGACCTCGCATATGTCCACCTTCATTTTCCATGGCATTTACTTCCTCAGCGATTTTCTTAACCTTCAATGTGAGATCAGTGATTTGGGCATGGTACATAAATCGCACTTCTCCCAGATTCTTTGCTTTCCGTAATTCTAGCCATCCAGTTGTTGTCCTTGTCAATGGTTTAATTCAATATTTTAAGTATGGAAACTTTACCACGGGTTTGGACTCTATCTGTTATACATCCACACGTGACATCCCAGATACGAAATACCTCTATGCCATTTTGTCTGCCAACTGGTCCTACTTTTTTTGTGTATACCATATCCTACATTCGTACTTTGAAAGTAGAAGAAGGATACCATTGGGGACTAGTCATTTGAGAGCTAAGGGCTGAAGCTGATGATATCATTAGAATTGTTGTTGAGCGGTGGCTGGGACTATTCACTATGTCATTTGAACATTATAACCTAAACTCAGTCATCGTCATTGTGGATCATGCATACGTAGAATCATTAAAGTTGCCCCTGTTAATTCCTAGGGTCCTGCGCTTTATGAGATTGACGACCTGAGGATGTGCAAGCTGCTTAGTTCTCATGGCTCTTGGCTTCTATTAAGGTGTCATGTTACATTTTCTTAATTCACATTACAAGTACTCCTAATAATTTTCATACGTACTTCAAATGTGTATTGGAGGAGGAGTTAGTGTTTTTCATTCTAAATGTCCTTCGGGTATAGTAGAATTAGACATTTTAGTTTACAGTATTATTATAATTAGTATCTAAGTTATGCCCCATGGATATCTCGATAATATCTTATTTAGTGTTTATTTTGGTTTATGTTTATTTATGTGGTTAAAATTATCTTGTGTGCAATATGATGCTTATATGCTATGTTTGTCATCATCATCACTTTTTAGTTTATTTCACTTACTATCTTTGCTAGTTATATTTTCCTCTGTTATCTCCTTTATTCATAAATAGATGACCTATTACAACAACTAATTATGTTCTTTACTTCTATTATTACTACTAGATGCACAGTTACATTTCTTTATATTTTAAAAGAAATGGATTCACGTGCTCAAAAAGCCCGTCGCACTGAATTGTGACGTGCTACTCGAATGGCTTAGTCTTTAGCTAGAAATCCTTCTTCCCGTAATTGCAACACTTCCGTTATGGTTGATCACTCATCTACAAATGAAATCTTCGTTGCTTTACCTATCTAGGCTATTCAATGACAGCGAACTCCATTAGCAGATGTCAGTAATAGAGTTCCCTTACGTTGTCATTCTGTGCACCCTCTTTCGACTGTAAATCCAAATATTCTTCCTTAAACCCCTTTTGTCCCACCTCATTCAGTTAAGGTCCACCCTATTCATAAATATTTTGAAGTAGGATAAAGCTCTTCTACTGCGGTGAAGCAGAGTAGAACGAATACTACATCCAAACATCCCCTTGAACATATACCGATTAGTCTATTCAATGAAAATATAGTTCCTTTTACAGGTTCGCTCATCCTGACTACCTATTTCTCCATATCATTTAGTCCATCAATAATAACAAAATTATTCATTACATTATGGCATTATAATTGAATAGACATTACTACTGATGTCAGTGTGGTTGAACTTCTACATGGTGATCAGGATTCTTGCGAGGATGAACATCGTTGTATGCTCTTTTACCTATCCCACTACAATTACTTGCACTTCCTTCGAACCTGTTCCATGATATTACTTTCTAATTCAGGTACATGCTTTGAGTATGAAGACATCGGTCCTCCTACACATGTCTGTCGTCATTGTGGGGCTATTATGTGGTACCAAGAAAGGAGCAACAGGTACCACCTGTACATCAAATCTTGAATTCTCTTTATGTTCTAAGAAAATAAAAGTTTCCATTCCTCATTCCCCACCGCCCTCAGAATTTATACATCAGCTATTTAACTAAAGTGTAGATTAGTTGTCGCTGTAGTTTTGGTGGCATATATAAGAAATTAATTCCAGGTTTTCTTTCACCTCCACTAGGGCGTCTGTCAATTCAAGTACACATGATGGCCATGGTCCACCGGTGTTTCGTTCTTATGGAATGAATTATCATCGAATTGGATCTCTATTCCCGAATAGTGGAGATCATCCACTGTTTGCCCAGCTTTACATATATGATGCAAAGTATGAGACATACAATAAGATTATGAGATTTGGTGATGGGATGTACACTAAGTATGATAGAATGATCATAGACGATCTAATTGAGGTGTTTAATGAGCATAATGAACTAGTTAGATTATTCAAGATAGCAAGAGATTGGCTAAATGACAATACAATGCCTCATGTTTGCATTCAACTACTCAATTCTAGAGGAAGGGATAGATGCTATGATTTGCCTATTTCAAATGAGGTAGCTGGACTATTTGATGGTATTGATAGGGGGAGACTAGCAACTATTGTGACATATTACTTTACCCATGGAATTCTGAGCCGAGTACTATTGATTTTTTCCATCTGAAGCATTGCACGTTACATTTCCCATTATTCCTTATGTATGGAAAAGATTGTTACCATTTGCAAATAAGTTACTGTACTAAGGACGGACAACTTATTCTCATAGGAACCATTACACCAAGGGAGTTTTATGCATATCAACTCCAACAGTGGCGTAATGTCCATTCCCTCATCCTTTCGGGAGGTCAGCTGTTACATGAGTATGCTATTGATGCTTATTGTGTGACTCTTGAATCTTGGTTTTCCTAGCTCAGACGAAACAAAGACTGTTTCTGTGCTGAAATTTTATGTAGGCTACAGGATGCAGTTAGCAGAGGTGACACAGATGGGTCCTTATATGTAGAAGAACAACTCTCCCATCTTCTTTTGTTGAAGGGCCTAGACATATGAAGTAGAGCTATCAAGATTCAATGGCCATTTGTAGAGTTATAAGGTATCCTGACCTATTTATCACTTTTACCTATAACTTGAAACTGCAAGAAATTAGACACTTCCTTAAACTAATCCCTGACCAGCCTGCTGAAAATAGATATGATATCGTCAACCATGTACTCATGATGAAGATTCAAAAGTTTAGAGACAATTTAACTAAACAAAAACACTTCGGCCGTATTGTTGCAAGTACAATTCCTTTCCAAACTACTCATCAGTTACTTCTCAAACGTAAAACATTCTTTTATCTTTCAATCATTCCCCTTATTAATAACTCTATATCTTGCAGATCTTTGCACAATTGAGTTCCAAAAAAGAGGAATCCCTCATGCGCACATTGTGCTCTTCCGTTATCCTGAGGATAAGATTAATACTCCTCAGAAAATTAATCGTTTCATCTTTGCTAAACTTCTAGATAAGGATGAAAACCATATTGGATATAAAGCAGTTATGACTCATATACTCCATGGCCCTTATAGGGTGACAAATCCACGATGTCCCTGCATGGTAAATAATACCCATAGCAAGCATTACCCACGCTCATTCCAAAATAAGACAATAATAAATTATGATGGTTTCCCCCTTTACTTTCAGATGCATGATAGTCGATATGCTATTGTGCATGGCATACCATTGGATAACCGTTGGGTGATCCCACATAATTGTGACCTCTGTGTGAAAATGATTGTCATGTCAATGTAGAGCTCACTAACTTGAACATATGTGTTAAGTAACTTTACAAATATGTTAACAAGGGCACATACATATCCACAAGTCTTGTAGAAATGGATCATCCTATGTAGAATAATGGGCCTAGAGTTAATGCTGATTAGAATGATGAGATCAAGCAGTATATAAACTGTCATTTTGCGTCTACATTGAAAGCGATATGATGAATCTTTGGTTTCTTTATCCATAAGCATCATCCATCAGTAGAGCGACTATCTTTTCATTTACCAGGTGAACAAAGTGTTTTATATGAAGATTGTGATGGCTTGCATGATGTTGTTCGTGCACATGAGGAAAGAATGACAAATTTTTCAGGCTTTGATGCACTATAACTCTGCTGATGATTTTGCTCATACATTGACATGCATTTAGTTCCTGAAACATTTTGTCTAGAATAGGCAATTCAAATTGTGGACTTGGCATCGTAGGGGTTGTAGTGTCGGTAGAATATAATTTTATTCACCCAATTACAAGCAAAAGGTTCTACCTCTGTACGCTACTAAATGTTGTTAAAGGACCTAGGTCGTATGAGGAGATACACATGATTCATAGAATTGTTTATGCCACATATAAGGAAGCATGTTCTGCACTTGGTCTTCTAGATGGCGACAGAGAATGGCATTAGTCCTTGCACGAGGCAACAAATTGGGCATCCGGCCACCAGTTAAGATAACTATTTATTATCTTCTTGCTCATCTATAAGGTCGATGACCTACTAGCCTTGTGGAGACGTAATGCTAACTCTTGACTAAACACATATTATATCATCAACAGAGGGTTTTAAACAAACCCCAGCTCACTATGACCAATGAAAAGCAACGGAATTATGGACTATATGATATTGAACAGGTCTTGAATAAAGTTGGCTAGAGCTTGAGGGAATTTTCCACCATTCCGTTCCCGCGGGTTGATCCACGAATGATGTTACAAAACTCTCTCCTGCTCCAGGAGTGGAGCTATAATAAGCCGTCACTCACTTTAGAACACGCTAACTTGGTTAGCCATCTTAATTCTGGTCAGCACCATATTTACACGCCATTGATTTGTTCTGTTGAAGAACGTACAGGTGACTTCTTCTTTGTCCATGGAAAGAGTGGTACGCGAAAAACTTTCCTTTGGAGGACAATTATTTCTAAACTTCTATCTGTTGGTCAAATCTTACTTGCAGTGGCTTCTTCTGATATTGCTTAACTCTTTTTGCCTGAGGGCACCACTGCTCATTCCTAGTTTAAAATCCCAATCCCCATAGAGAATATTTTTGTGTGCCATATAAAAAATCTACTCCAATGGCAGAGGTTCTTCGCAACACCAGCTTGGTCATATGGATAAAGCTTCAATGGCACATGGGCATATGTTCAAGGCTGTAGACCGAACATTTTGTGATATTATCTCTGTTCTCGATCTTGTTGTTACTATAAAGGTGTTTGGGGTACAATGGTTGTCCTTGGGGGTGATTTCTGCCAATTTTACCTGTTATTCCATATGGTTGTCAAGCATATATAGTTGGTGCATCAATATTATTATCTCCTCTTTGGTTGCACTGCACACTATATTCTCTGACCGAGAATATGAGACTACAAAATTCCACATCGCTTAAAGTCATAGTGTTCAATGATTGGATTATGGGAGTAGGAGATGGCTCAGTTTCAACTTGCTAGTTATCAAAAGATAAGGAAGAACCATCATGGATTAACATCCCTTGCGATTTTTTGATTCCTGCATCTACTAATTCGATTGCTAATATTATCTCCTCTACTTATCCAAATTTGACTGCTAGATATGACGACATCGATTACTTGAAGGGGGCTATCCTCTCATCTACTAATGGCATAGTAGATGTTGTCAATGACCACATAATTGTTATGCTCACTGGTGATTTACAGATATTCTTTAGTGCTGATAAGGTTTCTCCTGCCTCTGATAAATTCGAAGCATATACCTTGCTATACCCAGCAAAGTGCCTTAATACATTCAGGTTCTCTGGCTTTCCTAAACATAAATTACAACTAAAGGTTGGTGTCCCAGTTATGTTGATGAGGAACTTGAACTAGTCACTTGGGTTATGCAATGGCACACACACAATTATAACAAGGTTAGCACACCCAGTTATCGAAGTAGAAATTATAACAGGTCTTAACTCAGGGTATCGATTTTTTATACCATGAGTTAAAATAGTCCCTTTTGACACTCAATTACCATTCATATTCTTCCAAAAGCAATTTCGCTTAAAGGTCTGTTTCGTGATAACAATTAACAAAAGTCAGGGACAAACATTCAACCATGTAGGCCTCTATCTTCCCTAACCTGTTTTCAGCCATGGACAACTTTATGTTGCTACATCTTAGGTCACCAGTTCTTCAGGTTTTAGTGTCTTATTGTAAACTAAACATCCTAATAACTCATTGACACGAAACATTGTATACCATGAAATTTTCCAGTGGCTACACCAATCTTCCACTTAGATCCACCAACTTTTGTATATTGCATCCTATTGGCGCTATATCATATCTTTCATTTTTGATTTCCTATGTCATTTTAGATCATTATGTTTTTCGTCTGATTACAGGTGAAAATAGGACCACATTTCATCCATCTTAGCCAGTTAACCCATTCAGCTATGGATGGACAATTAGGGTGTGTCTGACGTGCCTCTAGGAAGCTATCAATGTAATAACTTTAAAGTGCTACGGCTTAGCAATGATATTACTTGATGAACAAGTATCCCTTACTATTCATTTTTCTTCCTGGCAAAAGCCTTTCCATTCATACATTTAATGTTGTTATCAGTATTTCATTTATGTACTATTCCCCCTCAAGCTCCCCTATTTTAACTTCACCAAATTTCTCTTTATAGAATAATCACATTCATACAATGGCCTTATCATCCATTACTCCTAAATTAAAATCTTAGTTGTGTGAGAAGCAAGTTTAGGGCCAATAAGGGGTACAGACCGGTGACTAACAAGCATGTCATTTGTTTTAATGTGTGGACGACATGCACTTTAGTGTCTATTCCTGTATCGACCATTGCCCAATACAAGTTTGAGTTCATCCCTTTTGACCAAATACATCTGCGATACCCTCATAATGTTCAGCTATGTGGTACTACTTCCTAAATTGTACATTTCGTATATTTAGTTTTGTTGTTCTTATTAAACTTACTATACTCTTTCTACCATTCGTAGATATCATTGGTAAGCTAATTACAATTGGTTCCACCACTAAAACTGTCCGTACTAATGGTGTTCTGATGCAAATGCATATTATAAAGCTTGAGAGTTTAAGGTATTCAACTTCCCCCTCTACATTTCACTAACTCATATTGTTTCTCCTACTTCAGTTGCAATTCATTGCCCCTTCCACCTATTGCTTTTATTCAGTGGCTCCATCCTTGAAATAACCTTTTGGAAGGGTCAAGCAAATTTGCTAGATTATAATGAAATGAAGGATGCAACAATGAACAACATTCTTGTAGTCACTTCCACATTTCCCTGCGCTACCATATTCTTAATTTTCAGGACATTATAACCTTGCCTCCATATTTGGCACAAAAGTATATATTAATATTGTCATTGATGAACTGCAGCAATTCCTTCAATCATATGACCTTCTTACTCCAGATTTCCCTTCTATTTCCATTGATTTACCTATTAAAACTAACATACTTTATGATCTTCCTGCCATTACATAACCTGCACTTTTTACATTAGGCCATCTACTAGAAATGACATTGTATGAGATTATGTTCCTTCAACAGCTGACTGACACAGGGAACTAAGGATAATCTATGGCAAGCAAAAAACTATTGAAGAAATTAAGGATTTGCTTGGTCATGGCCCCTTATTTGTGAGTTACTATATTTATATCCATTTTATAATTCGCATTTATAAATTTTATAGTGTGCTTAACACCTCCACATAACATATCATGCAAGGAAAATATCTTCTCTGTCCGTGCCACTGTTTTGGAACTCTTTACCGAACGCGAATGGTGGTACTATACTTGGAAAAAATGTTGCAAAAAAGTTGAACTCATTGGATTAACTTATTTTTTCCACCACTGTAATATAGCCAATCGTACATCACACATACAGTATTTATTTCCCATTACTTTACCTTTATTTCTTTCACTGCCATAGTTTTCTTTCTACCAATGAAACATCTTCTTCCATTATTTTAACTTATATTAAAGGTATAAGGCTATCATCAAAGTGTTCAATTCCACAAGCAATATATTATTCACAATGCTTGACTCTGTAGCTGCAAAGTTCTTTGATTCCTCAGCTACAGTTCTCTGTTCTCTCAAACAATTTCTTCTCTCTACTATTAAACTTATTTATTTATCATTTATTGTTACACCAAAGAGCTTACTCCTGCATATGGTTAGCGCCACTAAATATCTTCTTTTATGTACCTCTGGCTTCCATAGGATAAAGGAACCGCAAAACTTGAGCATGCTTTTCGACAGTCATTGAACACAAAGCTAATCCTTAAGGTTGAACTTATTTCATTTAACTTCAAGAATCCTTCTTCTACTCTCACTCTTAGGAAGTTTCACATGATCAACCATGAGAAGGAGGCACTCACATTTACCCTGAAACAACGACTTGTGTGTTCTTCAAATCCTTTATTCCTCATATATCCATGTTCTGCACGTATCTAAATCCAATTAACCATTGTTCTGTTGTTTGAGCGACCAAGCCAATTAATGCAACAATCTATGTCTCCTTTGAGAAACCAGTTGCCTACCCCGTCTTCTTCTGTCATATCATCAACTATTGATGCTTTTATTGCTTCTGCTTTGTAACCACTTCACTCATCTAACTTTTTCCTACTATTATGACTTATTATCCACTGTTACCATCCTTATTCAATTTATTTTTTAACAGGTTGGACCTTCACAATACTCTTTACACGTCTCATCCTCAAATAAAGCCTTATCCTTTCGTTTACAACCTGATTGCAGCCCATGAATGGTACTCCTTTCCTACTGCCATAATACAGCATATCTAACTCCATCCACATATATTACCATTATACTTTACCTTAATAGCTCCAATGTGACTTATGTACGAATGTTTTGTTATGTTCCCAAGATCAAATTGGTGGAGAATTTCGATATTAAAGCGGACTTTTCAAACATGCAAGACCCTTATATTATAGAGCTCCCCCCTTCCTAACTCACTATGTAATGACTTTTCAAAATGTTAGCATATGAACAACTGGCCCGTCTACTAGTTATAGATTTTTTACGATCATCAATAGTTTCAATTTAAACACATCCACAATAAAATCCTTCATTATCCCTTTTTGGGTGTATATAAGATCAGGGAAGTTTATATTTTTTCTTAAGGATAATTACAATTTACCCCCTAAGGTTTAGGTAAAATTACACTTTGCCCCTCTTGTTTTAGAAATATACACTTTGCCCCTACCTTTTTAATATAGTCTGACAATAACTTTTGAATTCTTAATTTAGATTGTAAGGTACTCATTTTTAAGTAATTTCAATCTATATGGTATTTTTTTTATAGTTCATTGAAAAAATACAGTTTTCTATTTACATAAAGAACAAAAAGAAAAAAATTGATAATTTAAAATGTCCATTCACTGTAAAAAAAAATACCATATAGATTGAAATTACCAAAAAAATGGTTACCATAATATTTAAATTAAGATTTAAGAAATTATTGTTGGACTAAATTAAACAGATAGGGGCAAAGTGTATATTTCTAAAACAAAATAGGGGCAAAGTGTAATTTCACCTAAATCTCAAAGGGTAAATTGTAATTAACTCTTTTTTGTTATTGTGAGAAGGATGTGAACAAAAGATAGTCTAATTGTTTTCCACCCAGCAGTAATTGAAAAATGGTTAAGAACAACAAAATATGAAAGGTCTAATGTTTTATTGTTAAGTAGGCTAAAACATGCTAAGATAATTGATTAATTTTGGTAAATAAATAATTTGGTGAACTTGAAAGTTTTAAATAGATTATTGGACAGATTTGAAAAACAAAAATTTTGAATATAATCATCTAATAATTATAAGAAGTTAAATAGGCTAAGTCTAAAATTTGAAATAAAAAAAAAACAAATTAAGTATTTAAAAAGTAAATAAATACATTATTAAATTTTATAAAGCATATTAATGGTTTTGGATGTATTATTATTATTTATTATTTATTTGTAATTTAAATTAAAAAAAGAATATAATTTAAATTATTTCATAATTTATAGTAATTTAGAATGTTTCATAATTTAAATTATTTAAAGTGTTTTTAAATATGGGCCTATCATAAAATAATTTGAGCTTGTGGGACGTTTCATTTTAAAAATGTGGGCATATTGTAAAATATTTGTTGGGCAAAAACATAGCACAGTTAGGCATATTATAAAAGCGAGGACTATAGACAACTTTAATTGAAAATTTGAGGGCCATAGTGTAATTAAATCTTGAAATTGCCCATAAATAGCCCCCCAAAAAACCATAATTTTCCATTTGGCCGTCCGATTTATTTATTATTTATTTTTTTAATCAATTTCTCAGAATTATTTGGTATTTTATAAACCAAATTGTTAAATGTTTTAAAAAGGAGAAATTAGTTGGAACCCATACAAGATCAGTAAAAAAATATATATACAGTGCACAAGAAAATAAATGTTATTTAAGGTATTTTTTATTAGCTATTTAATAAATTTTTAAATAAATTTACGTTAGTGTTTACTATTTAAGATAATTTTTATTAATTGAAAAAAAGGTAATTTAGAGTCTTTGTTTTAGGCCAATTAAATTAAAGCTGAAGAGACCTAATTTTAGATTAAAAAAAGGTAGCCGATTAAATTCACTAACACATAGGCCCAATTATTATATAATACCACAAATACCGGCCCATAAAATCCTACCCAAACCCTACCACAACCTCCATAAATAGCTCTCCTAACCCTAAAATTTCATATCCACCTCCGAAAAAAGCACATCCTCTCTGATTTTCCTTTTTTCCGGACTTCTTCTCTCTCATTTCTCTTCCATCTCATCTACTCTCACCTCCCATTTTCTTCTTTTCTATTCTTTCTTTTCTCTCCTCTTTTGCTTCTTTTTCTCTCGTCTATTGTTTCTCTTTTTTTTTTGTATGTTCTCCAGTCCTCTTTCATTTAATTCCTTTACATCTTTTGCGTATATGTTTTTCCTTGTTTTTAAAATTTGTTGTATGTTTACGTCCTATTGTTTGTTATTTTGTGACTAAACTGCTAAACTATAAAACCAATTCATTTTAACTTAAATCAGTTTAATCCAAAATAACTTATTTATATTTTTATATCTTATTTCTCTGGAAGCAGTTGTATTTAAAAGTCAATATTATATAAATGCAATAATCCATTTGAAAGAAAATTTTCATGATACTATTAAATTTTTATAAATTTTATTTTTAATGCCTAGAAATAGAAAAATTCATAAAAACTTAGTAAGATTATAATAATTTTATTTTTAATGAATTATTACACCTATATAATATTAAATTTTTAAATAAAATTAGTTCTAGGTGTAAAAAACATAAAATAAAATAAAAATAAGTCATTTTAAATTAAATTGACTTAAGTTAAAATGAATCAGCTCTATAAAGCCAGATCTGCTCGAATTCCTTCATGAAATAGTGGATCTAGTCTAAAAACATTTTTACACATTTTTTTCTTGTTATTTTTTTTTGTTATTTGTTACTTGGTCAGCCATCTAGGGCCGGATTCGCTCGAATTCCCTGATGAAATAGTAGATCCGGCCTACCTATGTTTTTACAGTTTTTTTGTTCGCGGTTTTTTGTTTTCTATGCCTTGGTTAGCCAATTTGGGATGGATCCGCTGGAATACCCTCATGAAATAGTGGATATGTTTATATGTTTTTTGTTGGTTTGAAATTTCATTGTTTATTTTTTTAGCTTTGCACATCATTTTTGCCCATTCAATACTTTTGTTTTTGCGACTTCAAATTCTTAGAACCAATTTATTTTAACTTAAGTCAACTTAATCTAAAATAACTTATTTTTATTTTTAAATATTTTTTGAGTCAAAATAATTTCATTTCAAAGCTAATATTATGTAAATATGATAATCCATTTGAAAGTAAATTTTCATGATATCATTAAATTTAAAGAAATTTTTATTTTTTAATGCCTAAGGTTAAAAAAATCATAAAATTTTAGTAAGGTTATGAAAATTGCATTTATTATTACACATTGTACTTAATATTAACTTTTAAAAAAATTAGTTTTAGGTAATAAAAATAAAAATAAAAACAAACCATTTTTTGATTAAGTTAAAACGAATTACCTCTTACATTTTAAGGTTTTTTCAGGGGTGGGATCTGCTCAAATTAATAAGTGAAGTAGTAGATCTGTTTATATATTTTTTGTTGGTTTTTTGTTATCTGTGACTTGGTCGGCCAACTTGGACCAGATCCGCTTGGATTCCTTCATGAAATAGTAGATCTGTTTATATATTTTTTGTTGGTTTGAAATTTCATTTTTTATTTTTTAGTTTTGTGCATCATTTTTGCCCATTCAATACTCTTGTTATTGCTGCTTCAAATTCTTACATTTTAAGGTTTTTTCAGAGCTAGTAGGGGCAGGATCTGCTTGGATTAATAAGTGAAGTAATAGATCTGAGGCCTCTGTTTTTTATTTATCTAAGGTTTATGGTTTTTAAAGTTATTCTTCCTCTTGTTCCCGCTGCTTCAATTTTTACCATTTTAAAGTTTTTTGAAACTGTTGGATGCCATATCTACTTGGATTTATCGGTGAAGCTGTAGATCTGGCCCTATGTTCTTCACTTCATTTTTACAATAGTGTTTTCTTTTCTTTTTTTCTTTTTTTTTGCTTTGAAGATATTTACAGTATACCAATCTAGATCTAGATGTTTTGAAAAAAAATTTGTCCAATTATTTTTTTATTTTTTAATTTGTTAACATTTATTTGGATGTTTTACATTTTTCTTTATAAAAGATCCAGCCAGATCTCGACATTTGAAATGTTTTTCCCTAACTATTTTTTTTTTCTAACAGTGTTGTGGATTCAGGCTTGATACCTATTTGGAAAAAACTTTATACAACTAAATCTTTCTAAATGTATTGTTCGGTTCGAAGTTTTGTGATAATATAAGAGCTACGCCTATATACTATTTTCAATGACGGGAAAGGAGGAGGATTAAAAATTAAAGCTAAGTTTCTAGCTCTAGACTCTAAGTTATTGCTTCACTAATTTTCCTTTCTTCTCTGGAATTCTAATTTTGTTGGTTATGTTATTTTGGATATCAATAACAATGATTTATTTGGTAAGGAATTCTTATTCTACTTCCAATGGCAGTATGACATGTTTAAAGAGTAGCTTAATTATAATCTAAATAGGCAAAAATAACAAATAAACCATTAATATTTTGGACCCAACTTGAATCGGCCACTAATATTTTTTTTCAGCTGAATAAACCACCAACATTATTTAAAATAGCCAAATAAACCACCCATGTTATTCAAATAGGCAAATTTACCCACTCGACTTTTGAAATATTACAAAACTCCGTCATTAACTTTTTAAAATTAACAAAATAGCTCCACTTTGTTTAAAACAATTCAAATAGGCTACCTTCATCATTTATAAAATTCTATAACCACATTCTACAATTACATTTTTTTGACACAGTCTTTTCATTGTTACTTCTAGCTCCTTCAAAGTGTATTATATCCATTGCCCAAGATGGGATGTCTTTGGCCCTACACTACCACTTCTGAATGATGTCTCGCTTATATTAATACTTAACGCAAGATTATGGTACAATATAAGGTAGAGTAAAAAGAGCAACATCGTTGCCACTATCAACAAGTTCAAGAGAATCTTAATTACCACTCATAAATGGAGTCCAAAGATCAATGTCGGCTCCAAAAAAGTGATTCAAATGTCAAATTAATAAATTTTATAGGCGTTGAGAGAAAAAGTATAAAGTGCATGGACTAAACTTGGTATTTTATGCTAAGATTCCGTAAGATTTAACAGAAAAAGTTACCAAAGTGGTCAATTTGAGCCGACTCAGAAACGCCAATAATTTATTTGACCAAAAAAAACTTAGTGGGTGAATCAGGGCAGCACAAAAACATTAGTGATTTATTCGTTATTTTTGCCATCTGAATAATAACCGTAAGTTTTATCTGAAAAGTAATTTGGGTTCTGCTTCTCCTTTTGCTTTTCTGGAATATGGAACATAATGACTTTCCCATGTTAACAAAAATTGAAAAATTATTAAAAATATGAAACATAATGAGTTTCCCATCCTAACAAAAATTGAAAAATTATTAAAGACAAGAGATTAATAATAAAACATTGTTGTTCAATTTGACATGCATAGAAAACATGAAGTATAGTTTTCTTGCCTGTGATTTGTAACGGTTCTTCTTTCCTACAAAAAAATTCACCCACAATTTTTTGTTAATATCAAAAGAACATGCGTGGAAAGTAAGATCGATATCTTTTCATAACTAATCTAATATTCTTACACTTACCTGTGAGTTGTAACCCTGTCTTTGTTTCCTGTCAAAAAATAAACCAGCAATTTTTAGTCAGCGTCTGAAGAACATACAAATAGGGAGCAAAAGATTTTTTTGCAACCAATCTAATATGTTTACTCTTTGGATTCTAAACTCAACATTAGAGGTTACAATTTGAACTTGTGTATTTATAGCTACAGACTAGAATTGCGTGTCTTGATGAATCTAATTGTATTTGGGTACTGGATAATCTTGGATTTGTATTAAATCCTGATTTTAATTGTTTTTAAATTTCCCGTTATAATCACATTCATATCTTAGCAAAATATTTTGTAATTATCTAATTAAATGGTATGCCTGTTAAATTGAATTTTAATCAGTTTTAAATTTATCACTTTTAACAATGTAAAGTTGGCTATAGAGAGTATTATCCTTAACTTGTAAAATGATATTATCTTTAATAGAAGTCTTATGTTTTTTGTGTAAATGCTTAAGACACTTTTCACATATCCTCTTTAACTTGTGAAAATATTATTGCTCATCTTACAGAAGGTTTCATTCTTATTTGGTTTCATTTTTTCTCTTTTTTGGGCTGAGTTTGCTTCATCCTTTCTAATTTGATATCAAACTTTTGATAAAAAAAAATTATTAGATCTATTATTTGAATTGATATTTTAATGAGTACTATTACTTGTAAATATACTTATAAAAATCCTTGTCAATTTACGTATTTTTCACGAATACAAATTGGAGGAAAATTTTCTAAAGTTATGAACTTTACCATTAATTATTTGAGGGATTATATATTCATGTAGTAAGGAAATGTGATTTCATTTGAAGACGATAATGATTTCAATTTGAAGGCAATAGTGATTTCATTTTGTACCAGCGATTAGGAAGGAAAAGTGAAACTTGAACTCTATTTAAATTGAAATAAATGATGCAAGAGGGTTACAAAATTATATTTCAATTTAAATAAAAGTGAATGTAAAAGATGAGACTTTCATGTTTAGGCTTGGATCAATAATGATTTCAAATGGGAATAGAATATTTAAAAAATAAGTAAATTTTATTCATTACTTTTCAATAATAAACCTAACCCGAATAAATGAACTATTAATAATAATGATACTTGCATAAGCATAAACCTAATATAAGCCCCTAATAATTGAACTAAGATGAAAAATTCTTGTTTAATGAGCTTCATTATCATCTGGCATTCACTACTAAAAAAACCTACTTTTCCAACTGCTAATTTACCAACGGCTACGCCGTTGGTATTTACCAACGCGTAGAACCGTTGGTAATTATTTTCCAACGTGCACGCGTTGGTGATGGATTCAAAAAAATTTAACAGTGTTTTTTTATTTTTCCAACGTGCAAATCGTTGGTAATTACCAACGGTCTTAGCCGTTGGTAAAATTCCAACTTCCCAGCAGTTGGTAAATTTTTTTTTTTTTTTGAAAAGGGTGATTTACCAACGGCTAGCCGTTGGTAAATATTTTCCAACGTGCACGCATTGGTGAGTGCTTAAAAAAAAATTTACATTTTTTTTTTCCAACGTGCAAACCGTTGGTAATTACCAACGGCCTTAGCCGTTGGTAAAATTCCAACTTCCAGCAGTTGGTGAGGTTTTTTTTTTTTTTTATTTTTTTTTGAAAAAAAAAAAAAATTTTTGATTTTTTTTTTACTTTAGTTAAATGGTGCGTTTTGATTAATTTTTTTAAAACCCCCCCCTCCCCGGCCAGCGTCGCGACTCGCTAAACTCTTTCTTTCTTCTTCCTCGCTCTGGTTCGTCTCTCTCTCTCTCTCCTGTATCTCTCTCCTCCGCTTCCTAGCTCACACATCACACACATTCACTTGTTTGCGTCGATTGGGACCGGAAACTTTTTCTTTGAGGTCGGAGATTCGTCGATCTGCTGTCGTTTTTTTAGATCCGAAGGTTAATTATTTTTTTCAGCGAATTTTGAATTTTTTTTTTGATGTATTTCTCCCTATTTGAGCTTCTTGGTTGATAATGGGTTGAAGATGTTGGTTTTTATTGCAGGATTGAAGCGATTTGGAGGTGTTTCAAGGAAGTTAATATTTTTTTTTTTAGGTAACCACATTTATTTCGGATTTTTTGATTTTTTTCCTTAATAATTACGTATTTTCGGATTATATTGTGTTAATTTGGTTTAAAATATGTGCAATATTTGTTATTTTGTGTTGCATTTGGTTGGAGATTTAGTTTTTAGGTTACCCATTACAATTGTTTTTTTATGTGCATTTTGTTACAATTTTTTGTTATTTTCGGGATTAATTAGAATTTATGAAAAAATTAGATTTAAGTGATTTGTTTAGGTAGTATATTTACATTTTCCAATGACAAAATATTGTAGAATATTTATATTTTTTTCATATGGTGAAAAATAATTTTTAAAATAAAAATTAGATTTGCTAATTTCTTTATAAAAAAAATGATACTTCTATTTTTGAAGTAATTGAAAAATGAAATAAAATGTTAAACAAGTTAATATTAATATTGCAACAAGCATTAAGTATTGGTTTATAAATATTAAAATCCATTATAGATATAGAAATTATTAGTAAATTGAGAAAGATATAAATTATTTAGATAGATAAAGTTTATTAGAAGTAAATGCATTTAATGTATTTAACATATTATTAATATTTGTTTATGTAAATATAATAAGCATTTTTTTGGTACTGTGTCTGAGTGCAACAATTAGTGGATGCTACTATGTTTATTCTTTATGTTCCCTTTTTTATGGCAACTCTTTATGATTCATTTTTAAAATAATGAACTAACAAATTAAAATACTTAAAAATGAAGAAAAATTAAAATGAAACTCGATCCCTTTTTAAAATACCCAAAGGAATATACTCAACTACTTTTAATTATGGAATGTTCACTTGAACCATATACTATTGCATTAGAACTTTTAATAACTCATTTCTGAAATAAAAAACTATCGAACAGATTATATGGTAGAATACCAACTTTAGTTTCAAAGAATGATCTCACAAGTTAAACAAAGTTGATATTAATAAGCGATTAAAAAAAGCCAGTTCCAAAAACTCAAACTCATTCCCATATATATATATATATATATATATATATATATATGTCAAATTCTATACTCAACGATGGAAACTAGGTATGTACAAAATATGTGTTGGCCTTATCTGAAATTTAAAAAAAAAATGTCTCAATTTAAAACAGATATACATAAGTTAAAATAAATGATGCGTTAAGAGAGAAAAGATAATGACATGACGGTTATACATAACTATAATGAAACAAATAATAATCTCCGTACCGTATTTTGTTTAAATTGATCGTGTACATTAATGATACTTTGTTTCATTTGAAGAAATTTCTTATATTACCAGGATATTAAGTTATTTTTCCCCCCTTTTTTCAGTTCCTCCCTGCATCTGTCTAGCGTGAAGAAGTACCCATTGTTTTTCCTCCTGTTTGCAGTTTCGAGGTTAGTTTATAATTCTTTTCGTGTATATTTGAGAACGGGATGATTTTAAGGGAAATTGTTTTAATTACTAATATTGGTAATAAAACGGAAATACTTGTCACTATGGTTTGAACACTGTGGCTTTAGATTTGAATATGCAATTTATGTTAATTATTTGTTATCTGTGCATATTTTTTCTTCTGTATTATAGTCAATATGTAATTTCTTTGTGCGTTGTGTATATTATTTTATGGCATGATTATTTGTATAAGTTCATGGTAATAGGTGTAGTTATGGTTTAGTTGGAGTGCTTTAGTGTAAATGGTTATATTATGTCATGGTGTAAGATAATAAAAATTTAATAAAACTTTATTCATTATAATAAAACCATGTTGGACAGTAATATGACAATAATAATGCAGAAAAAATACCTCGTAAAGGAATTTGGAGACCAATAGAGAAAATATTAATACAAATAAATTAGGATCACTGAAGAGGAGGAGTCACTGTCATTCGAAGAAATCCAGGTAGCCTGATTGTACGAAACATGACTTTAATGCAAACTTCTTCCTAACCCTAACCTTTACCTTAGACCATACATCTACACTTAAACCTAACACAATATACCTAAACTTGTAAACCCTAAATACGACAAAATCTAACCTAAACTATAAGTCTATAATCGTAGCAGTATGAACCCTATACCTAAGTTTAAACTCTAATAGACATAAACTTAGACCCTAATCTTAACACTAATTTGTACTTTACCATAAACGCTATACAATAAATCTGAACCGAAATAATCCCCATCTTGTCAAAACTCTAGACTTAACCTGTACCTTAATTATAAGCTCGTAATTCAAATCATAAACCCTCAAACTATAACCTTAAAAGTCTCAACGAGTAAGGGAATAATCAGGACAGTTACCATCCCTTAAGGTAAACATTAACTTTCTTTATTAATTACCTTTTGTAGTTAGTAAATCCTATATGTAATAAAATATCCTTTAAAAATTATGAATTTAAGTACTAAGAACAATGACAGTAATGACTACAATAACGAACAATAATGATGACCGTAGGGAAATCATAACAACAACTAGATTGAAATTAAACTTTGGCTATCTAAAAATACTGTAAACTTGAGTACGTAAACATTGAAGCATACTTCTGTTATTTTTACACATACGTGAAACCATAAACTTGAGTACGTATATCATTTAATAGATTGAGGTGTTTATGATTACGAACAGATTCTGTGTGTAATGGAATCCGCCCGTAGTTGGATGTACAGTAACCGTTTCTTGCCTCGCCAATCTGGTTACACACAACAGTGGGAGACTGGGGTGGAAGAATTTATATCATTTGCTGTATCCCACCCTGAAACTATGAGCGGGTCATGCATTCGCTGTCCTTATCGGAAGTGTAAGAATTTGCGGTTTAATCAGGCTGATGAGGTCAGAGTTCATCTGTACAAATGGGGGTTTGTACCTTTTTACTTGAATTGGACCGCTCATGGTGAGCCATTTAATGAAGCATCAGATACGGCTCCAGCTGTGGGTGGGTTTAGGGAGTTTGAGCCGGGGTGTTCGACGAATCCATATGAAAGGATGGTATTAGATGCCGTTGGCCCTAGTTACAATCAATTTCCGGAAGACAATGTTGTGGAGCCAAATGAAAGTGCTCAAAATTTTTTTAATCTTTTGAATTCAGCATCAACTCCTTTATGGGATGGGTGCGAAAGTCATTCTGAGTTATCGGCTGCTGTCCGCCTTCTCAACCTTAAGTCTGAGTATCACATGTCACGAGGATGCTTTAATGGCATTGCCCAACTAATGAAGGAGACCCAACCAACAGATAGTAAGATGCCATCAAATTGGTATGAAACTAAGAAATTAGTTTCCCAGTTGGGTCTGTCTCACGAGAAGATTGACGTCTGTGTGAATGATTGTATGTTGTTCTGGAAAGATGACAGTACCAATCGTATTTGTAAGTACTGTGGGTCTGAGAGATATAAGCCAAAAAAGGGAGGTCGTGGTAAAGATCGACCGAGGAAAACCATGCATTATTTACCACTAAGCCCTCGTCTGCAACGCTTATTTGCGTCATTGGCAACAGCTGAGCAGATGAGGTGGCATAAGGAGCAAACACAGGTCCCAGGTGTGTATAAAACATCCATCAGATGGTGAAGCTTGGAAACATTTTGATCAGACCTACCCATGGTTTGCTTCGGAAGCACGAAATGTCAGATTGGGGTTGTGTGCCGATGGATTTACACCTTTTGGACCATCTGGGAAACAATACTCTTGTTGGCCTGTGATCGTTACTCCGTATAATTTGCCCCCTTGGATGTGCATGAAAAAACCCTATATGTTCCTTTCGTTGCTGATTCCAGGTCCACGTAGCCCAAATCATAAGATTGATGTTTATCTACAACCTCTAATAGACGAGCTACGACATCTGTGGTTTGATGGCGTTGAAACATGGGATGTGTCATTGAAACAAAATTTTATTCTGCGAGCAGCATTAATGTGGACCATAAATGACTTTCCGGCTTATGGCATGCTATCAGGGTGGATGACACATGGGCGATTGTCTTGCCCTATTTGTATGGGTGAAAGTAAGGCATTCCAACTTAAGTATGGCGGGAAAATTTCATTTTTCGACTGTCATCGGCAATTCCTCCCCCGGAACCACCCATATAGAAGGAATTGTACTTGCTTTAAGAAAGGGAAATCAGAAAAGTCATTGCCTCCTCCGCGCTTATCAGGTGAAGATATATTTGAAAGAATCTCATGGATTCCATCAGTTGGTAACGATGGTCCACAAAATCGACCGTGTGATTATGGGAAATCACATAATTGGACGAAGCGAAGCATTTTCTGGGAGTTACCATATTGGGCCACGAACTTAATACGACATAATCTTGATGTTATGCATATTGAGAAGAACGTGTTTGAGAATATATGAAATACTGTGATGGATGTTAAGAACAAAACGAAAGATAATGTGAAAGCACGGAAGGACCTGGAAATTTATTGTAATCGGCAGGAGTTAAACATGGTTCCACTTGATGATGGTCGTTCGTTCAAACCAAAGGCGAGGTTCACATTGGATGTTAACCAAAGGCAAGATGTGATCACCTGAGTAAAATCATTACGACTCCCTGATGGATATGCCTCAAATCTTGGGAGATGTGTTGATACAGTTGGTTGCAATATGTATGGTATGAAGAGTCATGATTGCCACGTTATGATGCAAAGGCTTCTCCCCATTGCCCTCGAAGCGCTACCCGACAATATTTGGAAGCCATTAACGGAGTTAAGCCTATTCTTTAGAGACTTGTGCTCTCCAGAGTTGCATGAAAATCACTTGTTTGCGTTGGAGGAAAATATTCCAATTATAATTTGTAAGCTTGAGAGAATTTTCCCTCCAGGGTTTTTTGATGTCATGGAGCATCTCCCAGTTCACTTGCCCTTTGAAGCAAGGGTTGGAGGACCTGTTCAGTACCGATGGATGTATAAATTTGAGCGGTGCATGCATGACCTAAAAATGAAGGTTTCTAATACTGCTCATGTTGAGGGATCGATATGTGAAGCATACCTTATAGAGGAGACTTCCATCTTTTGCTCTCATTACTTTGAGTCCCATGTTCCCTCAATGATGAACCGCGTACCAAGAAATGACGATGGTGGTCCTGTCTAATGTAATGGTGACTTGTGGTCCACATTCACTTTTCAAGGACGACCATATGGTGCATGCCGATATAGATTCCTCACGGACAATGAACTCAGACTTGCAATCACATACGTTCTTCTAAACTGTCCTCAGATCAGGCCATACCTAAAGTAAGTCATTTGATTCCTCACGGACGATGAACTCAGACTTGCAACCACATACGTTCTTCTAAACTGTGCTCAGATCAGGCCATACCTAAAGTAAGTTGTCATTCATGTGAAGCCATTCCAACTGTGATTATGTTGAAATTCAGTACTACTCATCAAACAAAACTAACAAATTTTTATTGTTTCTGTTATTGGCGACAGTATGTTTGTGGACATGGTCAGGGAAACTGCACCCGAGATAACAATGTCCGAGATGGACATACACATTGAAAACAATTTCTCAGCCTGCTCCGACAATATGTACGTGTGCTTTTAGGACAGAATGTATTGTAATATGTTAAGTTATAAAAGTCTCCATATATATTGTCCTAAATTGAAATATGTTTTACATAGGTTGATGACCCAGGTAACAATATTGTCGATAACATCTTGTGGGATGTTGCATGTGGGCCCTCGCGGAGAGTTCAGACATGGCCGGTGTATTTCACAAATGGGTACAAGTTTCACATCAGTGAATGGGGGAAGGACAAATCAACATTTAATAGTGGAGTCTGCATACGTAGCACAGATGCAAGTGAAGTTGAATGTGATTTTTATGGTATATTAGAAGAAGTCATTCAACTCGAATATCCCGGCTTTTCGCATAAGAATGTTGTCTTGTTTAGGTGCAACTGGTTTGACCCAACACCTGAACGTGGAACTCGAATGCATAAACAGTTTGGGTTAGTTGAGATCTGAAATAGCCGCAGATATCAAAAGTTTGATCCTTTCATTCTAGCATCACAGGCTGACCAAGTTTACTACACACAATATCCGAGTAAGTCACGTGAAAGAAACGGGTGGTCAGCTGTTATGAAGATAAAACCTCGATGGATAATACAGGCTGCAATTCTGGACACGAGTGACGTGTATCAAGACAGTGGATCCGTTAATTGTCAAAGAATTAAAGATGACCCAATTG
The DNA here is from genome assembly GCA_005392925.1 of Aquilaria sinensis. Taxonomy (NCBI): domain Eukaryota; kingdom Viridiplantae; phylum Streptophyta; class Magnoliopsida; order Malvales; family Thymelaeaceae; genus Aquilaria; species Aquilaria sinensis. The sequence goes on along the minus strand of SMDT01002908.1, from coordinate 266,558 downwards.
AGGAGTTAGCTGACCCGGGTGTCGGTGATGATATTGAAGAAGATGTACTTGAGGAGGGGGGATCTAATGGCGAGACAGAGGATGATGAGGAGTTTATATCCGATGACAGTGACTTTGAAGAGTCCGAGGAGTTTGAGTCGAATGACAGCAGTGGGTCGAATGAATGATTAGATAACATGTACTAGGAATAACGATAACTTGTAATTTCTAAGTAATGTGTACCAATTTGTTTTGAGTACATTTATGTACCCCTAATACTGCACAATATATGTTAGTAAATATATGTTATGTTTAATTTACCAACTTACCTAAAAATAAATGCAGATGCCTCGTAAAGGGGATAATACCTATAAACGCCGATCTGGGAAAGGACCATTTGCGCAGTTTAAGGAGGTAATGGAGCCAATATTTAATGAACGACATAGGATGGGTTCTTCATCCCGGGCACAGGAGGATGTCGGTGTAGAGACGCAGGGAACAACAGTGCCACCCACGCAGGTCCCCTCACATGAGCACCGATCTGATGGCGGTGGAGGCACGCCATCTAGACATGGATCTGGTGCACGCCACTTGAGGCACCCCATAGTGACGACTCATCCCTCAGATGATGATATACATATTGATAACATCCCATCATCGATGTCACAGACAGCAGGCCGACCGCGGATGAGGATATCCCCACATGGTAACACGTAAGTGATAAATACCAGACACACGTATTAATATTAGTAAGAGTAAATACTTTACATGGAATCATTCTTTGAAACTTAAGTCATAAATTTTAATGTCACAGATTCATTCCAGCTGCGGCGACACTGCTAATGACACCATGTTTCACCACACATTTCAAACCATATTCTGATTGGTCCTCTGTCTCTCCATCAGACCTGCAGCAATGGTGGCGTGTTTTTTAGGTATGACAATAATATTACTATGTTAATGATGTAATAATGTTATAAGATATAGAAATGTATTTTCCCATGCTGATAGTTTAAACATATTAACCTGTACAGAGGAGCTGTGAGTGGGATCCCATACACCATAATGAGGTGTATCGGGTGTGGAATAGATTGGGAGCACAACATTACAGAAGCATGATGTCAGAAATTCGGCGTGTGAAAGATCCGGTTAAACGTTGAGCGAAGGTAAACTTTATGTCAGATGCTGCATATGCAGAAATGGAGGCATATTGGGCGAGTCCGGAGTTCATTCAAAAGTCCGCTAAGTTCAAGGAAATGCGAGCAACAATGACTGACGAGGATTCACAGTCTGGCTCTTGCAGCGCGACATATGCTGGGGGATCTATCTCGATGTCTGCACATTGAGAGCAAATGGTATGTATCTCGCTAATGTTCTTTCAAACAACAGTTCAGATACTAATGAAATTAAATTACATATTAATGTTACGTTTCATTCAATTAGAGAGAGAGAGATTCTGAGAAGAAGGACCCTGGCTTGTTTAAAGTCCTTCAGGCAACACATAAAAAGAAGAATGGGAAATATGTTAGTAAGCGCTGTGAAGAAGTTGCTGTAAGTAGTAAAACTGTTTGGCCGCAGAATATTCTTAAGTTAATTACATAGTTTTACAAATTATGACATGACTAAATGTATTTTATGACGTTTCTGTAGACTCGTATCAGTGCAGAAATTAAGGAGCAAACACAGCAAGAGGATGGAATAGAGGCCATTGATGAACTAGCAATCATTAGTACTGCATCTGGCGGTAGAAGGAGAGGCCGTGTATTTGGATTAGGATCTGAGCAGTGTGTTATACCGGGACGCCAACAGCCAGGTCCCATCCCGCCTATCGACATCACACAGACACCGTAATTCAACGAGCAAGTACAGAAGATGATGGCGGAGGAGAATGCGCGAAGGGATGCGGAGTATGAGAGGAAGCTCAAGAGAATTAAGAGGAGATAGAGAGCAGAGATTGAGGCTCAGAGAGCCGCATTAGAGGCAAACCGGGCTTAGTTGGAGATTATTTGTCGTTCGCTAAACCTTCCGTGCTCGCCGGCACAACCAGTTCCACATTATCCTGATGACTCGGACTCAGAGGATGAGGAGATAGTCGGGACTCCGTGATGGGCGTCATCAACAGGTTAGCGCATTTCCAAAGTTCTTGTGTCAGAGCCCTAGACATAATAATTTTTAGACCTAAATCAGACTGACTTGATATTTCTGAAATGTGTAAGGCGTTGAATGTTGAATGCTTTCTTTCAGACATATCTGTTATTGTTTTAATTATGCTGTATTTGAGAATATTTTATTTTAATAACGTTGGCATAGCTGTGTAATGTTTATTGCTGAGTAAAGCCGGGCATACTTTTGAATTGGTATTTTAATTTTGAATGTGGATTGAAACGGGGAAAAATACGAAACAACCGAAACCTGGAACGTTTAATATACATTACCAACGTGCAACCGGGGAAACTTACCAACTTGCGCGCGTTGGTAATTACCAACTTCATCCGCATTACCACCTGTTACCAACGCGTATGCAAGTTGGTAATTACCAACTGCTTCATAACAACTACCTTACCAACTTCCGGCAAGTTGGTAATTACCAACGGCTTATACCAACTGCACGCGTTGGTTTACCAACTGCCAACACGTTGGTAATTACCAACTGCCAGCAGTTGGTAACCCATTTACCAACGTGCAGCAGTTGGTAGTTTACCAATGCGCAGCAGTTGGTAAGTTACCAACGCGCAGCAGTTGGTAATTTACCAACGCGCAGCAGTTGGTAAAATTCCAACGTGCAGCAGTTGGTAACTATAACTACGCAATGGAAACCGAGTCCTTTAAATGACCGTTGGTAATTACCAACGTGTACACGTTGGAATTTACCAACGTGTTATTAGTTGCGCGTTGGTAAAAAATTTTCCAACGTATCGAATACCAACTGCCATTTACCAACGTGCAACAGTTAGTAAAGTTACCAACTGCTGCACGTTGGTAAATGGCAGTTGGTAAAGTCGGTGATTTTAGTAGTGATTGGATCATTTTCATCTTCATTATCACCGACAATTACCACATTCGACATATTCGGTCCTGTCCTTGGTGGAAAGTCCCTATGACCAAAGATGCATCCCCTTTTTATATTGTTTGGGCAATTTCTTTTTCAATATCTTTTGTTTTTTATTCCTCTTAAATTGTCAAAGTAAAACACAACTTGATTAATATAAGGAGTAGGAATAGAAATAGGCATAAATTGAAATGTATTTACCAATTTTATTTCCAATTTGACGTTCTTTCGCTTGAGGTTTTCGTTCTCATTACAAATGTCCTTGAGGGCCGCCAACTTCCACTCCAAATCATGTACTCGCCTTATAAGTGAAGCACTTGCCTTGATAATTACAATGTATGTGTCTGATGTTGATTCCTTTTAAAAAAAATTCTGGAAGAAAATGTACTTTGCAACACTTTGTGAGCATTTATACAGGCTAGGCCACAAGGCCATGGCCCTTACTATTACAAAAATCAATTAAGAAATAAGAGATAATTATGGTATTGTTCAAAAGTTGGATATATTTTCAAATCTGGATATTTTGATAATTTCAAAAATTGATACAACATTAGCTTAAAATTATCGATTAAGAAGGTAAGAGATTGATACAAAAAGAAATTAATATTATTAATTGAGAGAGGGAGATTTTCACTGGTTAAATCTGTAGAACTTTCAAATATTCCATATGACAATAGCATACAAAATTGGAGAAGTGAGGGTAATTTGGAAAGTTCTAGTGTGAAAAGATATCCTTTTGTTAATAAAATTTTAAATTTTGCCACGTGACAGCACAATATTTACTCTGTTATGGGAAATGTCTGTTCTACCTTGAAGTGTATCTTGCTTTATATATATATATAATACATTTTAACATCCTTTCTACTTTCATCACTTGCAACACTCAAATATATAGTTGAAAATTCTCAACTTGAATCTTGTTGCTTATACAGCACCTACTGAACCAACTAGAAAATTCCTAACACCAAAAAGTGTTTTTTTCTTAAATAGCAGGTGATGTACATCCAAAAAATTTGTCTCAACATTGTCACAATTATCAACCTCATCAATGTCTTCCATCTTTAAAGACTTTTTCACCTTTCACTCAAGCTCTACAATCTACAACCAATAAAATAGTTATTGTTATGACTTTCAAATATAGATATCAACTTGTGGGCTATGGCAAGCAAAAAATACTTAGTATATGTTGAATTCAAACACTCCATTATGAGTTATAAATTTTTGTCCTTTAATTTCTCATGCTACTTGTCACTATGAGATCATGTTCAACATGAACATGTGCACTAAAATTGAAGTCTATGATTTTCAAAGAATAAAATCCCTACAAACCTTAGATTGCTTCAATTGTAGCATCTTATATATTTCTTTAACTTACTTGTTGAGGTTTCGCTATGATACTTGTCTTTTATACATTTCTTATTTTGATCAACAGCTTCAATTTCTACAAATGGTATGAATGAAGAAAAATCAACATTATCAGTACTAAAAATTACTTAGGTAAGTTTGAAATGTTTGAGAATTAGTTTAAATACTCGTCATTGACATGGGATCAAAAAAAGGACCAAATGCAAAAGATGAACAACTAATGTATATGAAAAAAACATGTCATTGAAAGTAACAATTGCTAAATAAGAATTCATGTAATGATGAATTGAAACAGTTAAGATGTTCATTCCCATCATTATAAACATTAGATAATTTAAAGTAGCAAAAAATACTATAATAAAATAACTAAGTAAAAAAGAAGTACATAATGTCCAGAGTAATGTAAATTGGTAACAAAAAAACATGAATTGTTTTGGATATGAAAGGATGAGTTGTCAGGCAGTCTCTGAATCTTCTCAGAAGCAAACCATTTTTATTTTGGAGTACCCGGGGCTATAAAGCTGGAACAATAAATTTATGTTTTATATTATAATCCAATGCAGTGCATTATTAAAAGAAAGTAAAAAATAAACACCTGTTTGGAAAGTAAAGATCAACTTCATATGGTGCAGATGGATTTGTTAAATTATAAATTGGGTGTTGTCGGAACTCTAACCTATACATTCATGTGGAGTTCATAGTTAAATAAGATGAAGAGTTAAATAAAGGAATACATAATAATGTATATTTGCATACAGTATTCTTGCTGCTTCAATGTCCTGATCTGAGAGTATGTTGCGAGTGCTGGAAAATGCTAAGGGTGCTACTCCAAGGGGATAGTGGATATCACTATAACTAGATAATGATTCACTTTGCAAGCATTGGTCATTTGTAGTAGTAATTCCTGCACTAGCGTGTATAACAATCAATTATGAATAATGTAAGAGTACATGTAATGCAACTTGAAATAATGTTTTAGTGAAACAACCAAATACTTACCCAAGATTGTGACATTGTTTGAATGAAGCATTATCGATGCTTAACCATCAACATGTGGCCTTTTAATATAACTACTGACTTGTGTTCGAGGAACATACTATTAAAGACAATTACTGTGAGTGATATTATAAGGTATTGAATATTAGAAGGAATAACATATCATAAGTATAAATTACATAAATATTATATACACAAGAAATGCTTCAAAGACACATTCGGGATTCATTAGCATAGTCAACAGGTTGTGCCTTCTTAATCGTAAATCCTGAATGTACATTATCACGGTTGTACTGTGTTACCTCAACCAACCAAAGGAATTGCAAGCCAAAGGAGTTCGTGGGGTAGAATGAGGTAGCATAACTGAGGAAAATGGAATAGTGCTAGTAGGAGATCGGTTTTCATTCCCTTCTGTCACAGGCACACTTAAACGGAAAGAATTAACTCTTGGCTTATAACTATTAACAGTATTGAAAGGGGGATGATGTGTCGACTGAGACTGTGGACATGTGTGAGGATTGGATGCCCGACGGGATTGTAAAGTCTGCCTACGTTGAGCTCTTCTTTCTATAACATCCATTGTATAGTAGAAACTATGTTGTGTTCTATTGAATCAAAGATAAGAACTAAGTTTATAACAAGTACTACAAAATAAAGAACGTATGGCCACGTAAATGCAGTTCTCATAAATACATCATGCTCAATCATGATAACAATTTATTAGCAACCACTACTTAGATAAAGCAACAGTAAATTATTTCATAGCGGACCATTTAAGCTTTATTAATTAGTGCATAGGGAAAATTACAAAAAACCCCCTTTGGTTTGGTCTAACATACACTTTGCCCCACTATTTTAAAAATCCTACACTTTACCCTATGTTTCCTTTATAAAGTCCGACAACAACTTCTGAAACTCTAATTTAAACTGTTTGATAATCATGCTCCAGTAATTTAATGATTTTTTAAAAAAAATTTCACAGCCAACCAATCTTTAAGAAATACTAATATATATTTAGAATGATTTAAACTGTTTTAAAAATCCTATTTTAAACTGTTTTAAAAATCCTACACTTTACCCTATGTTTCCTTTATAAAGTCCGACAACAACTTCTGAAACTCTAATTTAAACTGTTTGATAATCATGCTCCAGTAATTTAATGATTTTTTAAAAAAAATTTCACAGCCAACCAATCTTTAAGAAATACTAATATATATTTAGAATGAGAAAAATATACGTACAAAAAGAAAAAAAATTGATAATTAAAATTTTTTGTTAACTATTAAAAAAATTTAGATAAATTGAAATTACTAAAAGATAACTACTGTACAATTTAAATACAGTTTCAGAAGTTGTTATTAAATAGTGTAAAAAATATAGGGGTGAAGTGTAAGTTTCTAAAAATACAATTTCAAAGTGTAAGTTTCCCTTAGTTGATATTCAACAAAAAAGTAAAAAAAAAACTGTGTTTTACTCATTTAAAAATGAGTATTATGGTATATTAGTGTTAAAAGCATATATTTAAAGTGCATTGTCCTGCGACTAATGTACCAAATCCGCATTTCGTTTATATCACAAATCTGTAAGTAAGTGTTTTAAATGGATAAAGAAAGAGTAATTGATTATTAGCAATAGTTACTATAAAACTGAACAATAGAAAAGTACAACATGAACTTCACAATTCTGTTGTACAAAATCTCTCTTGCTTTCAGTCGTCGAAAGAAAATGTTGTTCTCCTCATAAAAATTAAGTTTGGAAAGAGTCTGAGGCTGAGAAGATTAGAATTGCGAGGAAGAAATATTTTATGTATGAAGTAGTACACAATTTATAAGTAATGGGGTTTTTATAGTTGAGAGTTGATCCCACCTTTGGAAAAAATTTTGACAATAATTAATGTAAATTTACCTCCTTTGATTGTGCAATTATCAATTTAAAGGTAAGAAATATCGATTATTTAGGAAAGTAGATTGTTGTGAATTTAATTTCTAATATTTATAGAAACGATATATGGTGGTTAAGACCTATCTTTCCTAATAATATTTTCTGTTAATGTTACCTATCAAAACATTGCATAAATAATACTACAATTTAAGGCGTATTAAAGTGATTGACAATTTCATGCTATTAATTGCTATTAATAAGCTTATATAAGTAAGGAAAAATATTATTTGGCAAATCTTGATTGACATAAACTACGTAATCTTTTTCATCTAGTGTATCTTGTCTGAAATATGTCATTATTATTTAATTTCAGGTTATTCATATCTGAAATATAGTCAGCATCTTCAAAGCGGCCTGCAAGCAAACGGTTAATTATGTTTATATATCACGTATTTCTTATCATAATAATAATTGTAACTTTAAAATAATATTTTTAAATAATCATTGTATATTAATTGGAACATGGTTAATATTTAAGAATTGGGGTGATGTTAATATAAATTTAATAACAGTCAGTTAGGTTTTCGTGAGAATGAAGCCGACTATGAAAAAACTAAACAAATAGAATTAAGGTGCAACTGAGAATTGAAAATAATAAATTAATAGAATTATACGCTACACTTAAGCCATACTTGAGCTAAAAATTACATGTGGCCTGTTTCTGTATATATTTAAGTATATATCAAAACATGTTAAATCAACGTTATTAGTACTAAAAATTACTTAGGTAAGTTTGAAATGTTTGAGAATTCTTTAAGCAAGTAAATATAGCAAGCTAAAATGACATTCATTTTGTAGGTGCATGGGAACTGAAATAGAGAAGAATAAATTTGAGGAATGATAGATGCCATTGGAGTAGGGATTTATATAGTAGTGTAAAACGTATATGAATAGAAACTTTTCACTGTTGTGTGACATTTATTTCTTAATTTTAGGTAAAATTGTTGATAGAAATTCTTAATTGCATTGTTATTTCTTTCTTTATTTATTTTGAAGCTATTTGGCAAGAATCGTAATTGCATGTTTGGAACAAAAATTGTAACTAGATCATGGACAAATTCTTGATTACAAATTTTCCAAGAATTTAATATTTTGCTTGACATTTTTCTTTATTAAGATTTTTTATTTATGGATTTAATTGATATCGGCAATATATTCCTTAATTGGTTGTCGTTCAAAAATAGTTGGGTGTACTTTTTATGATGTTGTTTGGATGCAATATTTAAATTAAAAATCTGATGTTGTTTTATCCACCATTTCTTTAGTATTACTTCTACTCGTCCTGTAACCTTTGCAAATTGTGGTGGTTATGTTTCTTGCAAGGAGCACTTGCTTTCATACGGTGGCAGCCTTCAAGTGAAATGTTTTACTTCCAAATTTTATTTGATAATTTTTTTTTTAATGGTGATGATGAGACAAATTCTTTCCACCATTCCACCTCTTCGCCACATGTTCTCTCTGTTTTTTTCTTTTCCTTTCTTTTTTTACATCAATTATTATAATGGTGGTAAAATTCCATAACGATCATCGCCGTTGAGATTTTAGTTGTCGATATTGGGAAATTTTTCTTCTTGTGTCTCTGATTTATCTTATTGTCTAAATATTCTTCTTTTGTTTTCGCTGCTTTCTGCTTTGCACATGCAGCTGCTTTCTACTACTAACAACACAAGATCGTAGAGAGACAAAATTAATATTGAAAAAATTAATATAACAATAAATAATGGAACTTCTCCAGAAGAAATAACACAGTGAAATGAAATAATAAATCTTGAGCAAATTTTATTCAAAACATAAAATGACAAGTGACACAAATATTGTAAACTTACAAAGATAAATATGTATAAAGGTAAATGGTAAAAGATAATCTAAAAGAAAACATAATCAAAATCAAATATTTATCTTGCTAATAATAACATGAATATATAATATTTTTTTAGAAATTAATTAATTTCTATGAATTTTTATTAACCTAGTCTAGAAATATTAATAAAAATATTTAGTTTTCTAGGATTCTTAATTACCTAGTCTAAAAATATTACTGATAAAAATATGTAATTAGAATCGATGATAAATTGGTAAATATCACAAGAGCAATGAAGTGTGCTATACTTCATGATTATAATTACTCTTTTAGCACAATATAAAAAAGGTAAGCGCTGAATTGGGGTTTAATTATGCATTTTACATGAGAACTTTAAGCAAAATATCCGTTAACATTAAAAAAAATTATTAAAAATTTTTTATTTATAGATATATTTATTATATATCTAAATTATATGGCAATTATCATCCTACTATCCTAGAAAATTGAGTATCTTTTATTAATATTTTTAGAAAGGGTTAATAAGAAATTCATAAAAATTAATTAATGTTTTTAAAAAATATTGTTCATGATATTATTAACAAGATTAAATATTTTATTTTGATTCTAGAAAACAAAAAAAAACTAAAAGAATTGGCAGTTTTTTTAAAAAAAATAAAATTACTAGCAAAAAAGGTAAGTTCCAACATACTCTGTTAAGCAAAAAAGGTAAATGCCCACCTTCCAGTTCCATACTAGCTTTCTCCGTCTAGAAAATTTAACTCTTGAAATTCCACATTTGACGAATTAGTTGTCATCCCCAATTACAAAAAATAAAAAACTTGCTTTGACTGCTTCCAAGACGCCACCACCAAGAAAGGGAAAAATATATCGTGGCTGTGAACCTTGATTGGAAATGAGCAATAAATGTGTTGGCCATCGTCAAAGAAATCGGTCCTTTTTTGGTGGAGTTTGGTAGTGTCGAAGCTAGAGGCAATTGAAAAAGCTTGTTCCAGATATAATTGGACAATAATACGAAAGATTTTAATCTAGAGCACAACTTTTTTAGGGGGTAGATGGTGAACGAATGAAGGCCACTGGATTTTGTCTATCCATAATGTTCCTAAGGCTCAATACTGGTTCCATTGTCAAGCACCCCCTCAGCCAACTAGATATTCCCACTTAAAGAAGACCCATAAACAAGCAATTCTATAGGCGTACCGTTCTTCGATCTCAGCCAACACCCCAATGCCAATCTGAAAATTAACAGTACCTATGAAGTTGACTGACATCTCAATCTCTTCAAGTTAAACTTGATTTTCTTTATTTTTTTCTCAATTTTTAAAGTTAAGTGGTAAAAGTGAGGATGGTAGCTAATTCGTTATCTGCAAAGTCTAGGGGTTAGATTTTCTAAACAAAGAAGACTAGTGTAAAAACTAAGTTTTTCCCTTTCCCTCACTTAACCAAGTGTGATGGAGCTTATAATTAAGGGTAATTATAGGTTTCTGAAAGTAAGATTAGGCAAGCACAGGTTAGACCAAACTTTAGAGAAGTTTTTGTAATTTTTCCTAGGAAGATGTGAAATTAACAATGCAATTATATATGCTTTTCTGGAAAGGGGTAGTTTTGGGTTGAATCAAGGAAGATATGCTAGCTCTAACTTCCTAGCATGCCATGTTAGCAATATTTGTGCATGAAAGCTATAAGCATCAACTGATCAACCAACGATTTATTTGAGCTAGTTTTATAACATATGTGTTATATTTAATAAAAAATTAGTAATGGTTTATTTGAGCTAAAACATAATCTTTAGTAGGGGTTCTAATATGTATGGTTAATGTGCATATGTGTAATTGTGCCTAACCTGCAAATTTACCAATTTAGCCGTTTCTTATCTACCTAATTGCCATTATGCCTCTCATCCAAACTGCATTTTTGTTTTCTCTAGTTATTAGCAGTGGCTTGTTCACTCATGAACCTCCATCTTCTCCAGCTCCCCAACATCATGTCCAGTGAGAACGAGCAACAATCGACAAGATCTCGGAGGCATGCTATGATCGATGAAACCTAGAATAAATGGCGTGATTCAAAAGCAAGCCACAACAGTAAATGTTGCCTCTATCAAATCACAGACTTTTTTCTTTCTTGTTGTCACCACCATCTGCACACGACAATTTTAGCACCTAAAACAAACAACACTCCACTACAAGCAAAGTTGGTGGTTCGACACCATGTTCACTATTGAATCCCAATCGAGAGTAGTTGTAACCATCACAAATGACTCTAGGCAACACCCACAAATTTCTATAAAAAATTCTAGAAACCAATGAAAGATCGCGTTGTCAACAATTTTTTATGTCTTAAAAGCATATTACTCTAGGCACTTTTACATATTACATCAGACACATTTACATATTATTTCAAACATTTTTACATATTTATTCAGGTTTTTTTACTATTTTCTTTAGATATTGTTATTTATGAACAGAATAGAACATTTACATATTACTTCAGAACATTTTTACATATTTGTTTTAGACACTTTTACATATGCATTCAATTACCTTTACATATTATTTTTGAAAGAATAAGTTGTTTGCATAGTGTATGAAGAAAGCAAATTGTGTGAATATGGCTTCAAATAATTTTAAATATTTCTTCATATAATTTGACTTATTAGCCTAGAGTGGAGGCAATCGAAGTAAATAAAAGGCATAGAAGGCATGATCTTGAGACAATAACTAGAGCGATCTAGAGGCGATAACGGCAAATCTAGAGGTAAGCAACAATGTTGTAATTTGGAGCAAGCAACGATTGTACGTGATCTGGAAACAAGTGATAATAATGAGATCTCGAAAGTGAGCAACAATCAAAGTGATCTAGAGGCAAGCAGCATGATCAAGAGGCAAGTAGTGGTGTCAAGATCCAGAGGCGAGCAGCAATGATGTGAGCCGGAGATGACAATAACAAGATCTAAAGATCATTATCAGTTGGAGAATGTGCGATTTGGAGGTGACAATCAACTTGAAAAGCATCGATTTAAAGGTGATGATGGTCCAGCTGTGGTGGCAGTGACAACATCAATGACAGTTGTAGCTAGGGTGGCAATGGATAAAATGTGGGTAGGATAGTGCTAAACCCGTATCTTATCTATCATGTTGGATACTTAATCCGCATCCTATCCACCATTTGTTGGATTTACAATTTTAATATCTATATCCTATCCATTTTAAGGCGGCTAACATCGAATAAAACCCACCAATCCACCATATATTATCGTGATAAAAAATAGTAATTTTACAACAAAATACCATAATACAAAACATCAAAACGATCTTGGAAAAAAATGATATCAATAATAAAAAATACATATAGTGCAACAAAAATACATATACCTAAACAAAAAAATTTCATGTGTGATCCCTTATAGGAAGAAATAATACATGTAAAAGATACAGCTTTAGGTCACCAAGCCAAACTCATATCCATCATCTCTATGTGGATGTTGGCACCTGGGTATGCCATTTCAGAGTGAAAACAAAATCTAGTAAAAGCAAGCTATATCCAAACAGAACCATACTCAAACTTCAATCCTATATTGGGTAGCCTTTTTTTATAGTAAGAAGAGATGAACAACAAATATATTATTCAATGACTTTCTGGAAGACATATTTGATCTTACGAAGCTCATTCTGAAACAATATCTAGCAAACCACACCATAAAAAAAGAGAAAGCACACCATTGTAGATTATATATCCTGGGTTCAAGAAATTTGTATTAGAGCTAGAAGCCATAGTCATTCTTGGCTTGCTTTGTACTAAAAAAATTTTGTAAGTCAATTGCTTAAGTTGATTAATTGAAGTTTGTTATCTTGATTATTTTTCTTAATAAATTTCATTTTCTTTTTAAAATCTTTTTTTATTTTATTATTCTAATAAAAATTTTGGGTAACTAGGTCTATTTAGAATGTTGGTCAGCCGGTTAATTAGCGTGTTGGTCAGCCAAAGTCTTGCCAATGATAGGTGTATAGGTGGTCCCGTTAGGTGGTCTCAATCTAAGTATTTGACCTCATTAACCAAATAGTTTTTTCTTAATACTTTGATAAACAAAGATTTTAATAAAAATGAACAAGTTAGCAAAGCTTTTTAGCAATAAGGACTCAAACCCTTAGTTTCCTCTGGAAAGTCAAGATGAAAGTATGAATTCAATAGAAGTTAATATAGCCCAAATTGAGAATCAACTTCACAATTGGTCTATTCCAAAATAGGATCCAAATACCATATACAGGATAGGAAGTTTTGAGTTTAATGCTGATTATTCAATAAAACAAATAGAATTTACTATTCCTTTGAATACTGATCATGAAACAATAAGACTATTCTCTTCAACGGCTATTATGAACATTAAAAAAAATATATAAATATCTTCATATTGGAATGGTTCAAATAGCAATTAAACCTTTGTTTCAAATAGGCCTAGATATTTTAATTATGGTGTGTTTAAAAGATGCAAAGCATCTAAGATTTGAAATTTCCTTACTAGCCATGGTAGAATCAAATTTGGCCAATGGCCCAGTTTATTTTAATTGTTTTCCAAACATTTCTATTTCATTATTTGATCCAAATATTTTAGAAACTCTTATGCTTACAGTTAAAATGAAAAATATGCAAGTTGCTTCTAATACAAAATCTATTTGTATAATTTATAGAGTTTATTACAAAGTTATGACCGTTGTAGTTGATCCAAAGCAAAAATTCCTTTGATTAAAGATGAAATTATAATTTTTAAAGCAAACTCTCAAAACACTTTTGTTCACACTCCAAAGAAACTTAAATGGAATCAAATTTTAAAATCGGAGAAGTGGGATTTAGATAATATCGTTTGTCATCAACCCCTTGAAAATATATCCTAACAAGCATCCATCTTTGAACAAGTGGATGGATCTGTTAACATTGATTTTTCAAACTATTTTCCTTAAACCAAATTTTCCCAATACCAAAATTTTAGACCTTCAACAAGCAATTATAGAGACAACATTAAGACAAAAAATCTATTACCTACATCTTCTAGCCTTCCAAGACAACCTGCTTATCCTCATGAAGATCCTATAATCCCAAATATTAATATCGAAATTAATGTACCTAAACTATACCTTTATCCTCAAGAATCAATTTCTTCTTGAAATCAAAGAGTTTCGACAAATTTATTGCAAGTTGATTTTTCAAATAATCTTCCTCACAAAATTTATAATATCCCTGAATCCTCAAATCAACTCCCAAATCCTAAAGATAAAAATAATAATAATAATAATCAAGAAACTCCTCCTCAACTATCACCTACACAGTCTTGAATGGAATTCTATTATCCTATTAATATGATTACATGTGATTTTAAAATTGATAAAGAAAATTTAAGAGAAGACTATTTTAATGAAATCAATAGTGAAAATTGAAATTGGTTTTTAAACACTTTTGAAAGTCCTGAGTGAATAAGGTTTAGAGAATTATGGTATGATCATATGAAACAATTAAAAACAAATATTCCTCTCTTTATTTGGTTCCAAATTTTTTGCTCTAATTAAGAAATTGATTGTCCTTTTTCAAACACTAGTCCAATTACAACTTCAACAAAAAAATGGACAACTTGTGTTGACCCTAATTTTTTCCAGGCATTGACTTTTGTTTAAGTTTTAGGTTATGAAAATTAGTTTATTTGACATTTTCATTTTTTAGGGGCAATTTGGTCAATTATTAGGACATTTAGGTCATTTTTGTCATTTTAAAGTTAGATGGTTACATTGTTGTTCGTGTTATAAAACTTTAGGAATTTAGATTGGTCGTTTAGGGTAGGAATTGGAGTTAATTTAGTTTAGGTACTAATTTGGAGTCCTAAATGTTTTGTATAGTCAATTTAGGCAAAAAGGAAAAGTCTGGGTGAAAATCGAGGGATTTTAGAAGATTTTCAAATCTGTCAATTTTGGAGAGTTTGAGTCGAATTTGGCAAATTTATAAAATTTCAGGAAAATCTTGTTATTTTTACAAAACTTAGGCTAATTTGACAAATAAGGCAAAAGTTGGGCTAAATTGCAATTTTGCATAAAAATTGGGACCAAATCAGTAGCTTAAGAGTTTTGTTGGACTAAAACTGATATTTTGGCCAAATTAAATCTCTTCAAATTGAACTTGGATGAGTTTAAACTTCAAAATAGTTAGACTGCGTTTAGTTCCAAAAAATTTTCTAATTTTTCTGAAAAATTTTCTAAATTAAAAAATGAAAAGAAAACATGTTTAGTTAAATTATATTCTTTTTCACTTTTCTTAGAAATTTTTTTTCTAATTTATGAAGATATGGAAAAACATTATTTCTATTGTTTTTCCAATTTTTTAACCCCTCTCTCGCATTCTCTATCTCTCCCGACTCGAGACTTTTGGACCTCTCGATCTCCACTTCCGTTCTTGCCACATCTCGCTTTCCCACCATCCGACCAGGCCATGTCTCGCTTTCCACCCTTGCCACATCTCGCTTTCCCACCATCCGACCAAGCCATGTCTCGCTTTCCACCACCATCCGACCAATCTCCCTGTTAGCGCCGTTCGACCAGCACCATCAAACTCCTCCAATGCAATGCTGGCCCGCTTCTATCTTATCGACTTCAATCACTAAATCCTCTCCTCCTTCCTTTGATTACAAGTGACTAAGCTGCCCTTGGGGAATAAAGTGATCCTGGGTAAGCAATAACACTGGTATCGGAGCTTTAGGATTGCGAAATCGGCAACGAAAAGTGGGATGCCGACAGTGCTGGAAATGGTGGTGCATATGTAAGGAATAGAATAATTGAGATCCTAAGTGGCAAAGAGCAAACAGTTGGGGGTTGGCTTTGTGAATTTTAGCCCAAGCACAACCACCTCCGGACCTTAAACAAAAAGGCCCTGCTTACCCTCAGAAGCCTATAAAGATCCAAGAACCCACTCACGAAACACGAATTGTCCAATCCAATCCTATTATTGGGTTTCTTGAGCAACAAATCCAACACCCAAACACTCCGGCTGCCTTAGCTGCCCTACAGGACTTGAGTTCTAATTATTATAAGCTTGAGGATGATCTAAATCTGATAGGATCCACCCAGGTGGCAACTTATATTATCAGATAGAGTTGAGAAACTAAAAACTTCTGCTTCACTCTCTAACCAAAAATTTTAGTGAGAAGATAAGAGCATAGAGAAAGTATAAGAAAGGAGCTTGGGAAAATATTCTATTATAGTCCACAAACTTCCTTCAGCTTTCAAGTAAAGCATTGAGCTTTTCCAATGTATTGTATATGTATAAAATCATATTTACTTACTTTAAAACAACTAAACATGTTTTCTAAAACACACTTTGAAAAATTGTATATAGAAAATGAAAATAAATAACAGAAATGGAAAAGAAAAAATGTTTTCTACATCCAAACACCTTCTTAATTTCGCCTAAAACTCCCTTAATATAAATATGAGTCATTATTTGGGAGAAAAAGGGAATGATTTTTGCAACCCTAAGCTCCTACCTAAAGCAAAAAACAGAGAAAACTGCAGCCTAGGCCCTGGTTTTTCGCAGCCCCAACCCAACAACCCTAACTTTCTTCCCTTGACTGCCGTCCCTGGTTGCTCCCCTCTGCTGCCCGACGCCTCCAACCTCTCCCCCGCCGTTCCAGCCACCGCAAGCTCCAGCGCCGCCAGCCGTCCCTGCTCCCTCGATGTCACGCAACCGTGCCCAGGTGCCACTCCCATCGCCGTTCCCGTCGCCGATCCAGTGAAGCCTGAGCGCCATCGCCATCGTCCCCTCCTCTGTCCCGCCGTTCTCGACCCCACCGGCCACCTTTCATCCCTCCTGCAGGTCGCACGTCTCTGCCCGAGCAAATCTCAGGCCGCCGATCGCCCAAGCAACGCTGGAGAACACCGAATCGAAGGACATCTCTTCAGACCCGGGAACCCGACCCGTTTCTAGCTTCATCCGACCCGGTTAAACTTCTTTTGTTGGTAAAACTCTTAATTGGCCCCCTGATCTTTTTATTTCGTTCATTCAGTTACTAACTTTCTTTTCTTTTACAGATTAATCACTAACGGCAAGTTTTTATTGTTTGTTCTTTTCTTTGTCTTCTTTGTTATTGTTGGTTTGGCATTGCATTTAACTAAATTGACATAGGGCTAAGGGAACAACACGGGATTCTGATTTGGTTTTTTTCTTCTTTTATTTATTTTTTGAGAATAGTTTAATTTTAATTCTCATAATGCATTTAATAGTAACATGCATAAATCATTGGTTAACTTTTAAATACTTAATAAATTTTTAGGAATCCGTTCTTGGTGGATTGATAAAATCCTGAGGCGGATTATTTGTTTGAATCTGATTAATCTGATAAAACTCACCATTTCAAACAAGACACTTCTTCTAAATTCTTGGTGGATTTGATAAAGTCTCAAGATTTTAAGGACATCTAAGATTCCATTTTCGGTTGGTCTGTTAAGATTCATGGTTTGGAATTAAAAAAAAATAAACATAATTAAATAAAATTTATAAAATTATCCCAATCAAAGATTATGTTAAGAAATAAAGATTTAGGAAAAGATAAAACTGAACCCCATGGTACGAATTTTTCGGGTGCTATAATAAGGTTGTTTTAGCATAATTGACTTGCAATCTTAGAATCTCTGGCAGACCATAACAGGTATTCAATCGAACTAACCGAAACTGATTAGTGGAGACTCAAAAAAAAAAAAATATGTTGCTATAACTTGTAATAATCAAGAAATTATTTCTATTCATCCATCAGAAAAACTTTTTGTTTTCAAAAGATATGTCATTAATAGCAAGCCCTTTTAAACAAATTCATTTATCTTTAGAATAAGAACATGCTTAAAAAATAGATATTAATAATATTAAGTGCCAAAATAATTATAAAAATCAATATTTAATGATGATAGCAAAACAAGTTGATAGAATAGAATATGTTGTCAATGAAATCAATAATTTAAATAGAACAGCTTTATTTCAAATAAAAATGGAAAGCAAGAAATGACAAAAGAAATGAATTCCACTTTTAAAAAAGCCCAAATGTCTTTGTTCAAACCTTTTGAACTTGATAAAGACATTTCAATAGGAAATAATGATCTATTAATCAACATTCAGAAACAGCTACAAGAATTAAAAATAAAAGAAACACCTTCTTTCTCCAATTCAATCAATATGATTTCAGCCAATGAAATTAATCAATTAGAACAACGGTTTGAAAATGATTAGGCTCGATAAATAAAATTCATGGAACAAATCTTAAGAGAATACAAATAGCAAAAAATTGTTATCCAAGACCAATTCCTCCTGATATTCAATATGAAGAACCTTATATTTCCCAAGTTGTATATGATGGAAGTGGAATAGCAGAATGGAACATAGATGGATATACTGAATATCAAATAATGAATATTTTAAATGAAATGATTATGTGTGCCTCAGCTTACAAAAGTGCTAGAAAATTTGATCCTCAAGCTGCAAAATTATTAGTTGCTAGTTTTGTTGGACAGTTAGAGAGATGATGAGATTATTATGTTCCATAACATGAAAAGGATGAATTATGGACAATTACTAAAGAAGTAATTAGAGAGGAAAATCGTCAAGGAATTCAATATAATATTCTTGATTCTGTGAATATTTTAATCTTTACAATAACTCGTAATTTAATTGGAAATCTAAATCAGATTCAAGATAGAAGTTCTAAAGATTTGATTAACTTAGCGTGTCCAAAACTTCTTGACTTTAGGTAATATAAAGATGTTTTTCTAACTAAGCTATATCAAAGAAGTGATTTTACTCACAATATCTAGAAAGAAAGATTCATTACCAGTTTGCCCAAACTTTCTGCAGAAAATGTATGAACTAGGATTAAGAGTGAACATAATCAAACTTTACCATATCATGAGTTGATTTATGGTCAATTAATTAGTTATATAAATTTAGAAGGATTAGCTTTATGTAATGATCTAAAATTTAAAAGTAAAATAAAAAATGAATATGCTCATAGTAAAAGAGAATTAGGTGGATTTTGTGCTCAATATGGCTATGAAAATATTCAAGCTCTTTCTTGAAATAAAAGAAAAATAAAAAGATATCAACAAAATTATAAAAGACGAACCTATAAGAAGGACAAGTCTAATAAATATGAAAACGATACAAAGACAAAATACAAGAAAAAAAAAATAGAAGCACCAAAAGGAATTATAAGAATCATACTCCTGTATGTTATAAATGTAAAAGATTAGGACACTACAAAAATGAATGCAAAATGAAAGACAAAATTAATAGTCTAGACGTTTCAGCAAAACTAAAAGAATAAATGATTAATTTATTAATCTCAGACTCAGAATTCGAAATAGAATCAAATCATTCTGATGAAACTATTTCAAACGAAGAAATCAGTATTTTAATAGATTCTTCAAATGAAGAAATTGATTTAAGTTTAAAAGAAAAGTATGGTTTGTTGAATGCCAATGTTCTAATATCAATATGATCTCTTCAAGTAAAGAACAATTTAATGAAATGGTTTTAAAAATAGAATATTCAAATTTAAGAAGAGAAGCTCTAGAAAAATTGAAAGAATTAATTACTCAAGAAGAAAATATTCAAGAGTTGGAACCTTACAGATTTTCTGAAGTTCTTGATAGGTTTAAAAGAGAACGAACTCCAACCATTCATGATCTTATAAATGAAGTAAAAATCATTAAAAAAATAAATTAAAGAATTAAATAAGAAAATAACAATTTAAAAAAAATCTTTAAGATTGAATTACAAAAAATTTTGATTCAAAAAGATAAAAACGTATCACCTGAGAAAGAACCAGAGAATTAAGAAATAGTTATTAATGAAGAAAATGATGAATTTATAAATATTATATAAAAAATACATTACCGAATGGTATGTTTCAATCGATTTAGTCATTAATAATGAATATCATACTAAAGTAATAGTTCTAGTAGATACCGAAGCAGATTAAAAATTGTATTCAAAAACGAATTATTCCTACTAAATATTATGAAAAGACTACAGAAGAGTTACACTCTGCTAATAGTTCAAAATTAAATGTTAAATATAAATTAAGTAATGTTAATATTTGTAATTATAGTGCTTGTTTCAAAATGCCTTTTATACTCATTAAAAATTTAAATACTAATGTTATGTCAGGAACTCCTTTTGTGACTAATTTATATCCCTTTCAAGTAATCCCATTTAAAATCAAATCTCAAGCTTTAGGTAAAAATTTATCTTTTCCCTTCACCTACCCAGTTCAAGAAAAAAGTATATATATGCTTCAAGATACTTTTATTCAAAATATAAATATGATTTCTAATAAATAAAAACATTATAAATTCTTAATTCAAGAAATAAATTTCTTACATATTAAAGAACAACTTCAAGAATTTACTATTCAAGAAAAAAATTAAAGAAATCAAACAAAGATTCTCTAATGATGTTGGTGCTCCAATCCCTAATGCCTTCTGGAATAAAAAAAAAAGCATATAGTAAACTTACCTCACATAAAAAATTTTAATGAAAAAATGATTCCAACCAGGTTAAAAGCAATTTATATGGATGAAGAACTCGAAAGATTATGTATTAAAAAAATATCAGAATTATAGTCAAAAGGATTAATTCAAAAATCAAAATCTCCTTAGTCTTGTTTAGCTTTCTATGTCATGAATGCTGCATAAAAATAAAGAGGAGCACCTAGACTTGTAATAAATTATAAACCTCTCAATAAAGTCTTAGAATGGATACAATATCTTATTCCAAATAAAAAAATTTACCCAAAAAACTATATAATGCTAAAATATTTTAAAAATTTGACATGGAATCTAGATTTTGGCAAATTCAGATTAATGAAAATGATATATACAAAACAGGATTTAATGTTCCATTTGGATATTACGAATGGAAAGTCATGCCCTTTGGATTAAAAAATGCTCCATCTGAATTTCAAAACATTATGAATGACATCTTTGCAAAGCTTTTCAATTGTATATATTGTTGATGTACTAATATTTTTTTACTCCCAAAAGTAACAGTTTCATCATTTAGAAAAGTTTTATAATATTATTAAACAAAATGGATTAGTTGTTTCTCAACCAAAAATTAAATTATTTCAAACAGAGATAAGATTTTTAGGTTATAAGGTAAATCAAAGGATGATCACTCTAATTTCAAGATCTCTAGAATTTACCTCAAATTTTTCAAATGAAATGAAGGAAAAAAAATCAATTACAAAGATTTCTTGGAAGCTTAAACTATGTTTTAGATTTTTCAAAGATATTAAAATTATATGTAAACCTTTATACCAAAGATTAAGAAAAAATCCTCCAGCATGGTTGGAAATTCATACTAAGATAGTAAAAACAATAAAATAAAAAATTAAATATCTTTCATGCTTGAGTTTGCCTCATCCCTCTGCTCAATTGATCGTTGAAACAAATGCTTTTGATTATGGTTATGGCGGAATTCTTAAACAAAAACTCCTGGATGATTCTAAAGAAGTTTTAGTGAGATATCATTCTAGACTTTAGAATAATACTCAAAAAAACTATAGTACTGTTAAAAAAGAAATTCTTCCTATAGTTCTTTGTATAACTAAATTCAAAGATGACTTGTATATGCAAAAGTTTTTGTTAAGGGTCGATTGCAAATCTGGTAAAGAAATTCTAGAAAAGGACGTAAAGAATTTAGTTTCAAAACAAATACTTGCCAGATGGCAAGCTTTATTAAGTAATTTTGATTTTGAAATAAAACATATCAAATGCATTGTTAACAGCCTCCCTAACTTTCTTTCTCATGATTTTTTACAAAGGAGAATTTAGAAGCCATGACTACAAATTTGAATTCATCGACTCAAAATAAGTTTACTAAAAGCTCATTTGTGATCATTTTACAAAAATCCAATGATTCAAAACCCTCACGCTCAGATTATTTGACGGCAGTGAAAGGCGATTTGAAAGAGATTTCCAATGTTGGGCCTTTTAATTCAAAGTCTCAAAAGACTCTTGCTTACTATACAATGACTAATACCTTACCAACCTTGATTATGGAACCTGAGTATTATAATACTCAAAATTCATCAATTCAAAACAATTTTGAACAAATTATTCAAAAACTTTTTCCCAAGGGGATTATGTATATTCCTGAACATCCCATTAAAACTTGAGAATTTTATGAATAGATTCTAATCAATACAGATTTTGTAGAAATTACACACAACTTTGATAAAAAAAGACCCTTCTCGAATTATGTATTCAAAATGCAGAATTTAAAGGTTTTGAGTCCAAGTCATTTTCATCAACCCATTTGGTCTTATGAAAACTTTTCGGTTGAGTCAAAACCTCCATCTTTCACTTATATTGATTACACAAAAGCTTGGTATAATACCTTTTATATCAGGAATTATACCTACTCACGGTTTTTCTCTTTCAATAAAAATTTGACTCACAAATTTCCAAATTGGTTTTGGTTTGGTGGGATTTCTTTGGCTTTGTCAAAGAAGCTCTCCCATTAGAAATCAATCATGGTTTTAACGAATATCTAAAGAAATATCTTGATTCAATCCAAAATTATGATCAATTATTAAATTTTTTCGTTACATTTAGTATTCCTTAGATTGTTTGATGAACTTTTGTTATTGACAAAGATAAAATTGGATTCTAGAAATTATCTTGCGAATTCAAATTTAAATGGTGGGATGGTTTCGCACAAACCCAAATGAACCAAGAAACTGTTATTCAATGGCTCAAAAATAGACCCATGGCTACCATGATTCAAAAAACCCCAATGAATTCATCTCATTTAGACTTTTTAACTAATCTAAGATTCAAGGTCAACTGGGCTCAGCCTCATCAAAAGCATATTAGAAAAAATTAATCAAAGACTTGGCCTCACACTTTGAGTTGGATTCATATGATAATGATGACATAGAATCCTCAGCATCATCTCATCCAGGTTCAAAACACAAAGATTGTTATAATATGGAATTTTCTCAAGATCCTTATGTTGATTATAAAGCAGAATAATTTTAGAGAAATGGAAAATTTCAAGAAAGACTCAAGACTTGCTCTTTTCTCAAAATTTTTACAAAAGATCAATGGATTCAAAAGGACATTCAGAAATATGACATATGGGCTCAAGTATTTTTCTCAAGAAAATATCTTTGGGAATCAAATTCCGAGGAAAGAAGACAGTGACAGACAATAAATTTGCTAGCTAAGACATTAACAATAATATCCAGATTAGAACACATTTTAAGTCCACTTCAAAATGTCATCCATGAATTTACTTCGGATTCAAGAGAGTTTCAAATCCACCTCAAAATGCCATCCTTGATGTCACATCAGATTCAAAGGAGTTTTAAATCTGACTACTCAAGTCTACAAAAGGAGAAGATTTTTAAAATAGAAGGCATCATAAAAAATTCTCTTAAGCATTAGCTTTGTTCTGAAAATCTCACTTGTAATTGTATTCTCCATTGTATCATCTTGGGTTCAAGACATGTGTGTGTGGGAGGGCTTAAACTTGTGTCCTATCCACATCCAATGGATATAAAAAAAATAAAATTTACATCTGCTCCACATTCATTTAATTGTAAAAAAACAATCTACCTGCAGGATAGGATACAAGCGAATATCCGCTGAAGCATATATTCATTGACATCCTTAGTTGTAGCTAGGTAGTCTCTAGGTAGGGATGGCAAATCTGACCCGACCCAACAACCTGACCTAACCCACTTGAACCCACACCCGACCTGACCTAATTTGACAAAAAAAAAAGTCAATGACCTGAACCTGATTGTACCAAACCTGACATAAACCCAAACCGATTAAAGGAAAACCATGAGAAAACCCGAACCCAAATGTCCCAAACCCCTAATATTCGAACCCGTAATGACTCAAGCTTGAATTGACCTGAACCTGAAATAACCTAAACCCGAGACTAACCTAACTCGAATCCGAGATGACCAGGTAACTAAACCCAACAAGACCCTGATTTTAACCCTCATCTTAAACTTAAACTTTTTTTTTTCATTATCTTCCATATTTAATAAGTCCTAAATATGAAGGTTTGCATGTTTAGTAACTTTCATTTTTTGAGACTTTCATATTTAGTATGTCTCATATTTAGGAATCGTGATTTCTGTAATTGGTAACTTTCATTTTTTTGTACTTCCATATTGAGTAGTTTCATTTTTTTCAGACGTTCATATTTAATAATTCTTATATTTTAAAAGAGGATTTTCATATTTAGTAACTTTCATTTTTTGAGGACTTTTATATATTGCAAGTATCATATTTTGGGGAAAAACTTCCATATTTAATAAGTTCCATATTTGAATTTTTCCAAAAAAGTAATTTTTATATTTAGTAAGTTTAATGACCTTAATAGACAATTGTTAAAATTACAACATTCATCCCTAAACTTTTAAATACAGTGTAATAAGGTATCTAAATTTTAAAAAATTTCATTTCAGTCACCCCTAATAATTACAACATGGGTCCCTAAAATTTTGAAATCTTTACATTTTTACCCGAAATTTTTTAAATTTTACAGTTTAGTCACTAATAGTGAACTTGATTTGCATTTCATAGTAGTTTCAAAGAAAATTCATTGAAACATAAGTATAGCAAAATTGTCGTAGTGTTTGTTTGGGTGATAGCTGAGTGATGATCAAAATGACCCGTACAGTGATAATTAAAGAGTGTGGGTTTAGAAAAACAATCAAATATTACTAATAATATTAAATTACCTAATTATATACTAAAATTTAATGAATAAGATTTTTAATAATATTTTTATTAAATTACTAAAAAATGAAAAATTAATTTAAATTAAATCACACAAAAAATTGAATTCATTGATTTAAATTTTAACAAAAATTGAAAAAAAAAATGAATCAATTCAATCATTTTGGCCTACATACCAATAACCCGAGCGAACATAAAGGTCGCCCGAAATTGACCCCAAACCTGACCTGAAGTTACCCGAGACTGAAATTGACTCGACTTGTAGTAAACCCGAACCTAAATAAACCCGGCCTAACTATGACAACTCTCCTAGTTAACAATGGTTTTGACTGGGTAAGTATATTTTATTTAAGTATTTTCACTTAAGTACCTTAAGATAACACTTTGTTAAGTAAGAAAGACAAACTAAGTTAAGTAAAAATGAGTTCCTAAGTGTGGTTTGGCACATGAGAGTCAAAAAGGGTAAAATGATAATTTTGACCCAAGTGAATGACATGACTATAATTTTGATGTAATTAGGGTCATATAAGGAATTTTGACTAAGTAAGTCAAGACCATAAGTTATCTTAACTATTAGAACCATCTTTGAAGGAAAAGTACAAAAAGTTGCACTAAGTGCTCAATTGAACCATTTGTGCCTTAAAAGGCTTAAGCATCCAAGAGGCTAAGTGTAAGGGGCTTTTGGGCATCCTTTAAGACCAAGAAGGGATGGTTTTGGGGTAAGTGTTTAGTGACCAAAGTAAAACAAAAGAAGAACTTGAGGCCCAAGAGGCTAGAAAACAATGAATTTGGCTTAAGGGAGTTGGTAGGATATTTTAGCCCTTGTTGACCTCCATTCTCCATTCTCTTGCTTCCATTTTCGTGGCTCCCTCTCCCCACCAGATTTCTTGCTCCAAGACTCCCCAATTCCTTAAATTTTCATCAAATTTGAAGGACCTAAAGTGAATCCAACAAGCCTCCAACTTGTTCTTGGTATTATTGCTCTCATTTAGCTCTTTAATGCTTGTTTTGGGCTTGAGGCCTAAGGTAAGCTTCTTGGTTTTCTTTGAGCTAGTTCTAAGTTGTTTGAGTAGCTAGAAATGGTTTTGATTTGAGGTTCTTGGTGCCATATCACGTTGGTTTTAGGATTGGAACTCAAGAGAGCTTGGTTGAGCTCAAGTGTGCTTGTGCTTTATTTTTGCTTTATGGCTGAATTGAGGCAAGGGTTCAAGTTAATTTAGCTCAAATAATGCATAGAAATGTAGTATTATGTGTGTGAATGAAGTAAAAACAAGGCCCATGTGAATTGACTTTGGGATTGGAAAGTTTGAGCAAGTTTCGTGCAAGTTCGTATGCCGTCGTGCAATGTTGTAGTGCATTGGCGACGCGTCACCACTGGTAACACAAATTGGCGACACGTTGCCAGTGATTTTCTAGGAACTCGAACATTGATGTTGTTGCCTTTGCATTGATGAATATGTCACCAAAGCATAACTCCCTCAAGCTCAGGGCATTCTATGATTGTCTTAAACCCTCGGTTATCATCCCTAGGCTATTCTAAGATGTTTCGTAGCCTCAGTTGGGTCTAAGACTCATTCCTAAGTTAAGAATTATGCATTATTTAAGTAATAGCTAAGTAGTATGGTTAAGGTAGAGCTAAGTAGAGTGGCTAAGGCCTAAAAGTGTTCAAGTTGTCAATGGGGGCACTAAGAGGATTAAGTCGGGTTTCGGAGGCTTCATTGGCCTAGGTAAAAGGTCTTGGACCTAAAGGAATTAAAGAGGAAACATAAGAATATCCCATCTGAACTATTTGGTTTGGTAAGTGAGCCACTAAGAAGCTCTAAGCTAAGCTTTAAGAACTTGGTAAGTTAAACCACATAAGATAGCTTCCCTGTACAATCAATTAAGGGTCAAATGGGTAAGTTTGAGAGAAAGTGACGACCTACTCTAAGACCTGTAAGTGGGACTTAAGGGAGGTAAATTATATGAGATATGAGGGCCAGTGTCTCAAGTACCTCCGTCGTTTAAGCTCACGACAAGAAATAAGGCACCTAAAGTGCAAGAAGTCCTAAGGAAATTATGTGTTGTATATCATACATTCATGCATTGCATATCTTTCATGTTATTGTCTTGTGTTGATTATTGGTTGTTGGTTTGTTTGCCATGTTTGCATACTTGCTTGCTATCTTCTTTGCAGGTATTCTAAGGGACCCGTACATGTACTCACTCCCTTAAGTTTATTGTGCAGGTTCTAACACCGGGCCTAGCAACTAGTAGATAGTTGTGGGCTAAGTTTTCTCGTTTTGTAGGTACATATTTTCTAAAATCCTTGAGATTCTAAGTTTACTTGTGAGTTAAGTTTGTACTAACTAAGTGTTATGCCTTTACAGTATAAAAGCTAAATGGTGTATAAAGATAAGGAAAGGCTTGCACTTGGAGCTTGATAGCTCAAAGGTGGGGGCCCAAGTAAAGGATCTTAGTTAAGGATTTTATATTGAATGTATATAGTATCTTGTGTACTAAAATGTTATCTCTATTAGGATATATTGTGGTATAAAACCATTAAGTTACTTTTGGGTGCATGCTAGTGATGTTAAATGTGCGCAAACTATTACTTGAAGTTGAAGTAATTAGTATTTCATTGTCTTGGCACGGTTCAAGTATTTTTAAATGCAATGCTTGAGTGATGTTTTGAAATGGTTTACTTAATTGTTTGCATCGTCAGGACAAACGCATGCATATCTTCTTGCAGGGTAGGTTAAGAAACCAATTACACGTAAATTATTTTAATTTATCTACAAGTAATGATTAGTCAATAGTAATTAAGTGGGATTCACAATCCCTAAAAGCCTACAAGTTAAGATTGTTAGGGCACTGGGACCCTGCTCTGTGACACTAACCCAATCCAAACCCAAAATCAATTTAACCTGAAATCAACCCGAACCCAAATGACCCGACCTAAACCTGACTTGGACCTAAATTTATACTAACCCAACTAGATTCAAACTTAAATGATCTGACCTAAATCTGAGCCGACCCACCCAATTGTCATCCTAGGGGAGAGGGGCAGTTTAGTTAAGGAGCAATATGGTTAAATTTAGATCTTGGTGGGTTATACATATAAAATTATTACTAAATTACCTAATTAGTATCATAATATAAAAACTAGTTTTTGTGACTTCTAGTACATTTTGACTTAAGTCAATTGACTTCAAAATAATTTATTTTTGTTCTTATATTTTTTTTATTCAAAACTAATTTTAATTAAAAGCCAATATTATGTAGTTACAATAATTCATTGAAAATACAATTTTTGTAATCTTACTAAATTTTTATGAATTTTTTTAGTTTAAGGTATTAAAAAAGAAATTTATAAAAATGTAACAATACCATAAAAATTTACTTTTAAATGAATTATTGTATACATAATATTAACTTTCAAATAGAATAAATTTCAAATTAAAAAAAATAAAAATAAAAATAAGTTAATTCACCTGAATTATAATGGACAGACACGTCGACATATGCTTGCCTGGTTTACGCTGACACGTGTCCATTTACGACTCCGCGAGCAAAGATAAATTGGATAATTCAAAGACTTTGACGGACAAAGTAAGGATCAGTATCTTCCTCCCTGCACAATTCCTTCGTCAAAATCGAAAACCCTAATTTCATCTCAACTCCGATCGATCCTGTTCTCAGCCGATTCGGTCATCGATCGCCGGCAATGTCTTTCGCGAGGAATCATCGTCAACAGGGAGTCGTCTTCAGGGACGATCCGTGGTACTCTTGCAATCGGAGCGATTTCAGAGAGAACGGCCGGAAAAGAGGCTGGAATTCGAATTGGAATAGCAATCTGAACCCTAGCCATGATTTTTCACGGCAAATCCAAGAAACCGGTGGGAATTATCATTATCTCGAGCCAAGCCACGCTCCTTTGAAAAGGAGGAAATTCTTCGACGCTCTCCCCCCTAAGTCTGCGAATCTGATTACTTATCCTGCGAGAGCTGATGCCGAGGCCTCCACGTCTGCCAGCTGCAAACGTGAGGAAGATGATGAGCCCGTCTTTTTGTCCAGGGATGATATCGAGAGATTATCCCCGTCAAGGAAAGACGGCATTGATGCGCAGCGGGAAAACCACTTGCGGTATTCCTATTGTGCTTTCATCCAGAATCTTGGATTGAGGCTTCAGTTGTAAGTTCTTTGTCTTGTTTGCTGATTGTTTCTGGTATTGTCAAGTCCGTCATAGTTCAAATAGTATAATAATCTGTGTTCTTGTAATCTTGCAGGCCGCAGACTACTATTGGTACGGCCATGGTTCTCTGCCATCGGTTTTTTGTCCGAAGATCACACGCTTGGCATGATAGATTTGTGAGTTTTTAACACTAATTTCAAGGAATTGGTCATGTTTTCTTTTTGGCTTTAAGGAATATATGCCTTGTAGTATCTCTGCCGTGTGCCTTTGCATCTATTGTGGTGTACTCGAGCTTCGTGGTATTTGTCTTCTCTGCCTTTCTTCTGCATAGGTCTTTTTTGGAATTCATTGGTGATTATGGAGATCCCAGCTTTGCGTATTTTCTACTGCATTCGCTTTGGTGTTCGATATTCATAGATTTGACAAGTTGCATGCTGGCTACCAACTTCCCATCTTCAAGTTTCAACATATTTGTATTTTAAAACAAGCCAAAATTTTGTTCTATGTTGGCTTGTAAGTCATTTTCTTGGTTTGCATTTTCAGCTGGTGTCTTCTTTCTTACTTGGCATCCACTCATTAGATCTCTTTGTTTACATGCCGAGTTCATCAGAATTGTTCTTGTCGAAGTGTTAGTATCTATGGAGTGGCTTTCTTTATGTGTACTCAATCACAACGCAAAGTGGGTAGATAACCAATTTATTCCCTTAGCATGTTACTCAATGTAGAACCAGTATTAGAAAAGCTGATAAGATGCCTCAGTTTAGCCTAGGTTTATCAATTTGAGTTGTATATATATTTTTTCTTTTTTTTTTTCATGCTTGACTCGTCTTGCTTGTTGGCTTGCAATTGGAAGGATCTAACCTCTGGCTTCATCTACTGCAGTTGATTGCTACTGCTGCTCTGTTTCTTGCTGCAAAATCGGAGGAGACACCACGTCCTTTAAATGATGTATTGAGAGCATCATCTGAAATCCTCCACAAGCAGGATTTTGCTTTGTTGTCCTATATGCTTCCCATTGTAAGTAACTTTAGGACTAATAAACCTTCATTAAATGTGAATGATGTTATTGGTGTTCACATCAAAACTTTCAATAGGTCAGCAGTGTGATACATTTGTGAGATATCAAACAAAT
Source organism: Aquilaria sinensis (assembly GCA_005392925.1). Lineage (NCBI taxonomy): Eukaryota > Viridiplantae > Streptophyta > Magnoliopsida > Malvales > Thymelaeaceae > Aquilaria > Aquilaria sinensis. The sequence goes on along the minus strand of SMDT01002908.1, from coordinate 236,315 downwards.
TGAGTTTGACCAAGTTCAACTGTAACTTTGTGTCTTGCAGTGGTGGCTATGGTTTAATAGCACATTTGAAATCTATTATGATCTCTTAATGACATAAATTATTCTGTTCCACTATGCTTTGTTGTTTCAGTGTTGGCTTCTTGTTTATCTCCTTTGGTGCATATGCATATATTCGGGAGCTGCAGATTGTGTCTTTTGTTGCTTTTCCTTTAATCATAGTTTATGGGCTGCTCTGACGATTCGTGGGATTTCTGGTTGAACAGGACTGGTTTGAGCAGTATCGGGACCGTGTGATTGAGGCAGAGCAGATGATATTGACTACTTTGAATTTTGAGCTTAACGTGCAGCACCCCTACTCTCTTCTTACATCCACATTGGGCAAATTAGGCCTTTCACAGTCAATTTTGGTGAACCTGGCATTGAACCTCGTCAGCGAAGGGTAAGTACTTGTTTTTGCTGCTAAAGTCCTTTTTTTTTTTTTTTTTTTTAAGTTAAAGTTTACAGGTATATGTGCTTCTGATAAGTCGCTCAATTAATTTAAGAAGCAAAGCTGACTCTTCAGTTCAAATGTGTCATCTCGGTGCTGCTCAATCTCTCTTTTTTATGTATTCAGTTATCATGATCCTTTTCCCTCAGGTACATTTTTTGTTTGTTGTGGAGAAGTCCAGCTAAGACAATAATTCTTAAGCTGGAAATGAATTCTATGGACAGAATTGTGGATTAAGTCTTTGTGTTTTTTGTATGTTTTGCTATTGTCTCATTAGGTACGAATGGTGAAAAATATAGGCATCAGTCAGTTGGCAGACTTGTGTATTAGTGCCCATTGAGTGATTCAAAGGGACACTGAGTTCAGCATCTGAGTTTGAGGGCTTTAGATATTTTGGCTGGGTTTTTTCTCCTTCTCGGCCGAAATGTGTCATTTTTCTTTAGTTCTTATCTTCGCTACGTTGTATTGCTGTCAGAAAAGCTTCTCTACGTTGTTAATTTGGGACCATTTATTGATATTTTGGAATGACCTATAATTGCAGGGTGTCTACAAGATTAGCGTGCTCTCCTGTATGATTTAGCTGGAGGATTGATATGCTGTTCATGGAAACTTTATATTTTCCATGCAAAGTGGGCTGATGGTGTTCTATTCACTGCTTTTATTTGATTTGCCACAATAACTTGGTCTCTCTCTGAATAGTACCTACTTAAGATGCCAAAAGCTATATCTGGAACCGCCTTTGCTCTCGGGTTATACATTTTTAGGATGCTCCTTGTATTCATTCAAACTTCAGCATACTGAGCCTGATCTCTAACTTTCGTCTACCCTTAAGATTTAGACACTGGAGAAAAGTTTTTAACTTTCGTCTGCCCTTAAGATTTAGACACTGGAGAAAGGTTTTTAATCTCTCCATTTGTTACCTTGGTGATGAACCTCTATATACATTGCTTCCTTAGTTCCTTCAATCTGAATATCATTCCCCACAAAAACTCTTTCAAATAAGTATTTAGCTTTGATTCTTTTGTTAACTTCCAACCAAAATTTGAGCCCTTCTTCACGGGTTTCTCATCTGAAACTCGCTAGTGATACCAGATGATTTTCAGTTTTCAACAGCTCTCTGCATCTTACATAGACAGCAGGATGCCATTGTTGGCTAGCGTCAGCATTTTATTGTTTGCAGTTGAGATGAAGGTGATTCGACCAAATTTTTAGGGTGTTAATTGAAGCAGCCTGGAGGGAGGGAGGGAGGGAGGGAGGGAGAGGGGGAAGAGTGTGTGGAGGGATGACTTAAAGAGCGGTTGTGGCTGCTTGAAAGGAGTCTTTCTTGTTAGAATGACATTCCAAAATTTTGGAAGGATGGATGGGCATTTATTCTGTTTAGAAATCAAAACCCTTTGCTCTTCAGTTTTCTGTTAGCTACTGGTTTTGTATGCCTTAATAGTTTGTAGTAATTGGAAGATGTACTTTAGATTGTCTCCTATGTGTTGATGATGAGCGAACTGTTTTTTATATTCATTTTTATCAAGCTTGTATGGCCAGCTGGGTGATAAATGGTACTGTCTCAGAACATGAATAAGTAGTCCTATTTTTGTTGGCAACATAGCCTGTTTTTAGTTCTCCTCCTAGTGCTGCTGCATATGAGGCGCTCATGTCCATCAACACATGTTGTAAGGATATGATAATAAAATCAAGTATATAATTCCCTTCTCATTACACTGTTTGTTTCCTGTTTAGGTTTGGTGCAACATCATTTCTTGAAAGATTAAACTAAAAAAAAAAAGCATTGGTATGACTGGTCATACTATACCTTAGTAAATAGCAGGTGACAACTATTATTCTACAGACCTGAAAAGTTAGATTTGGCTGGCAAGAGCAGTTCCTTCCTTCTGCTCGTGGCGCTCTTGATAAAAATTTTGGTCTTCATCTAGTGTCAAGTTTTGGTAAAGTCTGCTCGAAGTATCAGACTCTGTACACTGGCAGATGAACTCTAGTGTTCTTTCTTTTGTTCTTTTTTTCTTGACAAACATAAACATGGCCCATTTGCTGATGTGGCTTCTGCATAAAGTTGGAAAATTCTCTGGAAGGTTTGGGGCCTACCATTGCATTGTATTGGCCCCTGACGAAAAGAAAAACATAACATACAGCTCACTGAGGTTGAATTACTATCCATTACTCAATTGAGCTTTGCATACATGCTGTATTTCCGATTAGCATTTAAAACAAATATCAGTTAATGAGCTTATTATGCTCACTATATTCCCAATTAGCATTTAAAACAAACACCAGCAGATAATCTCTGCTAGCATGCTTGGAATAAGTTAATTTCTGTAAAATGTTCTGTTGTGTGGAACAACAGTCCATGATTATTCTTTTCATGTTTTACAGACAATGAAACTATGTTTTTGTTTCTGAACTTATTTTCTTTCCATTCCAATTTTCTTTTTCTCATCCTATTGGGTTTAAAAAAGAAAAATTCTCCTGGATGTGTCTCAATTATTGCCTTCTTTTTTATAAAAACAAAGCATTTTGTTCCTTAGTTATACCCTTTCTTATTAAAAAGAAAAGCTAAGTTTTGTTCCTTAGCAGACCAGTAATTTTTAACTTAACCAAGCAACAAGAATTATTTGCATGAAAGATCTAGTCAGAAGCGATCTAAGATTACTTACTATATGGAGCAGCAGCCACTGCTCACTTTATTCTTAAGTAACATTATTTTGCCTGTTTCAAATGGTGATCATAGCTTTGGATCTTGCTGGCCATGATTTTTATCAGTCGGGACAGCTTGCATTCTCCATGAGCATTTGACGTGTGCTTCAGAATTCACTGAAGAGCTGAACATAAAAAGAATTGTTCTGGGTCCTGCCACCATTTGTTCATTTTCTGTTTGTGTTTAGTACTGGAGTAAAAGTGCAGCAGATACGAGCCTGGGAATGATTGTTCTCTAGATGGGTATTGCATATATGCTTTAGTTATCATACTCTAGCAGCTATGATGCAGACATTCTTGGAAATATTCTGCCTGGATGATATTAGTTTGGTAAGGAAAAGCACTGTCTTTGCACTTTCAATTGTTGTTTATATTGCCCCTGTATTCTGTTGTTGATATTGTTTAATTGCTTTGGCAATATGTGCTATGTTGTACAAGACATTGACTGGTGATACTGATATCTGCTCTGTAATATGTTTGGTAATTCAACTCTCTGTCAAATGAGAAATGACCGCTTTCCATTTTCCTTTCATATCACTGAAGTGGTCTTTGTTTTGCAGGCTGCGTAGCTCACTGTGGCTTCAATTTAAGCCTCATCATATTGCGGCTGGAGCTGCTTCCCTTGCAGCCAAATTTCTTAATTTTGATCTTGCTTCATCACATAACATCTGGCGAGAATTTCAGACAACACCAGCTATTGTTCAAGGTAGTTTTTCTATTCCACGTCTAGTATTTAATACACTGCCTTCTTTATGGTAGCTCTTCCCTCATGAAAAAGTATCATTTTACTGGCTTCAATCTATCCAAAGAGAAAAAGGTTTGAAGTTAACTGTATCAGTAAACCTGCTTAGATCTTGGCCAGGGATGATATGTCGAGGATCTTTAGATTTTCTACTGACCATCTTTTATGGAGAGCAGTTTCTGTGATAACTTTGATAGATGAGCCTGTTGTTGAAATTTTCCTGGGCTAAACTTGGTTCTCTTGTGAAGCTTGGAAACAGGGAAATGTGGCCACATCTAGAAAGCTGCACTCTCTTGCATATTCGGCCAACATTTAACTTGTGTTGCATATTTGGTGCAGATGTTATGCAACAATTGATGGAGCTCTTCTAGAAGAAAAATACAACAGCCGGTATATAGCTTGCTGGTAGGAATAGGTAAAACTACTACTGTTTTGGATTCAGAAGTGATGATACGCTTGATACTTGGACTTTTTACTTGGATTTTCCTGAACCTCAAATGGTGAAAGCCAGGGCTCCTTTCACTCTGGGATTGTATTCGGATGAGATCGGATAGTTGATTGAATGATGAGTTTGCTCAAAGATGTTTTTATCTGCGTTGCAGAATGTTTTCAAAGATGTGATTTACCCGCTGTGACACGAATGAGAACCCTTTTTCTCTGGTTTTGGGTGAATTATGGTAAGGGGATGGTGAAGGGGTAGCCGTAGCTTCTATTCCATGGCATTTATAATTACAAACATAATTATTAAGGTTAAATCGATCGTAAACGGTTCTGTCGTAATCGTAAACATAGTGTTTAAGATGTTCATAGTTGTTCGTATTTAGAAGGCAGAAGTCAACTTAGAGAAAGGAAAATGCACGAATAACTGGTGCAAGATTTTGGTGGGAGTTGCGATAGCATGCCAGGTGCTCTCTCTCATGAGTGCTTCTAATGAAATATTTTAAGCAATGGTAGCATTAAAAGCTGCCGATTAGAGAACTGTTTTTCTTTGATGCGAAAAGTTAATAGAGCTTAGCATGCATATACTTTTGCCTCATGAAATTTGTAGCTGTTTATTTTTTCCGGTTTCTCAAAAGTATCTAAACAATTAGGAAACTTATAAAAACCCCCTAGGTTTAACTTAACCTATACTTGTTCTTCTATATTTAAAAACTTACATTTTGAGCCTCTATATTTTATGCTAGTGGAGTCAAATGATTTAATTGCCCAAAAGGTTTTCAAATCATTCAAATCAATCACAAGGTTTAACCCATGTCAGCTCAAATTCAATTTTTCCTAAATCTATAATATACTTCTAATAAATTTTCTCCATCTAGAAAATATCTATGTTTATAGATTTACTTATAATTTTAATCTATAATATATTTTCATTTTTATAAATCAATTTTATATTTTTATTAATATTAATATTTACTTCATATTTATTCATTTTGGTTAGTTAAAAAAAATTCTTGTCCATTTTAGCCAAATTAATAAAACTTGAATAACGTATCATCTCATATGTTCATAAAGTTCTTATTTGGTATTCGATTAAGGTTGATTTACGTTTTTCATGTTTGTATTAGTTTTATACTTGTCATTAATTCATTCAATAATTAGTTACGAGCAAAAATTCATTTACACTTACTCTTACACTATCTTTTTGTAATTTTTAAAGTAACGTATATATAATTAGTTGTTCTAGATTGTTTTTAAAGTATGTTCTATAAATTTAGTGTTAATATATATTAATCATTTGGTAGGCTAAAAGTAAGTGTAATTTACCAATATTTTTCATTAGGTAGGCTAAAAATTTATAGAACATTAGTTAACATTTGGCTAAAAATATGCTTAACTAATGGTATAATGATATAATGATATTAATATGTACACCCTTCGTTTCACATTAATATTATTTTACCTTTTTTGACTGAAGTTTGGCTTGAATATATTCATATTAATATGTACTGAAAAAAAAGCTTAAAAATGATATTTAGAAACTATAATATTTAAAGTTCATTTTTATATAAAATATTCATATTTTTATAATAAATTTTTAAAAAATAAAATTATAAATTAATTGTTGTGAATAGTAAAAGAGTCATTTTTTTTGTAAAATTGATAGAATATTTTATATTATGTGTTGCTAAAAAAATTATAGAATGGTCAGATATCTTTCATATGGGTGAGAATTAGAAAATAAAATGAGATTAGCCAAAATATATATTCCTTGAAAGATGATATGTATTAGTTTTCAAAATATATTTGTCCTTAAAAAATGATGCTTATTTATTTAAACTAACTGAAAGGTGAATAAGATGTTAAAAATAAATATTAATATTAATCACAAAAAAAAATTGATCTATAAAAATGAAAATATATTATATATTTATAAATTATCAGTAAATTTATAAATATAGAAATTATTCAAAAGAAAAAAAATTATTAGCAATATATTATATATTTAGGAAAAATTGGATTGATGTGGCATGAGATAAACCTTATGGTTGATTTGCAAGATTTGCAAACCTCATTAGGCAATCAAAGCATTTGAGCTCACTAACATAACATATGAAGTTACTATCAGTAGGTAAAATGTAGATTTTTAAAAATAAAGTGGGGTAAGTGTAGGTTAGGCCAAATTTTTGGAGATTTTCTGTAAATTTTTCTAATATATATTAATACTAAATTTACATAATATACTTTACAAACAATTTAATTATTAAACTGATTATATATAAGTTACTTTTAAAAATTACTATAAGATGGCGTAAGAGAAAGTGTAAATGAATATTTGCTTGTAAATAATTATTGAATGAACTAATCACAAGTACAAAATTGATACAAACATGAAAAAAACATAAATCAACATTTACTGAACACCAAATTAGATGTTTATGAATGAATCAGATAATATGTTATTCGAGTTTTATTAATTTGGCTAAAATGAACATAAATTTTTATTCACCAACCAGAACAAACGAATGAGTATGAAGTAAGTATTGATATTAATAGAAAATGCAAACTTGATTTATAAAAATGGAAATATATTATAGATTAAAAATTATTAGTAAATTTATAAATATAGATATTATTTGAAAGAAAAAAATTTATTAGAAATATATTATACAAATATAGGAAAAATTAGATTAAATGAGGCATGGGATGAACCTTGTGGTTGATTTTAATGATTTGGAAACCTTTTGGGCAATTAAAGTATTTGACCCCACTAGCATAAAATATGGAGGTTACAATTAGAGGGCAAAGTGTAGGTCTTTTAAAATAAAGGGGAGCAAATGTAGGTTAAGCAAAATCCTTTGGGGGGGGGGGGGGGTGTATTTGGGTTATAAGTGAATGTTTGTGAACAATAGAGGATAAATTACATGTTTCTCATAACTGGGAGGATATGTGATATGTTTTTAATGAAAGGGATGGACGTCCGAGCTGTGCTCGACCGAGCACTTATGTACATGGCTTTGTTTTTTTTTTAATACATAATCAAAAAGCTAATTAAAGGCAATGCAAAATAAGAAAGGTAGCATAAATATGAGTTAGAGATACATGCTCGTGAGGTATTATTACTAGAACATCAGGATCAAAGTTCTCCACAGTAACAGTAAGAGATTGGGCCAAGCACAAAGATGAGGCTGGGAGAATAATGTTACTTTGCAGAGCTGTCAAAGTTTGTGAGCAATCCATAAGAATGGCGATATTAGTTAAGAGTTAGTCGATAGTCTAAAAATCATTACAATGTATTTTATTTATGAATATTTTATTGTAGATATATCTAAATCTTTTCAACATTTTAATATTTTCATATTCTATCTAAACAATCATTTTAGTAGTTATTTTTAATTTTTTTAATTTATATGTAAAATATTAAGGGTAAGATTGAAAACAAAACAAAATTTTAAGGGTAAAATACATTCCCAGTCCCTTAACTTTTACCTTTGTCATAAAGTGGTTCATTACCTCCAAAAGTGACTATTAAAGTCTCTTACCTCTTAAAAAACGTCTTACACAAGTCTCTTTCGCCACTTCTTCCATTATCTTTGACGGAAGTTAATAATGTGGCACATTTTGGGCTGACAGGGCAACACCTAGCTCCATGTGGCATCCTCTTTCTTAGAAACACATGATTATAGTGAAAGAACAAAAAATATCCGACTAAAACTGATACAAACATATAATTTTAAGAACTTAAAACATATATTATGTGGTAGAACAGGGCCCCAGTGCCTTGATTTGCTAATACTGGTAGGCTCTTTAGGAACTATGATCTCACTTAGGTTATAATTGAGTAGTTATTACTTATGAAATATTTTAAATTATTACGTGCAACTAGTTATTTAGCTTACCCTGCATAGAAAATATGCATACATCGTCCTAATTATGCAATAACAATTAAATAAAAACAACGTTGAAAATAGTGCCACAGCAATTAACAAAAACACAATTCAAATCGAGCTAAGACGTAAAACTTTAGTTACTTTAACTTCAAGTAACAATTATGGGTATACATCTCAAACTTATATGCACTCAAATGTAACCCTAATGTTATACACACCAATGAACACTAGTAGAGGCAAGTTATTTGTATGAAAATACCATACATATAAAAAAAGCAGCATATATCTACTAAGATCCATCTTTAGCTTTTCACCCAAATAAACTAACTTTAAGTGGTGAGCCACACTTTCCTTGTACTTACTTAGTCTCAAATTATAAGGCAAATACTTTGATTAGTACTAACTTATGCTACAAGTAGCTTAAAAACATAAATTTTCCCACTTAAAAAGTACATTCAAACCAATAAAACTTAGCCTTAACAGCTGCCCCTTACCAACTGTTAAGCCTGATTAGCCTACTTAATACCTGCACAACACTTAAAGGGTTAGTACTCTAAGGTACTCAGTAAGGGATTTGGCACCTGTAGGGGGAAACATATGCAAGCATGCAAAGCACAACAAACATATATATCTCATACAGCACAACCAATTAACCAAACAATACAACAAGCAATAAACACAAGTAATTAATAAATAACAACAATAATGCAATGCAATGTATGGATGGGCAAGAAATGCACATGTTTATGCACTTAGGACTTCCTTACACCTGAAGGTGTTCTTAACTACCGTGAGCTCATACAACTGGGGTACTGAGATGCTGGCCCTCGTATTCGATGCTAGCACTTGATTAAACCCCATGAAGTTCTTTTTACGAAGGCTTTAAGTAAGTCGTTGCTTACTTGACCTTGCCCACTTTTTACGGGCTACTTAGAGTAAATCGTCACTTACTCACCTCTTACCCATAACTTCTTCTTACTTGTTGTGCCGAGTAATTGAACTTAGTGGCCAAACTTCACCAAATTCCCTTAAACTCAACTCCGAGAACTTAGTGTATTTGCTTACCGAGCCCGTCGACTTAGTTGAGACCTCTTGGGTATCGCTCGATGCCCGGAGGCACTTGGCCTCTACCCTTGGGTCATCAAGGGTTCTAGACCTTTCTCGGGTCCCTCTTCAATGCCGAAGGTTCACGACTTCACCCATTGGACATTGGAGGACTCATACAATACTATGTCCCTCTTTAGTACCCTATCTGTGACTTAAGGTATCTCACTTATCCATTTTTCCTCAACCCTCCTAACCACTGAATTAAATACCACGGTATATCACTTACCGCAGGTATGCGGTACAAATGTTTTTGCATTTTTTCATTTTACTGCGTAGCATACCACGGTATTTCGTGGTATACCGCATACTGCGCACTTTTTGTATATATTTTGTCAAAAAACCACAGTATGCCGTAAATACCGTGTGGTACGTACCACGGTTTTTTATTTTTTGCGGATTATTTTTTTAATTTCAAAATATAATAAAAATACAAAACATTAAAATATAAATAATACACATATCATTAAATAAAATAAAAATTTACTTTTAATTTTTTTTATTTTTCGTAATTAATATAAAAAATTAATGAATGGTATTATTTATATTTGTAGTATATGCAAAATTAATGGATGCAAGGTCAACTGGTCACAAACTTGTAGCTTTTATTTCTATCTCCTTTTTTTCTTTTTTTGAATTCATAGTTACTTTTCATACTCTTTTGCATGATGTGGGATGAATATGTTGCTTTTGCAGAACAAGTTAGGAAAGAAGCGTCATACTTTGAGCTACTTAGAAACTCAATCTGATATTAGAAAATGTATTGTTATTATTAAAATATTTTTTCTCTTATATCAATAAATTAGTTTTTTTTAATATTATTTATTTTGTTCCATATATAACATTTTTTTTATGTTTTTTTTGTATTAAAAGATATCTTCTATCATATATATTTTATTTATATTTGACAAATTATGATGAGAAAAATTAGAATACATATAAAATGTGTAAAAATAAATTATTAAACAAATTATGTCATCTAAAAATAATATTCTAACATTAATTTTTTTGCGGTAATGGTAACGGTATGTATTGCAGTATACCTTAGAAATTCAGGGTACGGTATACCTAGCGGTAACAGTATTTAACACCTTGCTCTTAACCACCCACTTATTACCTACTTATTGATGCATAATTAAATCTTAAGAGCACTTTTGAGCCATGTTAGGACACCACCTAAGCCTTAGGAATTGACTTGAGACACTTGGAAACAAGGTTGGTACAATTCAAGTACAATGCTATAGCATTGCATATCATGGTGCAACAGCATCATAATTTTATGAAAGTTGCTGAAAATGATGCGATAGCACGAGCATAGTTTGTGCGACTGTATTGCACATTCAGATAGCCTGTTCTTTCTCTTGAGCTTGATGCGATCACATCAAATAATTAATGTGACTACATTAACCCCTGAAGCTATATTTCTTCGTCCCTTTATCGGCCAATCTTGCTCCAAATCTTACCCATACCAGTTCCAATCACTTTTGGCTCATTTCAACTCACTCCCAAGTGTTCAAACACTACTTATGCATCATTTAATCATGCCATAACATAAATCAATTACATCAATTGAAGATTTGCACAAATCCAAGTAACTATTCACCAAAAGCTCTAACTAGCTCTAATGGCCTCGAAGCTTAGTTCCTTTGAAATCGGGCACTACATTTAGCTTATCAAGACCATTTCTAACTCATTAACACCATTAGAACCATCCCATAGCTTAACAAGTGGCTTACCTTATGAATTTAACTTGAAACCACCAAGAGCAAGCTACAACTCTTCCAATGCACCAAGATAGCTCAAATTCTTGCTTTGGGCTAGTTGTGATAACTTTGGGGGCTTTATTTTCATGAAAATCTTAGGCTAAAGTGAAGATTTAAGGTGGGATGGTGTGGTGGAGGAGAGGGCTGCGGGTTTGGCTCAAGGAAGGAAAAGATGAATAGTATCTTCCTTCCTCCCAAATTATCACCAACAACCTAAACTCCATTTACCCTTAATCTTGCTTAGACCCATAACTAGCTTAGCTAAGCCCCTCACTAAAGCTTTAGTAAACTCTTTTTAGCCTTAAATGAGAAAGTCATAACCTTTCCACTTATCCCATAAGCTAAGCACACACTTAAGGTAATCAAAACACTTAAGCCCCCAACTTCCTTACTTGGTACAAATAAGCCCTTCCTTGTCCTTATTGGTTCTAATGAGTCACAACACTTATGGTATTGACTAATTTAGTCACTTTCACTTACATGACAATAATTTCACCAAAATTATCACCATGCCACTAATATGTGTCAAAATTACCATTTTGCCCACTCAACTCTTAGGTGCCGATTAACACTTAGGAACCTTTATGTCGCTTGCTTTAGTCGCTTGATTTGCTTAATAACATAGTCACTTAAGGGTTAAACTTGGGATTTACTAACCTTGGTACCTAAGCTTGGGGCAGTACTTGAAGAGCATTTATAAATTAGCTCAACTCATCTTCTACCCTAAATATGAGAAAAATCAATGAGGTCTTATCTTTTCACCAAATCATTCTATTCACAAAAGATTCTCTCTTCACAAAATCATGATTTCATCTTACAATCAACCTTCTAAATTGGAAGCCCAAAGAAAATCCTCTAAATCCCTAAACAAAAATTTGGTGGAAACCAGAAATTGTTCCTAAGCGACATGTTCGGGTTCTCATCCCTGCTTAAGGTCAAAACCCCGCCACCACGGTAGCCTAATCACTATGGCGCTTCTCGAGTTGCTCCGCTGCTATCTTCCGTAACAGCATCTACGGCTCCCCACATTATACGGCGGTGCTCACTTGCCTTAAGAACCACATAGACGGCACACGAATCAGCGAGTCAGCATTCTGCATCATCCGGTTGTGGATTCAAATTAGCCAATGAATCTCACCCAAAAGAAAAATGAGAATCCAAATAAGACAAAGGTGAAAGGACAAAAAAAGAAAAATTATCGCTGAAAACCAATCCATGAGCTAACTCGCTTACCTTCCTCTCTTAAATTTCCTAAATCCAAACAGAAATGAAACAATTGTAAAAGAAAAAGATCTAAATTGAAAATTCAATCAGTGAACAGAGAAATCAAATAATGTGATTCTCTTTGAGCCATTCAGTTCGTTGCTAGTCCCAATTTGAGATTCTGAGTTCAAGAGAATAAAGCTTGTTGGGGTCGGGCTTAGCATTGATGACCTCTTTGTCAACCCCATCGACGTCATCGGTGGCAGAATTGGAAGAAGACAAGGTAGTGTGGACACACTCGAGGACGGAATGAGGCTCGACGGTCATGGACAACGGTGAGGCTCGACGGTCTCGGAGGAATTGGGGATTGGGGATTGAACCTGTTGCCTTTTCTCTGGGAAACAAAGAACAAGAAAACTACAGAAGAAGAGAAGCTGCTATATAATGTGCGACTGCTACTTTCTCTCTGGGACAATCACAACCGAGTATCTAGGAGTAGCCTTAAAGGTCAACGCGATCAGTTGGACCATATGATTCATCCGGGGTGACAAAGGAATGGTTCCTCGAAGTAGTTGTAGAACCTGGACGCAATCAGAGAAAAATGTAGCATTGGAGATTCGGAGGTTACCGATAGCCTTGGACGCTTCCAGTAAAGCCTGAAGCTCTGCTTCAAGCGCTGAAGAACAAAATGGCAAGTGGTAACCAATCTATAATTTGGCCTGACCACTGATTCTTTGCCACACCCAAGCAGCCGCTCCAAATCAGAGCGGTGGCTTCCAAGCCCCGTCAAGAATAAAAATTTCTGGTGTTTGAGGCATTGGCTGTAATTTGCTGGTTCCCCAAGTGTGGCATAAAGGGCGGGGAGGATTGAAGAAAGAATTTAGATACTTGGACTTATATTCCCGAGAAGCTAGGATCTGCTGGATAAGGCCATCTCATCTTGCTATAAGTGATTGGGCGTGAAACGAAGCATTACGAAATACTCATTCATTTCTACCTAACCAAATGAGCCAGAGTGTAAAGACTAGACGGAGATAACCACTCAAAATGCCACTTCCCTTTATCAGCAAGGATAGAAGAAAGCCATGCCTTGAGAGATGGAAAATTCAAAGCTAACGGACAGGCACAAAAATTACCCTAAACCTTCTTTGACCCTTGGCATTCCCAAAATAGATGAAGTGTCGTCTTATTGTGGGTCTGGCACCTTGGGCACAAAGAACTAGCCAAACAGCCATGGGAAGCCAAATTGCTCGCTGTTGGTAAAGCATTTAGTAAACAATTTGGGGATGATGGGTCAATCTACATTTTAAGCCCATAATATTATGTGTTTGTGTTAGTTTTAGTTCAATGTTTCTTGTTCTTTCAGTATAATCATTTTCTGTTATGAAATAGGACACGTAGCATTTTGGACTTCCTCGTTAACCTAGAATGTGCTACGTCATCAAATTTCATATGAGATAATGGATAAATTAATGGAAGGGACTAGAGTGAGATGAGTGTTGCCTTAAAAGACACTTTTGAAGATAAAAAACCACTTTACAACAAACTTAAAAGTTAGGAAATCGTGAATGAATTTTACCCAAATTATTATTCTCCCTGACTTTGTTATCTTCGTATATGAAGTAGAGGTGAGCATGGGTTGGGTAAACCCAAAATCTAAGCCAAACCACCTCCATTAGGTTGGGTTGGGTTGGATAAAAATTTCCACATACAAGAGAATCAACGGTTTTTTGGTTGGTTCTGATTCCATATGAAACCAACTCAAGGTGGAACTGAACCCAAAATATATATATAATTATATAATAAAAATTATAGTATTACTAATATTTCTATATATATATGTCTTTGAAGAATTTTGATGGTCATTTTGTGTTTTTATATTAAACTCTTAAACTGATGTCCTAAATTGAAACAATATGAAAGTTGTGGGATCATTTACGAAATTTCTTCATATTCATTTAAATCACTTAGCTTCTTAGACCAACTACTTCTATGGCCTTTTGCTTTCAACATTCTATTTTAAACTACTTTCTACGACATAATCTTATATTTTTTTTTTCATTTATGAGCCATGTGAAACTAGAAATTCATGACATCAACATATTTTAGGTTTTGATACTGAAAAATATGGTCTTAAAGGCTCAGCTTTCCATATTGAATATCATACCAATATCAAAATTATTGGAAGGAAGTAAAATGGTTGAGATGAAAGATACTCCACAAGCAACTCTTTTGAACTATTTTAGTAAAAATAACATTTTAAGTTCTTTTGAATGTATTTAAATACATATATTTAAATATTAATTTAATTGTATATTATGTTGAATATTTCATAAAACTGGTTATGGATTCAATTTTATTGAATTTTGGTACTATTATAAGTATATAGTATAAACAAAAAAAACTCGAGAACCAAAATTGAAAAATTCAGAACTATAGTTCTGGTTCTATTCAGTTCTTGGGTTTGATAAAAAAAATTTTGAAACTGATGCCATTTCGGATTGGTTTAATTTCATCATAAAACCAAATCAACTCGAACCATACTCACCCCTAATATAAAGTAGTTCATTGTGAAAGGATTTTTTATAGTGAAGCATAATTCAGCAATCTTTTTTTTGGAGCCAAAACAGTGTTGTTTTGCTTGAAAGATCACAAGAAATTGTTAGGATTGCAGGTTGAGAAAAAAAAAAATAAGAAAACTTGATGTTTGAGAAATTGCAGGTTGTTTCTTAAGAAAGAAAGAAAAACCAAGAGATACTTTTATGATAAACGACTCCTTTTGGAAACAATTTTTGTGATTAGTGTTAACGTTTTAAATGATTTAATAATAATTGAGATCAAACTGCAGAAATTGAAAATTAAAAACTACTTTTAAAGAATTTTTTTGAAACTCTAAAGCTTCATAGACGATTATGCCAAATGTGACTAAAACCTAAGTACTCGATGTCCATTTACAAATAGTAAAATGTTGTTCGATGCTACAAAAAAACACAGAACTTTCAGTTCCGTGTCCATTTTAACTTGTGTTGACTTGAACGAAATTTTGGATAATCGGAAAATGAGAGGGACAAAAAAAAGAGAAATATGATAAGAGAGATATGCATGGCATAAATCAATTGTTCAATCATGAGATAAATTTTTTTGAAATTCGTATAAAACAGTAAATTAGCTATCCATTAGTAATAGATATGTGAGAAAAGGAAAAGACTTGTGTGCGCCGGGTGTTTGTATGCACCCAAACTTAAAAGCTACTTAAATGTGAGACTGTAGGTGTTGTTCCATATTCGGTGGAATGATAAAGATATTAAGGAAAATCTGGTGATATCGCCGATTCAAGACATGGAAAACTAGTTTCACTTCATTCTCATTTTGCCTATCTCAGCTTTTCTTCTTTACCTTTCTCTTTTTGTGTGTAGTTTGGTTTTTTTTTTCCTGTTTTCTTCTTTACTTCATTTTTGTATGCTTTTTGCTTCTGTTTTTATTTTTCCTGTTTTCCCTTTTTACTTCATTTCCGTATTGTTCTCAATTTTTTTTTGTTAGTCATCAGTTCCATTTATTCTTTTATTAGTTTTTTTAATTATTTTTATCAATTTTGTTTATTATTTTTTTATCATTTTATCTATTTTTGTCAATTATTATCAGTTTTGTTTGTTAAGAACATATA
This sequence comes from Aquilaria sinensis, assembly GCA_005392925.1. Classification (NCBI taxonomy): domain Eukaryota; kingdom Viridiplantae; phylum Streptophyta; class Magnoliopsida; order Malvales; family Thymelaeaceae; genus Aquilaria; species Aquilaria sinensis. The sequence goes on along the minus strand of SMDT01002908.1, from coordinate 220,318 downwards.
GAAACTGAAAAATAACAAACAATAATGAATAAAAGAATATACAAGAACTAAGAAAGAAAAAAAAAAGAACAAAAACTATTTGCATACAAAACAATGGAGACATGAAAATAGACCATACATCATGTAGAACATAGAGCAATTGAAAAAGAATAAACAACAATTCATAAATAAACATAAAGAACCATAAAAAAGAACAAAAACAAAAGAACATATAAGAACTTAAAAAAAATATTTATAAAAGAACAAACAACTATAAATAAAAAAAAATAAAGAAACTAAAAAAAGAATAGAAACAAAAGAATGGATAGGAACTGAAAATAACTATACATAAAAGAACATATATAAAATAAAAAAGAACAGTAATAAAAGAACATATAGGAACTGAAAATAATAAATTTATAAAAGAACAAACAATAATACATAGAAGAACATACAATCTGTAGTGGCTATCTCGCTTTAATGACTAAGAAGAAATTTTATAAAAAAGAAAAGAAAAAAAAATGTATAAAAACTAAAAAATAACAAACAATAATAATAAAAGAATATGTAGGACCTAAGAAAGAAACAAAAAAGAAAAGAAAAGAACAAATACTATTTGCTTCCAGAACAGTAGAGACATGAGTATAGACCATAGATCATGAACAACATAGCAATTGAAAAAGAACAAATAACAATTCATGAAAAAACTTATAGAAACATAAAGAAGAACAAAAACAAAAGAACATATAAGAACTGAAAAAACATATTTATAAAAGAACAAATAATAATACATAACAAAACACATGGAAACTAAAAAAATAGAAAAAATGAATAGGAACTGAAAAAGAACATATTTATAACAGAACAAACAACTATACATAAAAAATATATAGAAACTAAAAAAGAACGAACATAAAACAACATATAAAAACTGAAAAGAACAGATTTATAAAAAAGAACAAATAACAATGTATAAAAGAACTTACAATCTATAGTGGTTATCTCACTCCGATGACTAGGAAGAAAATATAAGGAAAAAAAGGAATAAAACTAGTAACAAAAAAAGATAAAATTAGGAATAATACAAAAGAATAAAAAAACTAGTAAATAAAAAAGATAAAACTGGGAAAATAAAATAGAAAATGGAAAGGTACATGAAAAATGAAAAAATGAAAAAAAATGTGGAAAAAAATACTAAAACAAAAAAGATTGGGGAAAAAGGGCAAAAAACTATAGAAGCTAACAATTTGCCCCCAACAAGAATAAACTGTCGACTCCTTGATTCTTCTGGAGACACTGACCACTTTACTAAGTTAGTACCTCGCTGTCAAGTTCCCAATTGTACCCTTTTGGTAAAGCGGTGCTAAAATGATAATCAATAAATTTTTCAGGGACGATGCACGGCATACATGTGATTCATGCAAGTGTTACTCGTGAAAGAAAGTGCTCATAAGGAAATTATACCTGTGTTAATTACAGATAGGCGACCGAGAATTCCATGTAAATTATGCTAATAAACTTTTAGGACTAATTACATTATTTGTCCAGGTGCAATAGAACACTCCAACATCATATAATTTATGAAACAAAAAATTACCAAAACCCCCTTGTTGTTTGGTCTAACCTACACTTTGTCCCTCTATTTTAAAAAGCTACACATTACCTTCTATTTCCTTACAATGTCCGACAACTGCATCTGAAACTCTAATTTAAACTATCTAATAATCATGTTCCAGTAATTTTAAGATTTTTGATATTTTTTCGTAGCCAACTGACTTTTGAAAAATACTAATATATATTTACAAAGATAAAAATACATTTACAGAAAGAAAAAAATTAATAATTTAAAATGTCTATTAACTTTAAAAAAATATTGAAGAGATTGAAATTATTGTAATATGACTATCATACAATTTAAATATAGTTTTATAAGTTATTATCACATAGTGTAAAAAACCCAAGGGGCAAAATGTAGTTTTCTAAAAATAAAAGAGGTAAATTGTAGATTATGGTATACCTAAAAGGGTAATTGTAAGTTTTCCTTTACAAAACTATCTATTAAGTTCCTATGAATGATTATAACACTGTGCCCTATTGTATGAGACATCCCATTCTTTTATAATCATGATAATGCCACCACGCTAATGCTAAAGCCGCTCATTATCAAAATTGTTCTTGTGTTCTAACTAAATTTAGTTGTTCCTTCAACACATATTATTGTTCTATGATGATTTATCTATTCCTTATTTGCTATTTAATGTATGATTGTTATACTTTTATTAGTAGTTCGTTGTTAGATTATTCTTATTCTTTTGTTGAATCTTGTTGTTCCACGACAAATCTATCTGCTGCTTGTGATGTTTAATAACTAATTGTCATAGCTTTAATAATTTTTCCTTGTCAAATGCTTCATGTTCTCTTATTAGATATAGTTATGTCTTATTCACATCGTTTTCTGAACAATCTGTTTTTTCCTTCTAATATTAAATAACTGCTTGTTTTACTTGTAACGGTTATTCCATTTCAAATAATCTATGTTCTTTTGTTGAATATAATTGCTTTTTTTTTTTAATCTTGTTGTTCCACGACAAATCTACCTATTGCTTGTGTTACTTAATAACTAATTGCCATAGCTTTAATAATTTTTGCTTTTTAGATGCTTCATGTTCTCTTATTAGATATAGTTATTTCTTAGTTGCATCGTTCTCTAAAAAATCTGTTTTTTCCCTTCTAATATTAAATAATTGCTTGTTTTACCTACAACGGTTATTCCATTTCAAATGATCTATGTTCTCTTGCTGAATATAGATGTTTGTTTATCTCATCTTGTTGTTCCACATTAAATCTACATATTTCTCTTAATATTTAATAATCGACTTCTACACTTTAAGTAGTTGCTCCTTGCCAGATTATTTTTAGTCATTAGATAAATTTACTTGTTCCAATATGTTATTTTCCTGCTCCCTTTTAAATCTACCTGATCCTTTTAAAATTTGCTCATTCCCTTTTATACAAGTTATTGTTCGATACTAAAAAATATTTGTTCTCTTTGGCCTTTTTCCTATTTAAAACCCTATCCGATAGTCTTTTACACAAGGCACCCACAGCTGTTCTGCCAATGTCGCTAAATTGTTAGGTATTGCCTCATTTTGTTAGTCTATCTCCGAAAAATTCTTGATAGTAAACTCCAAAAACTTTCTAAAAATATGTTAAAAATCTTTGATTAAAGAAGTATATAAAATTCTGTTGGTTTCTTTTTCAGAAAAAGGCAAGCTAAACCAGATGTTGCTTAATTAAAAGATGCCGTCGTTTGGAAGAGGTAAGTATAATTAACTATCCTTGTATTCTGCCATTACAATAATGTTGATATAGGTGCCAGAAGAAGATAATTATTCATAATTATCATTTAATTTTAATTTCAAAAAATTTAAAATAAAAATAATGAAAATTTCAGTTCAGTTACTCCTTATTCTAGTGCTTAAAACACCTCCATAAAGCTGCATACATCTGTAAATGCTCGTAGAAATTAATAGCATCAATGCAAGAAAGAATTCCACCTCCTTTAACCAAGTAAACATTAACTAATGTCATTCAAGTACCTATTGTATAAACTGGGTGTATGGTATACACCCACCCTATATAATACAAGAAGCTACAACATAACCCAAAATGTATAAAAAGAAGCAAATGTGCCACCAGATTGTTTATAATCCATAAAATTACAAAAAATGGCATAAGATATTTTTAGATACTGCGAAATGAAAAATTTGATAAAAAAAGAAAAAGCCAAACCGTCAAGTGATTCCCTCTGGTCTTAAAAAAATCCTCTCAACTACTTGCAGTGTAACAATTTTCGTTCTCCGGTTGTGATTTCAATGAAGTAATTCCAGTTTTCGTTCCTATTTCTGTTTGGCAAATTCGGCGATTTCTTCTGCTCTAGTTTCTGTTTGGAGATTTCAATGATTTCTTCTGCTCTTGCTTCTGTTCGGCAATTTCTTTCTCCAGTATCATTTCTAGCTAGAAATGTCAAATTTAATTGACAATTTGGTACTATTGCAGAACCTATAAGTACGATTGATATGATTTCTTTTTTTGTGATGTAGAGATGAAATCAGATCCTGAAACCCTAACCCATATAGTTTCTAATCCATCGTATTTCTGATGTAGAGATGAAATCAGATCTTCAAAAAGGAAGAACACCAAAGTTGAAGAAGAAACTAAAAGATGGAAAAAGAAGAAAACTAAAGAAAAAACTATAACACACAAGAAGAAAACAAGCAAATTCAAAAGGTTAGATATCATCATTGGATGTTTATGTTTTATTATATGTGTATTTTCTTTACTAAAATAGCATCTGTTCTTTTCATTGTTGTTAAATGTTCTTACTCTTCATAGTAGTTTGTTCATCTTTTTGTATAGAGCTAATTGTTTATATCTGTTCATTTCATTGTTGATATATGTTCATTTCTGGTTTCCATATATTCATATATTTCTTTCATTGAAATTCTGTATGTTCTATTGTATTTTCTATATGTTTATTTTGAATTTTAATATGTTTTCATTGATATATGTTCAATGTTTACTAAAATAACATATGTTCTTGCATTCAATATGTTCATTTCATTGTTGATATATGCTTTTCACTTCATATCAGTTTGTTCATTTCTGATATGTGTATATTTAGCTAGTTGTTCATATATGTTCATTTGTTCATTAATGAATGTTCATTTCTAGTCCTTATATGTCCACATATTTCTTGTATTTAGTTTCAGTATGTTCTGCTCTGTTTTCTATATCTTTATTTTGTCTTTCAATTTCATTGTTGATATATGTTCTTCACTTCATAATAGTTTGTTCATCTTTGTTTTCCATATATTCATTTCTAGTTATTCATATATGTTCATTGATTAGTGTTCATTTCTGGTTTCCATATATTCGTATATTTCTTATATTGAGTTTTTGTATGTTCTATTTTATTTTCTATATGTTTATTTGGCCTTTCAATATGTTTATTTATTCATTGATGTATGTTCAATATTTACTATTCAATATGTTCATTTCATTGTTAATATATGTTCTTCACTTCAAAGCAATTTGTTCATTTCTGATGGGTATATATTTAATTATTTGTTCATATATATTCATTTGTTTATTGATAGATGTTCATTTATGGTTTCCATATGTTCGTATATTTCTTGTATTGAATTGCTGTATGTTTTGTTCTGTTTTCTATATCTTTATTTTGTCTTTCAATTTCATTGTTGATGAATGTTATTCACTTTATAGCAGTTTGTTCATCTTTGTTTTCCATATGTTCATTTCTAGTTGTTCATATATGTTCATTGATGAATGTTCATTTCTAGTTTCCATATATTTGTATATTTCTTACATTGAGTTTTTATATGTTTTGCTCTATTTTTTATATGTTTATTTTATTTTTCAATATATTTATTGCTTCATTGATGTATGTTCAATGTTTACTATTCAATATGTTCATTTCATTGTTGATATATGCTCTTCACTTCATAACAATTTGTTCATTTCTGATGGGTGTATATTTAGTTATTTGTTCATTGATGATTTCCATATGTTCATATATTTCTTGTATTGAATTTCTATATGTTTTGTTTTTTATAAGTTTATTTTGTCTTTCAATTTCATTGTTGATATATGTTCTTCACTTTATAATAGTTTGTTTATCTTTATTTTTCATATGCTCATTTCTAGTTGTTCATATATGTTCATTTGTGGGTGTTCATTTCTAGTTTTCATATGTTTGTATTTTCTTATATAGAGTTTCTGTATTTTCTATTCTATTTCTATATGTTTATTTTATCTTTCAATATGTTTATTTCTTCATTAATATATGTTCAATACTCTGCTATCTTATATTCTTAGTTCTAGTTTTTTATTTGCCTTGCCTTTACTTCTTATTATTTTCTCCTGCAACTAATTTTCTACTATCAAATGCTCCACTTAAAAAATAAGTGAAGTAATGCAACATATTGCTGCCAATAAGGATCAAAAGCAAGCTGTTGTTGACATGAAATTTGAGAGCATTTTTTCACTTACAGGCAATAACAGTTAGAAAGTGTTGGAATATTCTGGAGATCGAAGATTTGATTATTTCTGTATTAGGAAAATAGTGTGTACAGCTAGGAATATCTTAGTAATATTTTATTTTTACAAGATTAGGATCTGATTATTTGTTTCCTAAACTGTTATACTGTAAAATAGGAAATTACCTAACATAGGTTCACACAACCATGTATTTAAACAAGTGTAAATCTCTGTGAAATAATAAGCTCTTACTATTTCTACATGGTATCAGAGCCAACCATAATTTTCTAGCCATCTTTCTGCACCCTCCTTCTGCCCAACATGTCTGAAATCTCGTCTGGATCTACACCTTCCAGCAACATTCAGCCAAACAATATTACAACCCTAACTCAAGCCCCAAACACTAATTCTCATTCTGTCTAGATCACTACTATTCACTTTAATTGTGATAATTTCCTGCGATGGTCTCAATCTGTTCGAATGTATATTCGAGGGCGAGGGAAGATTGGCTACCTTATTGGAGATAAGAAGGCACCAGCACCAGAAGACTCGACATGTGCAACATGGGATGCAGAAAACTCGATGGTTATGACCTGGCTGGTCAATTTTATGGACGAGGACATTGGGTCTAACTACATATGCTACTCCACAGCGAATGAATTATGCGACAATGTAAATCAGATGTATTCTGATTTAGGAAACCAGTCATAAGTCTATGAATTAACTCTAAAACTTAGTGAAATTCGACAGGGAGATGACACTGTCACCAAGTACTTTAACTCACTAAAAAGGCTCATCGAATCTACAAGTTCCTTAGTAGACTGAATGTCGAATTTGATGAAGTAAGGGGCAGGATCATTGGGAGATCACCCTTTTCCCCCAATGAATGAAGTAGTTGCAGAAGTTAGAAGAGAAGAAAGCCAAAGAAATGTCATGTTGGGAAAAAAGGACACCAGCGTGATGGCTGACACTTCTACCTTAGTTGCCTCTGATGAAGTGGCAAATAAGGCTGTTAGATTTCAGTAAAAAAAAACTGAGGAGAAGCCACGGGTTTGATGTGATCACTGCAACAAACCTCGCCATACACAAGAGACCTGCTGGAAGATCCATGGAAAGCCAAAAAACTGGAAGAGTAAAAGGACCAGTGACAAGTTCAGCCACACAACACCCGCTGCTAATGAGGCTGAAACAAGTCCCTTCAGCAAGGAGCAGATGGATCATCTCCTAAAACTGCTAAAGTCCAGTTCGTCTTCTGGTATTCCTCATGTTTCTCTTGCACAAACAGGTAGTGAATCTAGTGCCCTTACCTGTTGTTCGAATCCTGCTCCATGGATCATTGATTTTGGAGCCTCTGATTATATGACTAGCCTTTCTAGACTTTTCTGCTCTTATTTTCCATGTTCTGGTAGTAAAAAAGTAAAAATTGCAGATGGCAGTTTCTCACCCATTGCAATGAAAGGTTTGATAAAACTCTCCAAGAATATTGATTTTGAATCTGTTCTACATGTTCCCAAACTAGCCTGCAATCTGTTGTCTGTAAGCAAACTTTCTAAAGATTCTAATTGTCGTGTTGTTTTCTTTGACTCTCACTGTAAAATTCAGGACCAAACTTCGAGGAAAAAAATTGGCAGTGCTAAGATGATAGATGGACTTTATTACTTTGATGGAGACTCTTCCAATAACAAAAAGGCTCAGGGCTTTAGTAGTGTTAATTCTAATCCTATTTATGAACAAATAATGCTTTGGCACTTTAGACTAGGACATCCTAGTTTTCAATATCTTAAGTACTTGTTTCCTAATTTGTTTAAGGGGTTCAACCTCTCTTTACTTTAATGTTAAAGTTGTTATCTATCTAAGAGTCACCGTATTACATATTTGCCAAAACCTTATATGCCCTCAAAACCTTTTTATTTAATACATAGTGATGTCTGAGGACCTTCAAAAGTCACCACAATTTCAAAAAAAAAAAAATGGTTTATCACCTTTATAAATAACCATACACGTTTATGTTGGATTTACTTAATGAGTGAAAAATCTGAAGCGGAAAATCTGTTTAAAGCTTTTTACAAAATGGTTGAAACACAGTTTCAAACTAAAATCAGTATCCTTCATACTGATAATGGAACAGAGTATTTCAATAAACATTTGAAAGCTTTTTTAAAAGAAAAAGGTCTTTAACAACAAATTCCTTAATAAATTCATTGTGTACAAAGCTAACATCTCTTTCAGAATGAGTAATTGGTTTAACTATAGCTATAGAGGGCTGAAAGATATAAAGATCTATAATAATTTTTTATACTAATGATATGGTAGACTTTTTCACTTCAAGTGACTTGAATCCCAGTAAAAAATGCTGCCATGTCATTAGATACACGGGGATACCTCTCATTGCAATTTCTTTGTTGACCTATTTAAATGAACAACTAAAAAAGTAGAAATGAACAAATAAAAAAGAACAAATAAATATATAAAATTTCATATAAAACATATATGATGATCTTACCACATTTATACTGATTAACAATAAGCAATAAAATCTTAATTTTTAGTCACACTTCTGTATATGAATGGTTCTAACTTGTTTTTCAGTCTAATTACATATAAAACTCAAAATAAACAGAAAATTAAAATGTCTAGTCTTCTTTCTTCTCATTATAAATATTATTTTTTTTTTCAGCATCCACAATATCAACTTCAATTTCATCAGCATCGCCTTCTATTATTATTATTTATTCATCTGTTTAAAAAATAATATACATAAACTAACTAATGAACATATAATAATGTATGATTATCTTACCTTACTGCTACCCCGCAGGATTATTATCTATGCTTTCAGAATTTACACCATCTTCATCTAGTGATAGAAAATAACTAATGTCATCTTTTTTAAGAGAAACTATTTCCTTCTCAATCTTAAGATCAAGCTATTGATAACATTTTCCTCACCATTGTTTGTTTCTAAACATTGTTCATTTGCAATTATCCACAATCGGATCAGTTCATCTATGTGCTTCAGGATAAACGGTGTTAAGTGTGTATCTTACTAGCTTTCATCTGCCAATGCCCTGATACTAACGTATTCAATAATCTTTGTTATTTTTTATGGAAATGTACTGCAAACTTTGTTTATTTTTTTAAACAAAACTTTGTACACATTGGCTGCTACCTTAGCAGCTTGTACGACACCATCAATAAATTTTTCAAATTCATCAATACAATGCATATGCGTTTCCAAATTAGATTGTTGTTTTTGTCGCTTATTCATAATCATTAGATATCTACTTTCTTTTACTTGTGATTTAAGAGTATCTTTAATAACCTACTGAATATAAAATTTAAGAGTATCTTCAATAACCTACTAAATATAAAATAACAAAATATTAAACATACATCAACAAAGGAATAAACATATTGAAAGTTAAAATAAACATATAGAAACAGAATAAAATATACAAAAACTCATTGCAAGAACAAATAAATATTAAACATATATCAATAAAGAAATAGACATATACCAATGAGCATGCAAAGTGTAAAACGATAAAAACAAAAAAAAAATATATCAATAAACATAAGATAATTGAAAATTGAACATACATCAAAAAAGAAAAAAACATATAAAAAGCAAAAAAGTAACATAAACATACTTAAAAGTAAATAAGAAAATCAAGGTAAGACAAATAAAATACAAGAATTAAGATTATAAAATAACAAAATATTGAACATAAACAAAATGATTGGCAGAATAAATGAAAGACAGAAATCAATCAAAAACATAACATAACACTGAACATACTATAAATCAAGAAGAGAAAATAGAAAGTTAAATCTTTCACAAACAAAAACCGCCAACTAACTTTTCTTGATTTAGCCTTTTATGAATGATGTGATTATTCCATCAAGCCATTCTTGAGATTTGTATTTCAATAGTAAATTTACCTTCTATTCAGAATCTATCAAAGTATAATAGCTGAAACAAGATGACATTTCAACTATTATCATACCAAGAATAAATGAATATACATAAAAACGAAACAAAACATGCAGAAATAAAAAAAAAAACATATATGATATTTATAATAGCAGGTTTACCAATAGTAACAAGACACATCCTCCAATGTTCTTTTTCATCTTTCCAAGCCTTTACCTCTTAATTGTCACATAAACATTAGCCAATACAAACTCACACCAATTTAAGTTTTTTACTATTGAAAAATTAACTATTTATTTAAGAACTTTTCAGTTGCATTCTGTTGGTATTGTTAGTGATGCAATGAGATATGTTATACCAAAGACAACAAAATTTTGCCTGAAGTTGTCACCAGCTTTTTTGTCTTCAAGTAATGCTTGTGTTACAACTAACAGATGTTGCAGCCTCTCTAAACTGTTGATTCCATTTTTCAAATTCTAGAACCTTATCGAAATCAAGCTGGCCAAATTTATACGTTTGAGTTTTAATTTGTTCAAGTGGAATGTCAAATATTAGATTGACATTCTCTGCTTCTATTTCAATTTCTTTCTTGTTTGAAATGTAAAATAATAACAAGTTGCAATCAAAAGCAGGGATCAAGAACTACAGTAATTCCTTTCTAACTGTTATTACCTATGTGTTAAAGGCTATCAAATTCCATGTCTACAACAACTTGCTTTTGATCCTCAATGTCAGCAATAAGTTGCATTACTTCACTTATGTTTTTAAGCGGAGCATCTGACAGTAAAAATTGGCTGCAAGAGAGAATAACAGAAAGTAAATGCAAGACAAATGAAAAACTTAAACAAATGAAAAACTAGAACTAAGAACATAAAATGGCAGAATATTGAACATACATCGGAAATACACATATTAAAAGACAAAATAAACATAAAAAACAGAACAGAAAATACAAAAACTTAATACAAGAAAATACAAGCATATGGAAACAAAAAATGAACACCTATCAATTAATAAATGAACATATATGAACAACTAGAAATGAACGTATGAAAAAAAAAAGATGAACAAACTGTTATAAAGTGAATAACATATATCAATAGTGAAATTAAAAGACAGAATAAACATATAAAAAACAGAACAAAACATACAAAAATTCAAAATAAGAAATACACAAATATATAAAAGCCAGAAATGAACAAATAAACATATGCTAACAACTAGCTAAATACAACACACCAGAAATGAGCAAACTGTTATGAAGTGAAAAACATATATTGTAGCTAAATATACACACCAGAAATATTTGATAGCATTTTTTGAAATTTTATGGATTAAAAACTGTCTAATAACACATTTTTTTTTTTTATACATTCTAGATTATATTGTAGCTTCTTGTATTATATAGAGTGGGTGTATGATTATACACCCGGTTTATACAATAGATACTTACTGTCATTCTTCTTAGTCCATGTATGTGAATTATGTTTAGTCATAACCTTAGAACACTTCCACTGAGTCACAGACACATGGAAATGATCAAGGAAATTTATAGCACAAGAAATGTTCTGCCAATTAGCAGGTTCAAAATTCTGGAAGAAACTAGAGAATCATCATTTGTCAATCAATTACAATACCTGAAGCCTGCTCTCATGAATTTTTTTGAACTTCATTAAAGATGGTGCAAATAACACCAAACAAAACAGGTTATAGACCTTCTAATAGCATAAATTTTGCTGAGGATGAACAAATTTACAATTTTATAAACTAATAGATGTAAGTCTACAAAGAAAATAGTTGATAACAATAGCTTCAAAATATGGGAAGCACGCTTTCCAGACGACCAATCACAACCAACAGAACCCATTCTAAACAGATTATGTTCTCACATTGTACATTCCTTTATTTGCAAAAAGCAGCGTAAAAAACAGTTCTTAATTAGCTGGAAGAGTGAAAAGTATAGAAGAATTTTATTAAGAGAGACCATAGAACAAAAGAGTTGAATTATAAGTGAACAATTATTGACATAAAAGAAATACAACAAAGCTTCTAACATGGATAGCTGAGTAGAAATCGTGCAATCATTAGATTGTCCAAAGTAGCACAGTGGCAGGGAAGTCCAGATTTAAAACCTTTTTAAGAGTCATGTTTAAGTAATCCAAACTGCACAGAGATAAAATGCCCAAAGACTTTGCACGTAATAAAAATCAAAAAGCCTTTTCTCTAAAAGGTTCAACCTACCAGGTAACCACGAAAAGCAGCCAGCAGCTTTGTCACAACTAGCTCAAGCTGCTGAATAACAAGACTGTCAGGATCATAAGCAAGAATAATAGCAACCATATTACCATTTTTATCTGCTGATTGTGAAATAATTCCATCTTCTTGCAAGTCAGGAGGCACACCCCCTTCTGCCTCTTCTCGTTGTAGCAAACCACTTGCCGGAGTTAGTGGTGAATTTGTTGGAGGATCGACAGATAAATAAGACAAAGTTACCTTTGAAGAAACAAAAGCCTCCACTTTTGTCACAGAATTCTTCATATGCAAAACAAAGCTCATTACAAAGCTGGGTTTTCAAAAATCAACTAGCATACACACATGACAAAGTTCTAGAATGAGGGAATGCTGCATTTCACACCTTCTCTCTCCCTTTTGATAAATTAGATTTTGAACTTCTCTTTCCAACAAGCAAGTGCTTGATCAATTTCCCAAGTGACTTCTGCATCTCCGAGGAGCCAAATAATTTGGAATCTGAATGAATGAAGCTACTCCGATCACCTATTAGTGTCATATTGAGCGTATCTAAACATATTTATATAAGAAAAATATGCTGTCAATTATTATATATTCTTATCTTTATGTGACACAAATTACTATTAAAATTAAAAAATTCTTTAATTTAAATTTTTTATCTTTTAAGTGTCTTAACATATAGTTTTGAAAATAACTCATTTCTTTTTTAAATAATAACCCGTCTAGTAGACAATCATGGAACTAGTTGTAATGAACGATATAATTTAAGAGAAGCAAACAAAAGCAAAGTTAAAGCCAAATGATAATGACAGAGTAAACAGACCTAATTAATTAGACCAAAAGAGAGTTGACAGAGGTGGTTAGGGGTGGAGGGCCGTTGTCGTAACTCTAGGGTTTGGTCATTTCTTTCTACTCACCATCAAGAGCTATCTTCAGACATCTGCCCAGTTTACAATTGCCTCCCTCAGTAACTATATTAATGTCTAACACTTAGGCCTTAGATGAGCTCTTGAAACTTGCCACCCAGTCCCATTCTCAACCCCCAAAATTCCTACAGACCTTTGTTCTCCCCTGCAATCTCTAAGCCTGTAAACCTAGCTAACCTTAAACTCGCAAACTCCTACATCTAAGTCCCTAAACTCTCCCCCTCCATGGTCAAATCTGTCCTTGAACAATCACACAAAATATGATGGAATACAAACGTGATGGCAAAGCCATCTCCTTCCCTGTCCCTTGCACATCTTCAACCTAGTCCATTATTCCCCAAGTCCAAATATTTGTTCTCAAGAGTAACTTGACTGTTCACCCCTCTAGGTCCTCAATCCACCCACAAACTCAACTGCACACTCCGGGTCATCAGTATCAATTCCCAAAGCATCACATACCTTTTCATGAACTTAAACATAACCAGAATCCAATTATAGAGGCAATCATAAGGAATTTCTTATAGGGTCCATTTGACAGAAGTGTTAGAAATTAGTGGTACAGATTCATGTAGCTCCAACAATTGGAAGCAATAATCTCGACCATCAATAAATCGTCTGAAGCTCCAACTTACCAACACTGATGCCACACAAAGCCATAGTCTCGAGGGAACATTCAATCTTGAAACCACAAATACCTAAACAGTAAAAGGGAGCTTCAATTTCAAAACTTCACAAAATAAACAACATTTCAAAAAACTCAGACCCAAAAGAAATAAACAAAAGAATGAATGAATGAAGAACACTTCAACATCATACCAAATTACCTTGCTTCCACACAGAAACTTAAAAGTTGAGGCCTTGAGTGTTTGAGCTCCTTCAAGACAATATAATAAGGTGAGACCAAATTTATAGAACCTGAAACGACTAACATTCATTAAAGACGCTACTCACTCAGATCAACAAATTGAAGAATATCGAATTCAACACAAATTGGCGCTTTAAAAACAAGAATAGCACTACGCCCGTGAAAAATTCTACAAAAATTTATACTGTCAGACAATTGGATAGTTTACCAGAAATACAGAAACATCAGAAGGCGACAGAAAGCAATGAAAACAAATTATTCAAATACGCAGGAAAACAAACTCTCCATCAACGAAATTCAAGAAAAAAAAAAAAAGAGAAAAGAGACAGATCTGATCTGACAAATACTCAAGAAATGAATGAAAGGCGAGGGGTTGAACCTGCAACGGCCTAAGAAGCTCTTGCTCCGCTCCGCCGTAACCTCATCGAAGGTCATTGTCATCTGAAGCGTCAATATCACGTCCGTGGTGGGTTGTTCAGCTGCGCGCGACCTCGATGATTTGATTTGATAAAAGAACCAAGCCACACAACAAACCAAACACCCATAAATGCGAAAAAGGTATAGAGTTTTGAAATTTCGTAGGTTGATTTACAAAAATCATGAGGGCTTTTGAAGGAATCGGTTTAGGATAAGTAAACGAGGAGAGGTAGAGGATCAAAACATGTAAACAAACAAATTTTCAGAGAAAAATATATTTGGGCCGAAACTTTGAAACACAATCTACACAAAACGGCTTACTTTGGGAGCACATAGCTTTAGACAAAATTAAAGAGGAGAGAAAAAGCTATCGCGTAAAGCAAATAGTTTTCCTTTCTGAAAAAAAATTCTCCGATACGGCGGCGCCACCACCGGAAAACTCATATAAATGTGGCGTCGTCGCCGGTAAATTCATACAAGTGGCAGCGAACCCTCAAAAACCCAGCTTCTGGTGACAGAAGAGAGAGAAGGAGCGAGAGACCGTAAATGTCAGCCGTGTCAAAATGACTCTTCGGTAACAAAAAATACTACATCAATCCCATAGTTTTTATACATTTTATTTATTTACTTAAACTTAACTTAAATTTATATTTTTTATTTTTAATATTTTAGTATATAAATGAAATACCTTTACATATGAATGATAGATTAAGACCTATAGTTTTTAAATATATTTTTAAAATTTTTTCTAACAAAAAATAATATAAATAAATTCAAGTTAAACCAATTAAAAAAATTAAATGATGCAATGAAAGTGAGTCGGATGGAGTATTATTTATTAGAAAAATTTTTACAAAAATATTTTTTAAAATTATAGTTCTTCAATTATCATTGATATGTAAATTTTTTTCATTCTATATACTAAAGTGTTGAAGATAAAAATCATATATTAATTGCTTTGAACAGTGAATGTTCAAAGAATTTAAGACGAATAAAGTAATAGAGGCAGTTTGTTTAACGTACATGCGAACGAGTTAACACATTTTTCAACTAGGGGCATGACCCAGTTTCAAAAGAATTCTAAACCTACTCTAAACTTACCTGTAGTTATGGTCATACCTCAACTACATCCCTACGTCCTTCCTTGTCTATTTCACCGCCAATCATGGCGTTGAAGAGGGTGGATATAATCATTAGGTACAAAAAATAACAGAAGAACCAAATGAGGAAGAGGTTCTGGACGAAGTTTATAGTTGAGCAAAATGAGAAGATGAGAGGTTCACGAAGAAGGCAGGGACATGAGAAATCGGTTCGAGATAAGATTCACAGCGAATCAGAAGGAGAAGATGGGGAGGTCTGCGAAGAAGGTAGGGACGCGAGGAATCGGCCAATGCTCAACATCATGACTATATTTCTTCTAACGTATACTGCGCAAGAATGATTGATTGACATTGTTGAGGTATCTTAAAAATAGCTAATTGTTCAAGGCTGTTCAAGGAGTCCAACCATCAAACACAGAGCAACGAGAAATAATCTATACAAACAATAGGTTGAAAATCTTGAAATCAAATAAATCTATTTGAAGTTGTTTAACTAAGGGTGATGATTCTCTGACCTCGATTGGGAATCAGCTCCTCCCCTGTGGGACCTACTTCGCCCCACAAATAACATGTTTTTGCAAATTCATAAAGTAATTTTGCAAGCTCATATGCCCATTCTCATCCGAGAATAAATTGGAGCCAAGTTTGACCCACGCTTTGACCCGCAAATAACATGTTTTTGGGCCACAGATAAATAACACTCTTTACTCCTTTACTTATCTTTCCCGTGCTATTTAAGACCTCAAGCTTTATAATGTCACATGTTTAGCCAATTTTGAGTAGTCAGATCATCCATAGTCAATTTTCCCCATCTTTATTCCATTTTTTTGAGTGAGTTTTTTTTTTTTGTCTTTGTTACTTACTTTTTGGGCTCTACGTTTTGAGATGACACTTGGGTTAGCAAAATTTGTTAAGCGTGGATATTTTTCTATGATAAGCGGTAAACAAATAAAAATAACCATGAGAAATGAATATGGGTAAAAAAATATACCCATTTGGCAGGTACATGCAAGTGATGGCTTTAGGATATTTGTGATGAGTAAATCTACCTCGGCTACGCTTCTTACCCACAAAATGTGTAATTTGAATATCTTTCATACTAACCCAATTAAACATACTCTTCTTGGCCTTTGATAAGCTTGTGCTCATTGGGGTCACCTATTTAATCATATAACAATAGTAGGATTTACATCTTATAAACCCTTATAGTAGTGGCCGATTGCAAAGTGGTAAACCCCAAAACCTGAAATGTGTAATTTTGGTGGCTGAGTCAAGTGGGTACGGATGACTCGTGGGTGACAGACATTGGTGAAAATTTTTACCCCCTAGTGTATACCCACCACTTTACAAGAAACAAAAACGCATAATCACAAATGACAAATAGAGGTACCTATGCCCAATCCGCCTCATTATGGTCCCTATCTACGTCAAACCTTACACATTTAACAGGAGGACCATCTAATTTACTGAGTCATATTCCATCTAAATTGTCCAATTTTACGTTCCATTGTTTTTAATTGATTATCATTTCTTGAATATTGTTGTGGACTTTCAAATATTTTAATCTATACATATTGGTTTGTGCCTGCCCACACCAGCATTTAAAATATACTTTTTAATATTATTTTTAAGGGTTATGAAATTATTAACAGCAAGTTTTAAAGAATTCTTACAAGTTTTGTTATGTTTAAAGTTTTATGAAAGGCACGAAATTTGGCACTAATGTTTGGCTTGCTTTAAAATTTTTAATCTCTTGATTATTTTTCTTTTTCGCCACTTTCGTTGTTTTTGTTGGCCTCCTATAATTTTGGAACTTTTATGTTAAGTGTTTAAGATTTACGATTTAATATTTATTACAAATAACTACATGTGTTTGAGGGCCAGTAAAAAAATTTGCCTGACATCTCAAACTCTCTCTATTTATTTTTCATTTATAGAGTCTGCGCTGGTTATTATTATTATTATTATTATTATTATTATTATTATTGCTTTTATTCTCATTTTCCTCCCTCCTTTTCTTGAAATTGGAATCTAATAACTTTGTTGCATTTTTATGTAATATCTTCAATCACTTATTTTAGTTGCACAATACTTTCATGGAGTAACATTACTTGCACAATTATTAAACTTTTATATATTTTATCATTTACACGATGTAATATTAATTTACTTTGGCATTAACATTTAGATTAATAGTAAACATTTTACAATCATACAATTAGTAATTATTTCCAATAGTATTAAAACCTTGTGGTTTCATTTTTTCTCCTTTTCTAATTTTGTAATTCTTCCCATTATTTTCACATAAATGAACTTATAGAATACTGTGATGTTGCTATTGAGTTCCATAAAATATATTAGCCTTGAAATATATGACTTTACTTCCTTTGCACATTATATAATATTGGATTTATTGTATATGAAGTATTGTCCAGTCTGTTAGACGGGTTATAAAATTAGTTAACGTCAATAGTGAAAATCACATACTTTTATAGAAAGAATCGGCATGGAGATAAATGCCTCATTTGGGAATAGCTTTTATCATCAGTGTTAGAGTTACACACACACACACACACACACACACACACACATCTTAAACCCTAAACCTAAAGCTATTTTCAAGCTTGCCTCTTACAAACTAATTTACATTTGTTTATAGGCAGAGGTTCTTCAGATTTGAAATGCTTTAAAATTTGGTTGATGTCATTGCTGAAGTTATCCTCTATTAGTGCATTTAGGATTCTTTCTTTTCTAAGTGCGTTCAGGTATGCAGATCAAAATTGTATTCAAGAGGGTTTAATACCAATCAAGTACTATGAAAAAACTCCTGAATAATTACATTATGTGAATAGTTTAAAATTAAATGTTAGATATAAAATTAGCAATGCTAAAGTTTGTAATACTAGCAGATGTTTCAAGATGTCTTTCATTTTAGTTAAAAATCTAAATACAAATGTAGTTTTAGGAACTCTTTTTATTACATCCTTATATCCTTTTCAAGTAACTCCATTTGAAATAAGATCAAAAACTTTAGGAAGAGAATTAATATTTCCTTTTGCCTTTCCTGTCCAAGAAAAGAGTATAAGGATGCTTCAAGATTCATATATTTAATCAATAAATATGATTCAAAGTAAAGAAAATCATTATAAATTCCTTAAAAAAGAAATAAATTTTATGCATCTTGCAAAAAAATTAAAAGAATCAGCCATCCAATAAAGAATCAAACAAATTCAAAAAAAAATTTCTTATGATGTATGTGCCTTTGTTCCAAATGCTTTTTGGAATAGGAAGAAACATATAGTTAATCTTTCATATATAAAAGGATTCGATGAAAAGTTAATTCCAACAAAATCAAAAGCAATCCATATGAATAAAGAATTGGAAAAACTTTGTATTAAAGAAATTTTAAAATTAGTGTCTAAAGGATTAATTCAAAAATCAAAATCTTCGTGGTCATGTTCTATTTTTTATGTTATGAATGCCACTGAATTAGAAAGTGATGCTCCAAGATTAGTTATAAATTATAAACCATTAAATAAATTTTTAGAGTGGATAATATATCCTATACTAAACAAAAGAGATTTGTTAAAGAAATTACATAGTGCAAAGCTATTTTCAAAATTTGATATGAAATTAGGATTTTGGCAAACTCAAATAAGTGAAAAATATAGGTATAAAATAGGATTTAATGTACCATTTGAGCATTATGAATGGAAAGTAATGTCATTTGGATTAAAAAAATGCTCTATCAGAATTTCAAAATATAATAAATGACATATTAAATCCTATTCAAAATTTTTCAATAGTATATATAGATGATGCTTTTAATTTATTTAGACTCTTTAAATCAACATTTCTCTCATTTAGAAAAATTTTATAATATCATAAAGAATAATGGTCTTGTAGTTTCAGAACCCAAAATGAAATTGTTTCAAACACAAATTAGATTTGTAGGTCATAATATAAATCAAGGAATGATTGCACCAATTTCAAGATCTTTATAATTCACCTCAAAGTTTCCTAATGAAATCAAGGATAAAAACAATTACAAAGATTTTTAGGGTGTTTGAACTATGTGTCTGGTTTTTTTTCCAACATATTAAAGTTATTTGTAAACCATTATACCAAAGACTAAAAAGTTTCTTCCATGTTTAAGTCTTCCTCATCCAAGTGCCTTTTGAATAGTAGAAACTGATGCATTGAATATTGGTTATAAAGGAATCCTTAAGCAAAAACTCCTAGGAAATTCTCAAGAAAGTTTAGTAAGATTTCATTCAGGATTTGGGAATAATGCTCAAATAAATTATTTTACTGTCAAAAAAGAAATTCATTCATAAAACAAGATTTTTATTAAAAATAAACTGTAAATCCGCCAAATAAATATTAGAAAAAAGATGTTAAAAATTTAGTGTCAAACCATATTTTTGCCCGATGGCAAGCTTTATTGAGTAATTTTAATTTCAAAATAGAACATATAAAAAAAATGTTAAATAATCTTCTCGACTTTCTTTCTTGTGAGTTTTTATAGGCTAAAAGTCAGAAGACATGACTACAAATCAAGATTTGATGACTCAAAGAAAATTGACTAAGAACTAATTTTCGATTTTATCACAAAAACCAGAGGATTCGAAAGCATCGCTGTCAAATTACTTGACAGCTGTAAAAGGAAAGATTCAAAAGTGATTTCTAAGTCTCCTGCAACAAATAAAAAGACTACTCCTTCATATTATAATAAGACTAATGCCTTACCAATGTTGATTATGGAATTTGAGTATTTTAATAATTTGAATACTTCAATTTAAAACAATTTTGATCAAATTATTAAAAAAGTTTTTCCATAAGGGATAATGTATCATCCTGAACATCCATTCAAAACCAAATAATTTTATGAGCAAATTTTGATTGATGTTGATTCAATTGAAATTACTCATAACTTTGACAAAAAAGATCCTTAAAAAATTGCTTATTCAAAATGTAGAATTTTAAAGGTTTTAAGTCTAAGTGACTTCCAACAACCTATATGATCTTATAAAAAACTTTCAGTTGAATCAAAGCCACCATCTTTTACTTATGTTAATTATACTAAAGCATGATATAATGTTTTTTATATTCAAAATTATACTCATTCATGGATTTTCTCTATCAATAAAAATTTATCTCATAATCTTCCCAACTGGTTTTGGTTCTGGTGGGATTCCTTTGGTTTCATCAAAGAAGCTTTGCCTTAAAAAATTAAACTTGGATTTAATGAATATTTAAATTTTGGATAAAATCCACTGGGGGCACCTTAGTTTTTTTTTTTTTGTCTTAATTGAGTACCTTACCTTCAAATTGTCCTAGTGAGGTACCTTACCTCTTATCGTATGTCCTATGTAAGTAGTTGTTGTTAATTTTGGAGTTATATATGATGGCAAAATGCTGATATAGTATAAAAAATATTAAAATAAATAATAAAATAATACTTGTAGTCTTTATATTTTTTAAAAAAATTACAAAAAATATCTCGATATTATCGCTTAAACAGTAGTGAACCAGCACGTCTCATCACGTCGTTTTTGTAGATATGAAGTGTACCGGCTGGTACGTTTTTCTCGACGTCTCATTGTTTCGGGAGGTACTCGCCCCATTCTGGAATTATGCACAAAGCCCAAAACATTTTTGGAGAGAATCAAACTCCCAACACCATGGTAATGACGGGAAGCAAGAGCAATTACACCAACAACTCCTTTTTGGCATAAAGAGTGCAATTGATAGTTTTATAATTAATTTGCTGAAAAGGGGATCAATTTGCACTCATAATTAATTTGCCCACTCATTCATGATTCAACTTCTCTATCTGACATTTATAAATAATTTGAACTTTTGTCAAGATCTCACTCCGTATTTATCCAATTAATAATTACTATATCTTTTTGGGAATTAATTGTAAATAATTAAATTTTATTTTTCACATATGTTTAATTAGTCCTCATATTTTTCTATATTTACTTATAATTCATCTCTATGCCTTTTTTCAAGAGGAACTCTATGATGTTTTTTTTATTCGTTAAACTAATGGATAAAAATGTTAAAATGAAGGGTTACTTGTTTATGGTTTTTAATTTTTTTTCATATGTTGATAACTTATTATGTCTTATGTGTGACTTGGGCCTTATGATTGAACATTGGAATTTTCCAATATGTTGATATATTCCTTGTATAATTGTATACATACATACATACATACATACATACATACATACATACATACATACATATTGAGCCACTGTATAACCGTTTCTTGATTAGCTTGAGTCATTGGAAAACCATCCCACTTAATTTTGAATTCTTTTGATAACTGAGAAAACCCAATATCATCTTTGTCTATGATAAAAGTTCATGAAACACTTCAAGGAATACTAAAAGTTATAAAAAAGTTTAATACTCAGTTGTAATTATTTATTGAATCAGGATATTTTTTCAAAGAATTTGTATGATTTTTTAAATTAATAAAATTTACAAACTTTTTAATGATATTGATTTCAAGAAAAAAATAAAATAAAATAAAAATAGATCATTTTAGATTAATCTAACTTAAATTTAAATTAAAATAAATTGACAAATAGCTCAGTTTATATTAAATTGAGTTGGTCAATTGAACGTATAAGTTAGAGGATTAAAACAACCCTTGATTTTTAGTAAATTACAACAAATACCACCTCCCCAACTTTTTTTTCCCTGTAACACACTAACCAGTACACCACCTGAGACAGCCTCACCATTTCACTCATTCACCGCCCGGCTGAGTTTGGGCAAATGAGAGGATGCTAAAGAAAGAGAAAGAAATAGGTGTTTAAATGTACATAAATAGAAATTAACCAAATTCAAAGCATTCTTGTTCATTACCATCACAATTCAACACACTAATTGACATTAACCTTCTAACAATGGAATAATCTCATCGAAGGGCATTCAAATAACGTTAAGTCCACTTTTCATGCTCAAAATAAAAACATAAAAAGAAAGACAAGTTACTAAACCTATACTTGAATCAGAACAACAATTTAACAACCCTACAAGAAGCTAAGCTCAATTCAGTGTTCTGAAAAAACTACCAAGTGCAAAAGATGTGTAGAGAGGAGTAGTCGGAGATTAAACAAGTAAAAGGAAACTCGTTTGGTCACTATTCTTATGCTTGAAAGACTGGGGTTCAACGGGAAGCTCAGAGTAGGGGATCAGGCATGTAGCAATCGGATCTGGTGATTGAGATCGACAACTGAAGCTAGCCAAACTTAGCCAAGTAGTAGAGGCAAAATTGCGAGGCTCTCTCTGGCATTGGCTAGTTTATGAGAGTATCAATGGCGGAACTAAGATTTTTGGTTTGGGGGGTGAGCCCGGAGGAGAGTCGACTAAGCCCGGAGGAGAGGAACGGCATCACGGCGAGGCAAAGCTGGAGATTGGGACTAAGCCGTACTAATTCAAAGATTAGGGTGCAACTCATACAAGTTAGAAATTTTGGAGAACTAATAGTGCATTTTGGTCATGTTCGAATATTTGTTTAAAGCTAGAATGAATAATTACTCATTTGGTCACTACTTTCTTTACTGCCTACCTCACTACCCCCCATCTTCATATTCTTTCATTATTTCTAGGGGCAAAATACATTTCCAATCCATAATTTATCTTGAATTAACTAATTAAGTACCTATATTTAAATTTTTTCAAAATTTTTGGGAGGTAACGACATCCCCTGCCCCTAGAGATGGCAAAATTTGACCCAACCGGAGAACCTGCCAACCCACCCGAACCGAAGCCTGACCTGACCCAATTTGACCAAAAAAGTCAACACCCAAACTTGAATATACCCAACCCAACCTGAACCAGAACCCAACTAAAGTGAAACCTGAGAAAACCCGAACCTGAACCTGACTTCACCTGAACCCGAAATGACCCGATGACTAAACCCGACAAGACCCGATTTTAACTTAAATCAATATAAAATATATGGTTGGCAAAGATTTTAGAAAAATTATGATTTAATATATGTTAATGAGTTTTTCCTATTCTGTTGATCTGTTTTGTGTTATAGAGCGAGTGAGTGAGAACTATAGGAAACGATTAATTAAACGGTGATAGAGATATAAAAATAATTAGATTTTAGAAATTATAGTACCCCTTTTGTCCCATATTCTTTGAAATATTTGATTTTTTTGAATAGTTTGAATTGAATTTATTCATATTACTCCTCATATCTCAAATTATTTGCACCATTCGTGTTTTAACAATTAATATATAATTTTTTGTTTTCAACATTTTAATATATAAATAAACGATTTTATACATGAGTAATAAATCAAGATCTACAATTTTTAAATATATTTTTTTAATTTTTTAATAAATAATAATATAAATAAATTCATGTCAAACTAGTCAGAAAAGTTAAATGGAGCAAAGAAAATGGGACAGAGGGAGATTATTTGTTAGAAATTTTTTTTAAAAGTATATATTTAGAAACTATAGGTCTTTATTTTTTATTTAATATAATCAATTTTCGGGGTGCAACAGGGATTTTGGCCTATTATTTAATATAATCATTTTTCATTTATATATTAAAATGTTGAAAATAAAAAATTATAGAATAATTGTTGAATAGTGAATATTACAAAGAACTTGACATAGAGGGAGTATTTTATTAAATAAAGTGTATATTAATATATCTTCATAAATTTTACATTATTTTTATGTCTAGTTAAACTAAATCTTAATCAAAATTAAACAAATAAAATTGAATCAATTTAGCAATTTCGGTTATGTATCAGTGAACTGAGTAAACCCGGCAATTAAGTTAAATCTGGTCTAAGACTCGATAACCCGACTTGATTGGATCTGAACCCAAATAAACCCAGTCTGACTCAACCCGAACTCAAAATCTACTCAACCCAAAATCAACTCGAGCTCAAATAACCCAACCTAGACCTGAATACATGCTAACCTGATTAAACCTGAACTTGAATAACTTGACCCAAACCTGACCCGACCCACCCAATTGCCATCCTTACTTGCCCCTACATAGGTCCGCCACTGGAGAGTATAGTTGCAAACAAAAAAAAGGTTTATTAAACTGTTTATGAACCATTTGGTGGTAGTTCATTTATATTTATTCGCCTAATTAAACAAATGAATACAACTAGAATTTTATGTTCGTTTAAGTTAAATGATTGGCCACAAACAAAAGTGGCATTTGTTCATTCATGTTCACAAACAATTTGGTTAATATTCATTCTTATTAGTTCATTTGCCTGTTTGTTTATTTGTTTGTTTGTTTGTTTATTCATTTACTCATTTATTTACTTTTTGTAAGTTTATTTACTTCTAATATTTACTTTTGTTCATTTATTCATTTGTTTGTTTATATTTTTTTTTTTGTATTTAGAATAAGGAACACAAGCATAGAGTTTAAGGAAGTATATATGGTATAGGGAATAGGGAAAATGTCTCCTTTTTTGGAACCTAAAAGTGACCAAAGCAGTATTAATGACATTGTTTTAGGATTAAGGGAAGGGGTGGGGCTCGAACCCTAGTGGTGGCTACGGCCAATGTCCTTTTTAACTACTTGTACTCGACCCATGGGACCATTTATGTTATTTGATTGTGCTATTTATGAATGTATTTATTTATATTGTTTTTGAATATGTTCTTTTAATAGCATTTAATTTACAAACACATTAATTTGTTTAGTTTGTTTTGGTCCATAATAATGCTATTGTATACGAATGAACACGAATATGTTCATTTATAAATGAATGAACATGTACAGAGAAACTATGTTTGTTTATTATTCATGTTCTTGTTTGTATTTGTTTAAAATTAAACGAACAAATATGAACATTAAGCGTTCATATTCATTTGGTTCATTTATAGCCTTCTGACCCACAGACCCAATTAACCCACGTTTGACACCTAATAATGCGAGTGCATTAAATTGATTTAATACAAACCCAATTAGTAATAATTGTTTCTTTAGGGTTTTCCTTAACTTTCATAATTATTTTTAAGATTATTTTGTTTTCATAATTTAAGAGCTATTTTAGAGTTTTATTAGCTTAAATAAAGTCCTAGTTGATTATACATCAAATAGGGATTCTAATGTTAACTAGGATTCTAAGATTTTTTCCCTATTGTCTTTGGGTTTTATTTTTAGCATCAAATCCTTAAGAGAGTGGACTACTCCAATTTCTTTCAGGATTTTACTAACTGCTTCTAATAAGATTATAGGTAAAGGCTAGTCACCAAGACCCTATACAAAGAGCTCTTATGTTATAATTACAATATAGATTATCCTTATTTTTATCAATAAAATTCAAAGATTTTTCTTTTCTCCAAGGCTTTGTGTATTTTTCTAATAGCAATTAATTCATTTTTTTTAGCCCTAGCTTATTGTGTATAAGTTAGTTTTATCATTTATGCTTTCACTAGTGTATTAGGTGGTATTAGAGTACGGTTTGCCTTAACCTGATGGCATGAAATGATGTCAAGAAGAACCAAACCTCTGACAGTGATTAAAGGTTGGCGCAGATAAAGCATCTCATGGAGCAAATACTTGGGCAACAAGCTAAGCACACCACTAGGACATAAGCAAGGATCGATAACATGTTGGAAACTGTGAACAGGTTATTATAGAGGCTAGAACCAGCAGTTAGAGCTACTATTGGAAACTAGCCGACTACTACACCTGTCCTCTGTGATCGAGTCATGATTTGTGAAGATCCGTGACAAGAATTTAATGAAAGTGGATGAAAAGTACAACTAGCTCAAACCATTAATTCTTTTTGCAAATCAGTCCCTAATCGTCATTTCGTTGTAAGTTAGTCCCAGACTTTTGTAATTCATTGCATATTGATCTCTTAACCATAGGCAACAAAGAAACTCAATTTACAAATAAGAAAAATTAATAATTTAAATTATTCATTAACTATTAGAAATTTATGGTGCATTTTGAATTTATGAAAAATAGTTACTGAACAATTTAATTTAAAATTTAAAAAATTAATGTCAAATAATTCGTGAAAATTGACTAATTCGGTAATTGTCTTCCAATAAATTCAAATGGTGTCATGATTTTCTTACAATTAATGAATAATTTAAACTATTTGTTTTTATCCTCTATAAGTTGAGTTTCTATACCTGCTTAGGGCTAGAGACCAATATGCAATGAATTATAAAGGTTTCAGACCAAATTGTAACAAAATGAAGGTTAGAGGCTGATTTGTAATGAGAATTAAAGATTTGGGACCATTAATAAAATTTACCCTGAAATGCATATAGTGCAATATGAGATACAAAAGCTTGATAGATGACTTGTTGGAAAGTGCAAATGCACTCTTGAAGAGACATAAGGAAACGAAGAGAAAGGTTAAAGGGGTAGTTGAAAATTGAACAAGTTGCTCATGAAGATATTAACAAGCAAATTTAAGAACTCTCAAACGATGATGGTCTTCAAGTGCAAAAAATGTTGGCTAGAATTTTCATGATAGAGCACATTGATGAAGATTTCCATGATGACTAGAATTTTTTTTTTTTTAAAAACCCAAATAATACAAAAAAAGCCTTTAAAATCTAGTTTTTTGAGATCATTGCATACCAAATTTAATCTTTGTGGATTTCCTTGGAGTTGAAAATGTCTTATGAAGTCAAAGCAATTTGATTTGTACTTGGATAAATTTAGGAGTCGAAGAACAACAACATAGTCCAAAATTAGGGAAGCATGGTGGGTTTGTTGTGTGCAAAGTGTTTGTTCATGTGAAATGGACAAGCTCAATTTCAACCAAAAACCCTAGGACAAGGTTTTTCAAGAAGAGGAGATTGATAAAACCTAGAAAAATAAAAATTTTCTATTTTATTTTAATTTTCATAATTTTTTTAGGGCTATTTTATTTACTTAATTTAAGAGTTATTTTAGGGTTTTATTATGTTAAATAGAGCCCTAGTTGATCATATACTCAATAGGGTTTCTAATGTCAAATATGATTCTAGGATTTTTTTCCCTATTTTATTCAGGTTTTATTTCTAGCATTAATTCTTAGAACTCCAATTTCTCTCAAGATTTAATTGACTACTCCTAATAGAGGTATAGTTAAGTGTGGGTGACCAAGACCCTATATAAAGAGCCATTATGCTACAATAACAATATAGATTATCATTATTTTGTCAATAAAATTTAGAAAATTTTCTCTCTTCCAAGACTCTGTCTATTTTCCGAGAGCATTTAATTCATTTTTTTAATCTAACTAGTTGTTGTGTACAAGTTAGTTTTATCTTTTATACTTTTGCTAGTATATCACTTTCTAATAAATTATTTAGAGCTAATTCGGTCGGGTTAAAAAGGGGTTTAAGTTGCTTTGCTTTTTTGGTTGAAGTTAAAGGTAGGCCTTCTCTCTCTCTCTCTCTCTCTCTCCCCTTTTCTTCATTGTTACTTGTTACCTCTCTCTCATGCGTGTTATACGTTTTTGAATTTCTTACCCCCCTTTCTATCTCTTTTCTTCTCTTTATTTTCCTTTATTTTTTTCAATTTTTTTTCTCTTTCTCTCCTCGTCTTTCTGCTAACTTTTCTTCCAATACTCCTACTCTCTCTCTCTCTCTCTCTCTCTCTCTCTCTCTCTCTCTCTCTCTCTCTCTCTCTCTCTCTCTATCTCTTTCTCACATGTTACGCACTTATGCTATCTTCCACTTTTTCTTTCCTTTATTTCTCTTATGTTCTTTGCGCATTTTTTGTCAAACCCTTTTTTTTTTATTGTTTTATATGTTGCAGTCAAACTTTTTTCTGATATTAGCATATTCTGCTATTTTTCCTATCTCCTCCTTTCGCATTATTGAGCATTTGTTTGGTGTTTTTCACTTCTCTTCTCATCTTTCTTGTTTGTTCCGTGAACATGGTAGAACATATGAATTTTTTTTTAAACTTTTGTATATGAATTTTTTTTAAACTTTCTCTTTTCTCACATACTTTTCCTTTTTTTTTTATGTTCCCTTATATGTTGTACATCTTCATTTCACATACTTTTGTCTTTGATTGGCTTGAGCCATTTGTACCAATCAGGTAAGGCAATTGGAATACCTTATGTTATGGGCAAGTCCATGTAGGTCCTAGTAACAATGAAGAAATTATACAAGACCCCTAGCCTACATTCCTCTGACCCAATTTATTACGTACATTCCGTTCCTTTGATCTTTGATTCAGACCCCAACCATCTGACTTTTTACTTCGTTCACCAAAAAATTTTGCAATCCTTGCTGTGATGTTATCCCGTGCATAGCACTTGTGAATGTCTCCTTGTGCATCACAATTTCATCTAGGGCCTCTGTCTTTGGATTGTTAGCCTCCCATGTGTAATGTCCGTATTGAGCTTCATGCAACTCCGGGTCATACACATCTCTCGTGCATACATAGTTATAAAGGGCACAACATGCTTTAAAGATTAAAGATTCGGGATTATAACTCCAGACTAAAACGGTTCATTCCCTATAGTATGACCTATCTCATCTTAACATGCCTAATTATTCTTTCAACTACATTTCACATGCCGGAATGTGAAAAATTGAATTGTTCTCTGGCTCCTTTAGGTGCTCTTCCTTCAAAATCAATGCGATGGTAATTAACCCCACGGTGGGGGGCAAGAAAACCCTCCATGTTTGCATAACCCGAGTCCACTAGATAGTAATGACCTATAAAAGACATTATGTAATAGGATAAGCCATTTAGACTGCAAGAAAGAATGTCAACTGTATAGATCAGGGACAATGCATGTGTGAATACCTTCTAGTGTATTTAGGAACCATAAGCCAAGCATACTCCTGGCATCTTGTAGTACCTGGTTGTCATGAACAGCCCTGGGTGTCCTTATATAAACATTGGTAAATTGCATATTATAATTGCACACGACTAACACGTTTTGGTTTATGTGCCCAATGCGGCCATGGTATGCTTGTTGATCTTGTTTTCTATATATTCCACACACATACATTCCATCAATGGCACCAATAGCATTATTGAAGGTGCCATCCCATGCGTCCTTAACTTTCGGAGTGGGTATTAAAAATGTTAGGTCAGACGGTTGAATTATGACCCCAGCAAGACCAAGGACTGAATCTAAAACATATTTGAACCATCACAATATTGTATTTGTAGAATGCGGGAACATTTGGCGAATGTCATCATATTTTCAGCCATAGGCGTATACGGTGAGGAGCATAGCTAGACCCTCATAAGTTGAAACATTTTTTCCGTCACAAAATTTGTGATGCATTTCAAGGTCGTCCAGTAAATCCCAAAAACATTTTACGTTCATCCAAAATCGAGTTTGAAATTCTCAAGGATGAGACATCAGACAGAGTAAATATTGTGTACCAGTCCAAATTGAGGTTGGTTCGACAATAGTGGAATTAGAATTGGATGCGAGATTGCCAGACAAGACATTTGCCCTGGCAAGACATCTAAAATGGTGGAGACATTTTCGATGAAGCAGACTCGGGTTGTGTATTGAATAGAATATCCATTTTGAGGAATCAACTTTGGAAGTTAGAGGTGCCTTCCATGGAATATCTGTTCCATCAGTGTAGAAGCCCAAATCCATTATGCATAATATGCCTACCCAATAGTACCTAGCATAATGGCAACCATAACTTATATGTCGAGACCATGTATGACATGTGCATGCAAGCGCTCTTTTTGTGAATATGGAAAGGATAATCCAATACTAAGAAGCATAATAACATAAGGCAACCATAAAGTGTTGTAATAACAAACACATAAAACTATAAATCAGTCCAACAATAAATAAAATAAACATAGCAGCCATCCACAACAAACCCATCTATAAGTGTATGAAGAACTGAATCAGCGTCCACGTAGAAATCACTTGGATTTTACCTCCTCAATAATCGGATGGAGTAATGAAACATGAGATTCCTTGTTCGGTGACCCTACTAACAACTCCTATAGCCACACCATTTGACCAATGCACAAATTGGCTGCAACCCAATTTAGACTTCCTACTTCAAATCCAGGGAGCTCTACAATGAGTCACATGCATGAACTAATATTCAAGTCCTGCAGTCATGCATGTGAGGTGGCGGGATGAGACCCAAGATCTACCTTGCTCTTCCATAACATTTTAAGGATCTTTTACTGTACGTTTGGAGACATGGTCCCACCATTATACTTGCACTGCTTGCTTGCATTGTTACTGTGCGCCTTATGAACCACATATCCTACCATAACTAGCGGAATATGAGTAGGCAACAGTGTCCCTTGGTCTTGGGGAGAAACATAGGCATCAATATCTATGGGGGAATTGGAAAAACTCAAGCCCGACTGCTACTGGGCACCAGTGGTGTGTAGAACCCGAAACTTGAATTAGGCTAGGTCTTATCTAGGGTATGTTGTGGCATCTGAATGGAACGTGCAGCAAGCTTGGATGCCCTAAGGTCCTGAAGTGATGGTTGTGGTTATTGTGGAACATAGAAGGTGAGGAACCCGGTGGTGATGTAGTTAAAGTCTAAGATCCAACGCCATGCTGCATGGCATTATGACGTCTTAACGGGTAGGAGGTTGAGAGGAAAGGACAGTCTAAATAATCACAGTAATCGTCGAACATGGTGAGGAGATCATCCTAGCATGGGATTTGGCCATCACGTAACAACTTTGCCTCGGTAAACTTATCTCAACATAAGCATGAATTATTACCCAAACACAATACGTTGCACAACATATAAACTATTAGTTAAAAAGATTTAAACTCATTAACAATATACATAATGAAAATGTACTGAAATGGTAGCCTCAAACCATTCGGGGTCTATAGAAATGTGTCTAGTAATGGGATCAAAACTAATGCCGATTGACTGGTGACAATTAATTTCCAAATGTAGAATTGCCTATTTAAAGTATGCTATTTGTCGGTAATTTGTTTCTTTTTCCAAGGCTAATCCGTCACCAGCTGCAGATCATGCACGACTTTGGCCCATCTAGATTTTGTTGTGGGTGTGTCCCTCAACATAATCTGCTTGAATAACAATCGTAGCAATCGAATGAAAAAATTGGGTGGAATGGAAATCCCACCGAGCACAAGACATGGGCATCGGGGAAAATGAATACTGTCCATCATGGTCAATATCAGAATTCGATGATTCGTGATCCATAAATAGATGCTGCACAAACTATAACAAAAGCTACCAATACAGACATTCCATATGCATAAACAGTTATGAGCAAACAAGGACATAATGCAGTTTTAATTCAATTTTCTGTTATTGTATGAATGACATATGCACGAGTAGCAAAATACGCACCATCAGCATCAAATAGATGGTGGGCAAAATAATTTCCTGAAATAGAAAAGTTGGGTGGTGAAGGGCAGATGGTGAGGAGAAACTGCAACTCCAACAATGCTTCCACAGCCTTATACTATGCCAAGGAACAAAGTTGAAATATAAGGAAGACAGACATTCATCATCCAAGATGAAACAAAGTTGACTATCCTATTCCAGAGTTTTCATACCCGGATCAGTAACACTTATGCAGTGGCTAACCAACGTTAAATTCCAATGCTTCGTAAATCAGATTTAGGGGAAGTGCCCCACTCAATCAAAGATGAATGCCAGATTCAGACATGGGTTGGCCTTTATACTCGTGGAGCAACACAATGTGAATTAAATGTACAGGGCTGAAATCATCTTGCTTTTTAAATAGAACTGGCATAATCACATATGTGCAAGATCTAATTGAGCTACATATATCAAGCCTGTGAGAGAAAAAGGGAGTGTGTATATAAGCAAAGAGAAGAAACCATACCATTTCAGTATGTGTAATCGAATAATAGCTGTAGCAAGATTATTCAGATGTACGAACTGGAGATCCTCGTCACATTAGAGCAGGTATAAAGATTCCTTAGGGAAAATGATGCGAGATTAAAGCTTTTGGGCAGGCCATCGATGCTGTAGCCGACTGAGGGCCAATGTAGACACCAGACAATGGAGAGAGGATTGTGGGAAGAAGGAAGAAAAGAAAGAAGAGAAGAACAATGACATGCATCAAAGAGAAGTTTGACATAGAGAGTGTGGTTTGACGTGTGTGAGAGAGGAAAAAAAAAAAGAAGACAGCAGAAATATGTAGCATGTGAAAGAAAGAGAGAGAGAGAGAGAGAGACAGCGTAGGAGTATTGGCAGAAAAATTAGCAAAAATGAGAGGAGAGAAAAAAAAATTGAAAAAAATAAAAGAAAATAGAGAGAAAAAAGGAGAAAGAGAAGTAAAAAGTTAAAAAATGTCTGACATGCATGAGAGAGAGGTAAAAAGTAACAATGAAGAAAAAGGGAGAGAGTGAGAGAGAGAGAAAGAGAGAGAGAGAGAAATAGGAGGCCCACATTTGACTTTAACTAAAAAAGCTAAGCAATTTAAACCCGTTTTTAGCCCAGCTAAATTGGCTCTTAATGTATTCATTTTTTTTTTAGTGATTATCTAGTCAGCTTGTACATCACTTGAAACTATATAAACTCAAAATGTATTTTAAATATTGTGTATTATTTATTGATGTCTTCTTTTATTATACTATATATAGAAAAAATTCATAAAAATTAATTATTTTCTAAAAAATTATTTAAATAATTATTAGATGGATATGACATTACCTTTCAAATGAAATTAATTTTAAATAAAGATTAATAAAACAATAAAAATAATTTATTGAATAATGAGTTATTTAATGCAAAAAGAAAGGTTAGTGTTAACCCTCTCACACATTATGGAATTCACTCAAAGAAAAAAGAACTGTTTTTTGTTAATGGGTAGATAACTCTATTCATTTCACGTTTTTTTTTTAAATTTAAATTTAAATTTTATTGTTCTATATCCAATTTCTGTTCAAACCTAATATTTCATTTACCTAATAATTAAAATTTAAATAATATTTCTTGCAAAGTGATTATCTTTTGTGATTTTTCTCCTTTCGCAATGAAAAAATGATTTTCAAACTTTTTAATGTAAATGCACTATTTTATTTACCTTCTTTTTTTGAAATTTTGTTTTGTTTATTCCCATCATTGTAAAATTAGAAGGAAAGATGTCAAGAATAGCATTATGAAAGAATTAACGTTTAATAGTTGTGAAATGGTGCAAAATGGGAGGTTGCGTCCCATTTCCTCTCAAATGGTGTTATTGAAGCTGGTTTAAATATCTTCTGGATCAAAAAAAAGTTGACACTTCTTATCTTTCATATATATAAATATCTTATGAATCCCTTGTATCTAGTACTAATTACTTCTAATTAAAAAAAAAACTGTGAAATCTAGTTCCAAAAAGCATTGCAAGTAAAATTTTTATACTTCTAATTTTTTCTTCCCAGATTTTTTATTTCTATTTTGAAGAACATATGTACATCTGTTGTGACTTGTGGGGTTTAAAAAGTCCGAGCCCCACCATATCCATATGTACCAACAACAGCAGAGGTTACCTATGTCACACGGCGTCGTTTCAAAGTAGCAGCGCCCAGAATAATCGTGGCACCGGAACCAGGCGAGAGAGTCCCGCCATGAGTGCTCTCTCCATCTCCTCACTTCCTCTCATTTTCTCGGCAACCAAACACGGCCCAATTCTCCGTTTCTACTCCCTGCCTCCATCGTTCGGCTTATTTTTCTCCACTCCCAGAACCACTACCTCCCGAATTAGCTTTCCAGCTTTCTTCCAGTCCCCGCGGTCTCGGTTTCCGGCAGACCATCAACTCTCCGACGCCGACGAAGAATACGAGGCAGAAGAAGGCCTAGAAGAGGAAGAGGAAGAGGAAGATGAAGAAGATTTTGAAGCAGCCGATGAGTACGACAATGTTTCACTCGAAGTCTCGGACGACGTCGAGTCGAGCGAAGATGAAGCTGAAGCTTCGACGGATTCGGGAACAAGGAGGAAAGAGTTGAAGTGGCAGAGGGTAGAAAAGCTCTGCAATCTCGTCAGGGAACTGGGTCACGAAATGATCGATGTTGACGCACTGGCGGATATATATGATTTTCGGATCGATAAGTTTCAGGTTTGATCTAATTTTTTTTTTTGGATTCTTAAATTGCGTTTAGATTATCGAATGACTTTGTGAGCGAACGCCCGCAGAGGCTGGCTGTAGAAGCGTTTCTCAGAGGTTCATCTGTCGTGGTTTCTGCGCCAACGAGTAGTGGAAAGACTTTGATAGCAGAAGCTGCGGCTGTCGCCTCTGTTTCTAAGGGAAGGAGATTGTTATACACAACACCTCTCAAGGCTTTGTCGAATCAGAAGTTCCGGCAGTTCAGGTAATTAAGATATGTTTTGTTTGAAGCATGAGCTTGTAAATTAAGTTTTAAATTTTATTCTTTGATTTGATCCAACTTTATAATTCAAGATGTATGGTCTTGTTCTGAATGACTTCAGGGAAACATTTGGGGATGATAATGTGGGCCTTCTCACCGGTGATTATGCGGTCAACTGGGATGCACCAATTATAGTATTGACAGCTGAAATCTTGCGCAACATGTTGTACCCGAGGTATGTTTGCTACTGGGTTTAAGCAAGATTGTGAATGAGGTAGTTCTGTGTTGCAATGGAAATGAACATATAGACCAAACTAGGGAGAGGCCTGTTAATAGTGTTGGCTACTTTTGTGCTCCTCAAAAGGATAAGTTATTATTCTCAGAAGAACATATATACCAACTGGGAAAAGGCTATTTACGTTTCTTCTTTTATTCTTAACGTTTAATTATTGGAGTAGATGGCAGTCGCAAATTATACACTTTTATGCAGTGTTGGAGTGGCGTCTTCTAGGACTGGTCTTTTCCATGTTGATGCAATTGTACTTGATGAAGTCCATTATCTAAGTGATATATCCCGGGGTACGGTTTGGGAAGAGATAGTAAGTGATTTTTCCTTTTTATGGTCTTATGCAACTCTGGATACTGATTGTTCCATATACTCATGCCAATTACTGAGTATCACAATATGCAGGTTATTTATTGTCCAAAAGAAGTTCAACTAATTTGCCTGTCAGCAACAATTGCAAATGCTGATGAGCTAGCTGGTTGGATTAATCAGGTATTGGATTTGGATCATTTCATTACTGTTATGTGAGCAATTTTGGCTAAAATACAATATATGGTATTTAGATGTAACAGTAGTTGCATGGAATATGGAAAGTTATAGGAAGTTTCTCGCAAGAGCTTATGGTTGTCCTAATAGCCAAACAAGAGACAATTGTGTTTACCATGTGGTTCCCACTGTGAAACACATTCGCCTTTTCTAGAGGGCTTTGCAAATTAGCACTTCCCATTTGAACTCCACCATCAAAAGCAAAGACAATAGGCTTTTTGGTGAATCAGGTTTTGGTTTGAAGGAAGAGGCATTCTTTCTTTAAGAATATAGTTGGAGCAGGAACATGTTTCTGTCCAACTTGTCAGTGAAAAAGTTAGGCGGAACTTTATATTTTAGAATTGCTAAAATATGATACTTGTCAATGGAATCTTGCATATAATAAATTCATAACTTCTGTTTGTTGAGGCAAGTTGGAAATATAACACTACCAATGTAGCTGTAGTTTATCTTGAACTGTCTGTTTACCATTGAGGCTACTTTAGTTTGACTTGCTTTTTTGATTCCTATCAAATATTGTTGGCGAGAACCAGTATGAGAAACTTGTTTCCATTAGCTAGAGGAAATGCATTTATTTATCAATGGAAATAGCAAAGGAAGGGTGTATAATATTGTAAATGGTAGCTTAACATCTCTAAATTTTCATAGTCTTTCTCGTTCTGGCGAATGCAAGCTAAGCTTGCTCTCATCCTATACATATCTCTCAATTAGCTGTCAGATTTGGAAGGTCTATAAAAGACAACCATTAATGTATGCTATTATTACCTTGGATGGCTCATGCTCTCCTAGGGAAACAGATATTTCTCCTGCTAAGAATATGGGTATTTTTTTTATAAGAAAAGAATATTGGTATATTGAGCATCAGATATTAGATTTGTCATGTCAATATACCATCTGCAGCATTTGAAATGTTTGAGAATTCAGAACTATGACTATAACAGATCCTTTATTTTTGGCTTTTGTCAATGATGCCTAGATTCATGGTAGAACAGAGCTGGTTGAATCATCAAGGCGTCCAGTTCCATTGACCTGGCACTTCTCAACAAAAACTTCATTGTTTCCTCTTCTTAATGAGGAAGGAACCCATATGAACAGGTGATTGGAAGTGCTGCCTTGTCAGACCTGCAATTATCACCTTCCTCCATATCCTGCTGAATGTCTGTATTCCTTAGTTTATTTATGAACTTCTGTCATAGTCGATTTTATCTTTACAAGGTTAAGATCAGTCCACTTCAGTTGGACATTCTCTCTCTCTTCCTCTCTCAAAATTTTTGCACTTTTGACCTCTATTTTGAATTATTCTTGTTACTATTATTTTTTTTCTAAATCAAGGTTATATCTACGTTTCATATGGTGATGGGTTTTTAATTTTGTTTCTTACCAAATTTCAAACTCACCCTCATAGAATTCATTATTTTTTTTAGGAAAAGAATATATGGAAAAAGAATGAAATTGCTCTAAGTCGTTTAATTAGAGTGGTTTACATGGATTGCCCATTGCCCTCGTATTTTCTGTTATCTGTTGTCAACAGAGTGATTAGATGTTTAATTTATCTCACTGTCTTGTGGAGATACAGTCAACCACCCAAAGCATCGCTGGCAAGTATTTGCTCTGGGTTTTGTTATGGCCATATCTTATGTCTTTTCCTTCTCTTTTTTTTCTTGTTTCTATTTTTATTTTATCTATTTATTTATTTCTTTTGGGGGTTCATCAGAAGCCCAATGTGTCTTGTTGGAGATGGGAGTTCGCCCTACCTTCCTTAACCTTCCCTTATGCCGGTTGCCATGGTATCCTACTTTTAATCTTGGAGTATGTGTACATTAGCTTTCTCTAATTTCAGAAGTTTGTGTTGCAACTGGAATAGGAAGCTTTCACTCAAGTATTTGCATGTTGCTGCTCTAGAAGCTAAAACTTACAATGATGATGGGTTCAGAAAGAGAAAATCCAGAAAACGAGGTAGTGGATGGGATCTAGATGGTGTAAATAATGTTTCAGGACCTCTTTCAAAGAATGACAAAAACATGATTCGTCGTTCACAGGTACGGGTTATTCATGTTTTCTTTGCTTATGATAATCCAAGCAACTTGACCTGAATAAGGATTTTGCTTTGGGTGCCTTCCCTTGTCTTCTATAACCTTTCAAGATGCTTACTTAGCTTACCATAATAATTTTTTAGATAGCTGATGTTAACTTTTTGCTAACTACAATATTTAGGTTCCTCAAGTTGTGGATACATTATGGCATCTCACTGAAAGGAATATGCTGCCCACAATCTGGTTTATTTTTAACAGAAGAGGATGTGATGTAGCTGTACAGTATGTAGAAGATTGCAGCCTTTTAAATGATTGTGAGATAAGTGAAGTAGATCTTGCATTGAAGAAGTTCCGTGCACAGTATCCTGATGCTGTAAGGGAGATGGCTGTGAAAGGACTCCTGAGAGGGGTTGCTGCTCATCATGCTGGCTGTCTTCCTCTTTGGAAGTCATTTATTGAAGAGCTATTTCAACGAGGACTGGTCAAAGTTGTTTTTGCAACTGAAACCCTTGCAGCTGGAATTAATATGCCTGCCAGGACTGCTGTTATTTCCTCTCTTAGCAAAAGGACGGGCAATGGGCGCATCCAGTTAAGCCCTAATGAATTGCTACAGATGGCAGGGCGTGCTGGACGTAGAGGCATAGATGAAAGGGGTCATGTGGTGCTGATACAGACTCCCTATGAAGGTGCCGAAGAAAGTTGCAAACTTCTATTCTCTGGAGTTGAACCTCTTGTCTCACAGTTCACTACTTCGTATGGGATGGTTCTCAATCTTCTAGTAGGTGCAAAAATTACACACAGGTCAAGTGAATCAGATGATGCAAGAGATTTACGAGCAAGGAGAAGCCTGGAAGAAGCTAGGAAGTTAGTGGAGCAAAGCTTTGGAAACTATGTGGGCAGCAATGTAATGGTTGCTGCAAAAGAGGAGGTGGCTAGAATCGAGAAAGAAATAGATGAACTCACTTATGAGATTACTGATGAAGCTATAGATAGAAAGAGTAAGATGCTTCTCTCACAAAGAGCATATAAAGAGATTGCTGATTTGCAAGGACAATTAAGGGCTGAAAAATGCCTAAGGACTCAATTGAGGCGAAGGATGGAAATGAAGAGAGTGGGTGCTTTGAAGCCTATATTAGAGGAGCTGGAAATAGGACATTTACCCTTCATATGTCTGCAATATACGGACTCAAAAGGAGTTGATCATTCTGCTACTGCTGTTTACTTGGGAAAAGTTGAGGCATTCAGTGAATATAAAATTAAGCACGTGGTGTTGTCAAGTGATACTTATGCAGTAGACATAGTGGGCAAGTCAAACACTGGCAAGGAAGAAGGCTATCAAGAGCTTGAGCCATCTTACCATGTGGCCCTTGGTTCAGATAACTCTTGGTATCTATTCACAGAAAAGTGGATTAAAGGTGTATATGGGACTGGCTTTCCTAATGTCGCTTTGACCGGAGAAGATGCTCTCCCCCGGGAAATTATGAAGAAGCTTCTAGACAAGGAAGAAATGCACTGGGAAAAGCTTGCTGAATCTGAGTTTGGTGGCTTATGGTGCATGGAAGGATCCCTAGAGACGTGGTCATGGAGCCTAAATGTGCCAGTTGTAAGCAGTCTTTCAGAGAACGATGAGGTATTGCGTACATCAGAATCATACAATGATTCTGTAGAACAGTACAAAGAACAAAGGAAAAGAGTAGCACAGTTGAAGAAGAAGATAACACATACAGAAGGCTTCAGAGAATATAAGAAGATTATTGAAATGGCCAGGTTTAATGAAGAAAAGATCAAGCGACTAAAGGCTAGAGCCGAACATTTGATTAATCGAATGGAGCAGATTGAACCATCTGGCTGGAAGGAGTTTCTGCTGGTTAGCAATGTCATCCATGAAACAAGGGCGTTGGATGTTAACACAAATGTGTTATTCCCTCTTGGTGAAACTGCTGCTGCAATTCGAGGAGAAAATGAGCTTTGGCTTGCAATGGTTCTTCGAAATAGAATCTTACTGAACTTGAAGCCTGCACAGCTTGCTGCCGTCTGTGCAAGTCTAGTTTGTGAGGGAATCAAGGTCCGTGTCTGGAAGAACAATAGCTATATTTATGAGCCTTCTAGCATAGTAACAGGTACAGTTAGCTTATTGGATGAACAAAGGAACAAGCTCTTGCAAATTCAGGAGAAACATGGTGTGGAGATACCTTGCTGTTTGGACAGCCAGTTTGCAGGAATGGTAGAGGCCTGGGCTTCAGGGTTGTCATGGAGGGAATTAACTATGGATTCTGCAATGGATGAGGGAGATTTAGCTCGACTTTTGCGTCGAACTATTGATCTGTTGGCCCAGATTCCTAAACTCCCTGACATTGACTTGGTGTTGAAAGATAATGCTTCCAAAGTATCTGATGTTATGGACCGCCCACCAATAAGTGAGCTTGCGGGATGAAGACCCTTTCTGCAGCTAGTGCTCTGTGCAGTGTGTCATTGACACAGTTATATTGTAAATCTGGGTTTAACTTATTCCTCATTCTTTATTAACACCATGTCTCAAGCCAGCAATATTAGGCAGCCTTTACTTGTCCAGAAGCTTGAATTAATACACAGTTAGTTGCATTTGCTAGAGACAGACTATGTCCCAAGTTTAGAATTGAAGGATACCGATTTATCAGATAACAGTGTCTGAATCTAAAACTCATCAAGTTCTGTTTGGCTAATCAATTACAACTGAAACTTACTTGCCAACTAGTGTCGTTTTTCTCAAACTTATCTAGATAATCTTCTCTTAAACCCTATTCCGGTTTAGGCTATTAGCCATCATTTCTTTGAAGGTTGGCAGTCATGCCGACTTGCTGGCTGGCAATCAAAGAGTTAAATCAACTTCGAAGTCCTGATTTCATCTATGTTAGAATTTCCCAAAATTAAAGTTCCATTTTTTTTTTTTTGGTTGGATGTAGCCTAAAATTGAAGACCAAAATAATGGGGGACTGAAACTGATGGGAGTAAGAGGCAATATTTATATGGGTCATTCAAGGGGTGCCAGGTCTTTGTTAGTGAAATATTTTTTTGTACATAGGAGAGACAAGTTAAAGGGAAGAAGATTGAACCTTGGATTCAATTAATAAAAAAAATGGTAAAAAAAATGAGGATGAGTTATTTTCCCTCATTTTGGAGGGGCAAAAAAAAAAGAGAGAAGTAGAGGAATAATGACTTCTCTCCGAGAAATCTAGTATTGCAGCTGTGCCAAGTTGCCATAGTTGTTGAAATAGAAAAAGACAAAAAATCTAAATGCCTTAGAAAAAAATGTCACCGGTTAACCAGTTGTATCGGTAGTGAATGA
Source organism: Aquilaria sinensis (assembly GCA_005392925.1). Classification (NCBI taxonomy): domain Eukaryota; kingdom Viridiplantae; phylum Streptophyta; class Magnoliopsida; order Malvales; family Thymelaeaceae; genus Aquilaria; species Aquilaria sinensis. The sequence continues at coordinate 179,298 of SMDT01002908.1, read as the reverse complement.
AAATTATAAGTTTAATTTATAAAGAAAATAAAGAGTAAGAAGATGAAATAATGTGTAATATTATATTAAATAATTCAGTGAAATGTAATTGTTGTTAAATAATTTAGATAGAAGCCAAAAATAGTATCAAAGAGTTTGAGGGAAAGAGTACTATGTAATAACAAAAGAAGTAAGTGGGTGGTTGGAAAAAGGAATGAGAGTTAATGTGACGAATTTTATTTAATGTTGAGAAGTGAGTTAGTATAGGAGTAGTAGTTATATTTATTGTAAGATGGAGTTAATGCAATCAGTGATGGTAGATTGGTGGATTGGAGAAAGTTTGAAAGTATGAGTTTAGAAGCATTAGGCTTTGTTCATTTTCTTCCATAGTTATAACTCTATACAAGATTGATGCCATTATTATGAGAAGCACATGTAAGTGGAAGTCATATGTTAATTATCAAAGGTGAAGGTGTGAATCATCAAGAGAGAAGGTGTTTGTAATGGAATAAATTCAGTAGAGATGCTTAATTTATTTGTGAATTTTTTTTAGAGGTTTGGGAAGAGTGTAGTAAAAGAACGACACTTGAGAATGCTTTCAAAGACATGTAACAGTCTTTTTGCAGAGGAAATCGCATTTCATAGGACTAAGTCGCTTTTGTTTTTTACTAAGTCATGTTTCTCTCGCATAAGGTTTTGGCGTTTATGAGTAATAGGAAAGCGATGAACAGTTAGAGTTAGAGTGCCAATAAATATGATGCACATGATGAACAAGCAATAATAGTATGATAAAAGTGGTAAAGGTACAGAAAAAGCGATAAATAAAGAAAGTGTTTATCATATACAAAAGACTTTTATAAGTCCATAAAAATTGTTCTATATAGGAGCGTTTGTAATGTAAGCACCTATGTTGTTTAGAGTAGTAAAAAAGAGTTTCAAAGTAAAAGAAAGACATTTAAGTGTTAGGAAAGGTGATAAAGTAGTGAGGAAAAGCATTTGTTTTGTTAGGAAAAATATGCAAAGAACACAGTAAAAGCATTTGCAAAACAGTAAAAGCGATTGTAATTGCCAAAAAAGCTTTAACAGGATATAAAAAGCGATTTTCTTAGTGAAAACACGTTTAGATAAAATTAAAGACAAAGCTATTTCCATAGTAGATATGTTTACTGAACACCCTAACATTAAGCATAACATTAACCATAAATATTTTCTAAACATTCTACCCAAAATTAAGCATAAATAAACTTGATGGAAAAAAATTTCAAGTCTTTAATAGCATCCACCAGCTTTGCGACTGACATGCCACTTCATCTTCTCCTTCCTATATTGACATGCCTATCTTCTGCCTGCTTTGAACGAGCTTGCAAGGCACTTGGTTGATAAGATACCCCCTTATCTGAGTCATCGGCATCTTTGTCCTCTCCATCACCAAAGTTGTCCTCCACACTATTACCAGAACCATCATCTTCATGCTCAACAGAGCTATCATCATCACCACCACTAGAATCATCATTAGCTTCCTCTACATCATGCTCTTGTATTGTGTTGTCAGCTTCCTCTACATTATTCCTAACATTATCCTAATATGAAGCATCATAGTTGCTTAATGATCCTTCCCCCCTCACCATTTCTTTTCCAAGTCGATGAATGTGGGATTCAGTTCCAAGGCCACAAGCTATCTGAAATAATGGTAAATAACTAAGTAAAATTATTTACATGAGGCAGTTGTTTTGGAATTGTATAATGGCTTATGCATCTTTTGAATGTCAATTTGTTTGCCTCCTTCCACATTTTGTCCGGCCTTTTTAATGCCCACAACAAACCTTAACAACTTTTCAATTGTTTCTCTCTTGACCTATCAATAAGTTAAAAATCATAATGTGAAATATATTTTTTCTAAAGACGTAAAATGAAATAATGTTATAATAAACTTATAATTTCGATTGTAGGATCCTGCAGTAAACCTTCAACATCATCATCAGTGATGCCTAGAATACGAAGAAGTTTAGGTTTATGTCTACACTATTAGAAAAACCACATTTAGCGACGGCCAGCATGATATAGCGACGGCACACCGTCGCTAACCTGCCCGTCGCTAATTCACTTGCCGCTAATTTTCTAGCGACAGCTAAACGTTGCAAAATAGGCCGTCACAAATTTTCCGGTAACTGTGTCTACCGGCTAGTTAGTGACGCGTAACCGTCGCTAGTTAGTGACGCGTAACCGTCGCTAGTTAGTGTTAGTTAGTGACGTGTAGCCGTCACTAGTTAGTGATGCATAAACGTTGCTAGTTAGTGACGCATAACCGTCGCTAGTTAGTGCTAGTTTGTGAAGCGTAGCCGTCGCTAGTTAGTGCCAATTAGTGACTCGTAGCCGTCGCTAGTTAGTGTAGTTAGTGATGCGTATTCGTCGCTAGTTAGTGACGCATAGCCGTTACTAGTTAGTGAGTTAGTGACGCATAGCCTTCGCTAGTTAGTATGGTAATTTTTGACTTAAATTGAGGTGATTACGGAATGGAGTTCAAGTTCTAAGTTTGTCGCTTTGGATTCGAATAACTTGTTTTTGCAATATTGTCATCGATTTCACACAAATGCAACAACTAGGGTATTGAAGTATTTTTCATTAATACAAAATATGATTAACATATTGTCCTGTCATGTCATTCGACAATTAAAATACATAAGGTTACAATTTCCTTTACAAAATAAAAACTGAGCTCAAATTCATCGTACCGCAGGATCGAGCAAAAGATTCTTCAGGCAAGATCATGAAAACAACAATGAACCTCCCCTTCCCTCAATCTACAAGAAGATAAACATTTTAATCAGCCAAAGGAACATAAATTTATTAAATAAAAAAAAGGTAAATACAACTCCAAGTTAAGATTTTAGGGAAGAAAAATTAATGAGCAAATAGACTCAAATAAACAGCCATAGAGGGGGGTGGGGGACTGTTTAATCTGTTCAATATCGGCACAAAAGGCATGCATAAAATCAATGGTTAGACAAGTATATTTGAAAAAGTTAGCTGAGATCCATAGTGCATTCTGTGACAATTGATGACTGCTTGCTCTAAATTCTGGTGCAAAAACCCTTAGAAATTCAGCTACAAATAGTTTAACGATTTGAAGTCATGTACAAAACTAAATCAAACCAAGCAGGCTAAAGAAACCCTTGAATGTAAACAAAACCACACAAGGCAAAAAAACACATTAGATGCTCAACACTAATCTTCTTGGGTTGTTGCACAACATTAAGGAAGGCCTAGAATTTGCCAATATTTCCAACAAGACAATTCAAGAAACTTCTAAATGGGTTCAAAGAACTCCTCAACCATAACAAGCCATAAACTTCTGCAATAGGCAAACAGTCAAATTTAATAGTAACAAGCACTATAAGATAGAGCAAACAACCTTCCATTCCGAAACAAACATTGGGCCTCGAAGTAGAAACAGTTGCAAAGAGTCGGAAGCTGTCTGCTGCTCTAACTTCCTGCAGAAGTCCCAAAGAGTCCATTGGTAATTCAAAATTACTAATTCTTACTGTAAAATACAAAACAAAAAAAAAACTCCAAAAAACATGCAGCAACTCTGAATTAAAAAAAAAAAAGTACTTTTATCTCAGACCATACAAAGTGACAAGGACGAAAAGAGACTCAAACCAAAGAAAGTTTGTCATGTGCTCATATTCCACAAACGTACCCAATTTATTGAAGATAAAACCACCCCTATGCTTTACCTTTTTTTCAATAAAGCAACATAAAATTAGGTACTGTGATAATGAAATTCCCTCTTCTATCTACATCACACCAAATGATGAACAACAACAAAACTAAAGAAATATACAAATGTATTTGCTTGCAAACTAGGGTATATAAATATTTTGATACTCAAATGGTTAAGCTCAAGCATTGTATACCATTTGGAGCACGATGCTCACAGCAACCCCCCCAAAAAGGATCAACAGGAAAACACCAATCTATGATATCAACTATAAAAAGACACAAAAAAGAGCATCTTATCAAAAAAGCTAAAAATGATTTCATGCACACATCCAAATGTTCAAGCTAAAAATGATATTTTAAATTTCTGAAAATAGCACACTAGTAATTTTCACTTTAATATCCCAACAATTCAATAACACGAACTAAAAGATCATGATACAATCACCACACTGTAACACCCCTGCAGATTTGATGAGTACTTAGACACAGTTGTTAATTATCGAGGAATGCATGACCAAACTTCTTATGGAGATTATGAAGCCCCAGACATGCTCATGTTAGTTTACAAGAAGTTTGTTGACTGAAAAAAAAAAGCTAAATAATGTAGAGTAAAAGGAGTGACCACCTCGCCATTCCCAGTCATGACCCTCCACATTTTATGTAACAAACCTCCAAATAAACCAGGACATACATCAAATAACCAAGAGATTTATGTGCCAACAATCAGCACCTAAAACACATTAGTCTAACCTCTCAGAGGTTAACATTTACCAAAGGCATTTTATGACCCTTCACTTAGTAAGCAGAAATTAAACCACCAAATAAACCAGTACATATATCAAATAACCAGAAGGAATGATGCATCTTTCTATTTTCCTGATTAAAAGGAATGCAAACGGGCAATATAAAGTTACCCCCGTAATGTGGCTCAGGCAAAAGAACTACTTCTATAGGCAAAAATTATTAGCCACTATTTTCAAACCAAAGCTCTGCAAGGTAAGTACGACAAAAAGTAAATGGAAGGGCAAATGAAATGGTCTAATGGTTTGACTTACATTCTTTGTGAGCGATGCAAAAGTAGAATATAAATAGAACTCGTTCATCTAATTTCCAAATTTCCCAAAAATGTGTAAAGGTTTTGATAGTGGTTAGATGCCACACAAAGTAGATAAGAAACTCTTTTACAACTGACACACAGCCTGAAGAACCAGGAAGATAAAATCGTTTTGGTTTTGCAATGATTTCCTAATCTAACGTTGATTTGGTGAATATTAAAAGACAACAATGGAAAAAGTTGTTTCTTTATTCCCTTCACTAAAATTGAAACCATTCCAGGCATAAATAAAAATGCAACATTTTGGGGATCCTGGAAAGGCATATATGCATGCCTAAATGGCCTTACTCGGACCCAAAAGCTAGAGTTCACCATGGCGCCCTAATGATATACTATGAATACCTTAGATGTATTTTAGAAATGTGGCCTGGAGACTATATGCACATCCTTGACAAGTGAAAATGAAACACAAATGCAAGTTGTTTCCTCAGCTTATACGAGACAAATAATAATATGATTAACTAAAAAATCAAGAACAACTTTAGTAGCTACCAAAATGCCCTATGAAGGAGAAAACAAAATAAAACTGGATATCTAAATTGCAGTCAAATAAGGACCACACAAACAAGCAATAAAAAAGCAGAACAATATGGAATCACAGGGCCAATATTTCCCAGAAAACAAGAGGCAGTTTAACAGATCAGGAAATTGACAATAATACAATCATGAAAATAAGAAAGAAGAACATGCCGCTACATAAGAATAAATTTGACCATTTTACGAGGGGGAAAAGGGTGCAAGAAAAGAAAAGAAAAGAGCTTATATGATGGAAGTAGCTATCAGGACATCATCAAATGTAAGTACCTAGCAGCATATTCAGAGAAATGTTTTCCAGGCTGCCGTTGTCTCAAAGTGTGTAGGTCGCCACCAGGGCAATATTCCATCACCTTGGCAGACCTCTCTCCTTTTCTCTCTTTCTCGATCTCGAGTCGCCAGACCATTGCCCAAATTGTGGGATGGGAGCAGTGAAGTTCTGTTTGCCCAAATCATGGGATACACTCAAAAGTGGCCTCTCTGTAGTAGATGCCCATAGCGCCAAGACGATGACTTCACTCTCGCTTTCTCTCCCATAGCGCCAGAAGCCGGAGGGCAATGACGGCAGCCATCACAATTGTGGCCAGAAGCTGGAGGGCACCGTCGTCGTTCACTGTCAATGGGAGATGATTCCGTTGAAGCTGAGCCGGACTCTGGTGGAGGCGAGGCGACGGTTGGGGAGGAAATTAGGGATTTCGCCATGGACATAAAACCAACAAGGCAGGCGAAGAGATTCGGCCAAGATATCAAAGAAATTAGGCGAATCTGAGAAGTTCGGCGCACCTCCACCTTCTCTCAACGAAAGAACATACCACTCGCGCGCGAGGCGCCCGTTTGAGTTCGTCACCAGGGGAGCGAGGTCTGACTTCGTCACCCGGAGGAAGAGAAGACGGGGACTGAAGGAGTAGGGGTTCCGATTTAGGTTGGGGAAGGGGATGAAGACAAGAAGTGAATTGAAGGAACAGAGGTTTCGATTTAGAGGAGCAGAGGTGCGAAATGGAGAGGAAACAGAAGGCAATTGTTAGTGAATGAAGACTTAGGTAATTTGCAGACGGTCAACAGCGGAGAGAAATAAGCGTGTTAAAATCCTATATGCATAGCGACAGTTTACCGTCGCTTAAAACTAGTGACTAACTGCCCTCGCTACTTCTTAACATATATTATCTTAATTCATAATTAAATGATAAAATATAACTAAATGGTTAAACATAATGTCACAATAAACCATTGGTCCATGAATTTAATTTTCATTAAATATATATTTTATTTAATTACTAAAAATTATATTAAGACATTTGTATGCTGAATTAATCACATTAAAATTTAATTATAATTATACAATTAAACAATTGATATGTAAAATGAGAACAGGTTTTAAGGTACACATCTCAACTTCAGTACATATATTTAAAAAAAATTATTTATGTTACGATAGATGACAATTTAGCATAAAAAATAATTATTATATGAGAACTATTAATATTTTTGGGCTTTTTTCATATTAGTGACGGTTAACCGTCACTAACTTAGTGACGGTAAACAGTCACTAACTTAGCGACGGCTAACCGTCACTAAGTCAGCGATGGTTAATCGTCACTAAATTAAAGAATAATTTAGCAACTCATAACCGCTACTAAATATTTATCTGACTTTAAGGTACACATCTCAACTTCAGTACATATATTTAAAAAAAATTATTTATGTTACAATAGATGACAATTTAGCATAAAAAATAATTATTACATGAGAACTATTAATATTTTTTGGTTTTTTTCATATTAGCGACGGCTAACCTCACTAAATTAGCGACAGTTAACCGTCACTAAATTAAACAATAATTTAGCAACCCATAACCGCTACTAAATATTTATCCGACTTTAAGATACACATCTCAACTTCAGTACATATATTTAAAAAAAATTATGTATGTTACAATAGATGACAATTTACTATAAAAAATAATTATTACATGAGAACTATTAATATTTTTGGTCTTTTTTCATTTTAGTGATGGTTAACTGTCACTAACTTAGCGACGGTAATACGTCACTAACTTAGCGACAGTAATCCGTCACTAAATTAAAGAATAATTTAGCAACCCATAACCGCTACTAAATATTTATCTGACTTTAAGGTACACATCTCAACTTCAGTACATATATTTAAAAAAAATTATTTATGTTACAATAGATGACAATTTAGCATAAAAAATAATTATTACATGAGAACTATTAATATTTTTGGGCTTTTTTCATTTTAGTGACGGTTAACCGTCACTAACTTAGCGACAGTAATACGTCACTAAGTTAGCGACGGTTAACCGTCACTAAAACATTAGCGACTAATAGCCGTCGCTAATATTGCTCCGAACTTTTAGCGACTATTCACCGTCACTAATTTAGCGACGGTTGCCCGTTACTAAAATATTAGTGACATACAGCCGTCGCTAATGTTTCACAACACTTTTAGCGACTATTAACCGTCACTAATTTAGCGACGGTTGCTAGTCACTAAAACATTAGCGACTCATAGCCGTCGCTAATGTTTCACCGGACTTTTAGCGACTACTCACCGTCGCTAATTAGCGACGGTTTTTAGCCGTCGCTAAAAATACTGTTGCTAAATGGCGTTTTTCTAGTAGTGTCTCAACATTGGGTAACAGCATATAACCGAATGGGAGCTGTATATCGGCACAAAAGACTCTCGTGTCTAGAAGTGGTATGGTCGATGTATAAGCCACACGAGGTACGGAGGTTGAACTAAGAGGATCACCTCCTTGCATTTTCTACTCTAGCTCCTTCTGCAAAAGTTCCGCATGCTGCCACTTAATTTTTAATATCAAGGCAGGAGGATGATTAGGTACCATTTTCCCAAGTTGTGGTAGATGGTCTTCAATCTGCCTCCAAACCCTCTCCAAAAGGTACCAAACTTGTCCATATGGACTCTGGTAACATCCTGGTCCTGGAGAGGATAGGAATCAGCTCGACATAATTGGGGATGTCAGTGTTTTAGGAGTTCCATGGCCATCAAATCACTCCTAAAGGTAATAGGGACTTGAACTATTCACTATATAGTTTAGTATTTCGAGTCATGCCTCCCAATTAACTGTCCCTCAGCATAATGTCATGCACGTGGGTATGAGTCCAACCCCTTCACGTCCAGGAAGGGTCCAATCTAAACAAAATGCTAGGAAGCCCCATGGCCGCAATGGTAAAAAAATCATGTTGAAGTAAATATTTTTTTTTTGAGTAATTAAACCACAAATTCAAAAATTAATGTGTGATTATTACTTGCCATGCTTGCCAAAATCCTCCATTTCCTTGCACACCCCTACTCATACCATCCAAGTACAAGTAGAGGATGGCAAGAGCTGCACCACCCTAGTTGTACGTATGCAGTTGAAGCCTGAGGGATGTCGGCTACAGTAGATGACCATCATCTGTAAAAGGAGTGTGTGCTAGTATCGCAAAATATAGTCGTTCCAAGCAAAGTTTCTAGCAAGACCAGATCCAGATGTTTTTTTTCTTTTCTGATGTGTTCGTTTGATAGCTTTTGTAAGCCTTTATCACTTCTAAGAACTTAACTTTCTTCTCACCGTAAAAGATTTCCAAGTACTCTTCTATAATTCAGCTAAGCAGCTTGAATCTTTGCATATGTCAACATCAACTGATATTCTTATCCCATTAAACCTTAACCTGGTAATAACAGTAAAATTGCTTAGTGTCATAGTTATTTCACCAACTTTCAGGAAGTGAAATGTGTGGGTGGTGTCCTACAAAAAATGACTGAGGGCACAGAAGAGGTTTCTATCACAATATATTTGACTTCAAGGCCTTGATAGCAGGAAACAGACCCATCCATCTAATCATCTCCTTGACGGGTTTGGAGAACCCTTTGAACCACTTGAGGAGATTCTTCACACTTCTATGGCCTCTAAACGTACTTAGACGATGCTGCACAATTACAAAAGGTAAGGTTAAGTTTAGATATAGTAGCAGACTTTAATTGAAAAAAACCTTAAACCCTAAACCCTATTGGGGGGACTATTTAAGAAAGGAAGTGATTGCAAGCCGTAAAAAGACGTTCATGTATCACCTGTAATGAGGGAAGTTGCTTTGCTGTTGGCTCGTGTCACCTTTTATGGTGCCTTATCACCTTTCTTGGTGATATATCACTTTTACTAGGCCGCCTATATTGCTTTTCTAGTTCAATTTAAAAAATGTTTCTATTGATGAAGAAAAATGATTCAACTAAGAAATTGATTACTCTTACTGACATGATAAAACCAAATCGCACAGCATGCAACCTAGTCATTCAAGATTGTTTGAAGTAAAAGTGAAATGTACCCAGTGGTCTGGGTAAGAGACGAGAGATTGGGTCCAGATATATCGATGAAGTGGGGCAAAAAGGTTTTCCTGGTGCAAGCCAACATATAACCGCACGGTAGCTCTTTTTCAATATCTAGCTACTTGTCCTCAGCCATCGCGTTGGTCAGATGTCAAAATCTTAGGAGGAGCAGAGGAGGACGATTAACTGCAGTGAGAAATCATAGGGGGGACGGTGAGAAGCTGACGAACTTGGGGCAATGTATTAAAGCCAGCCTAGGGTTTTTGGTTGGGTTTCTTTGTGGGCCGAAAATAAAGGCGATTGGGCCACAAGGAAAAGTGATTAGGCGATAAGCAAAGGTGATTTAGCTGAAAACAAAAGCGATTGTGAACCAATGGTTAACGAGGGACCCGTTAATGTGAATTAATAAGTACCGGCTTACATTTAGAGGTCAGCAGTTCACCACCAAGAGCCTGAATATGAACCAATGACCCATTGAATGTAAACCAGTAACAACTGGTTCGCATCTAGGAGGGTGACAGGTTTGTCCCCAGGGGCTTCGTTGTGAAACAGCAACGCCCTGAATGTGAACTAGTAATTAACGATTCCCATTTAGGTCGCCAATTCACCATCAGGGGCGTGAATGTGAACTAGAGACCCCTGAATTATAAACTAGTAAGGATTGGTTCACATTTAATAGGTGACCGGTTCACCTTTAGGGGTATGATTGTGAACTAGTGATTGCCTAAATATGAACCAATAATTAACGATTCTCATTTAGAAGGGTTACCGGTTCACCATCAGGGGCCTGAATATGAACTAGGGACCCCTTAAATGTGAACCAGTAAGGACCAGTTCACATGTAAGGTGGTGACTGGTTCACTTTTAGGAGCCTGATTATGAACTGGTTAGCTTCTGAATATGAACCAGTAATTAATGGTTCATATTTAAGGAGTCACTGGTTCACCATCAGGGGTCTGAAGAAAGGACTGGTTCACATTTTATGGGTGGCTGGTTCACTTTTAAGGGCCTAATTGTGAATTAGTAATTAATAGTTCCTGTTTAAGGGGGTCACAGATTCACCTGAATTTAAGCCAAAGACCCCCTGAATATGAACCAGTAAAGACTACTTCACGGTTAGGGGGTGATTAGTTCACCCTTAAGGCCCTTATTGTGAACCGGTTACCCCCTTGAATATGAACTAGTAGTTAACGAATCACATTTAGGGGGGGTCACTGGTTCACCATCAAGGGCTTGAATGCGAACCAGGGACCCGTTAAATATGAACCAGTAATGATCGGTTTATATTTAGGGGTTGATTGGTTTACCTTTAGTGGCCTAATTGTGAACTAATGACCCCCTAAATGTGAGCAAGTAATTAAAGGTTCCCATTTAGGGAGGGTCGCCAGTTCATCATCAGGGGCCTAAATGTGAACTATGAATCCCCTGAATATGAATCAATGATGATTGATTCATATTTGGGGGTGATTGGTTTACCCTTATGGGCCTAGTTGTGAATCGGTTGCCCCTTGAATGTGAACCATTAATTAATAATTCACATTTAGGAGGGTTACTGGTTCACCGTCAAGGGGTTGAATATGGACTAGATACCATATAAGTGTGAACCAGTAAGGACCAATTCACATTTAGGGGTAACTAATTCACCTTTTTGGGTCTAATTGTGAACCAGGGACCCCTTGAGTTTGAAACAATAAAGATCGGTTCATATTTAAGGCGCGACTGGTTAATCCTGAAGTCCTCATTATGAATTAGTGAACCCCCCTGATTGTGAACTACTCTTGATTGGTTCATATTTAGGAGGTGGCTGGTTCACATTCAAGACATGATGGTGAGCCAGTGACCCCTTGATTGTGAACTGGTCTTAATTGGTTCACATTTAGGTGGCTTTTTCTGACAATTGATCATTGGAAAACATCTGTCTGAAAAAAGAAAAAATTTTCGATGGTTTCATGTGGGAATTCCCAAAAAGAACGTCGGAAAAGGCATCCACTACTTAACGTTTTTCTTTATTCATTATCAGTTTTTTTTTTACTTATAAATACTTTTCTTATGCCATTAACGCTTTTTACAGACAAGTGAGCGAAGTCTACAGAAAGCCATTTTAAATTCACAAAAGTTAAGCAATATATACACAAGTTGGGATAATTATGTTTTACGCCATGTTAGAGCTGCATACCGAACAAAAGGCCACTAGCACTTTTCTTCCATTACAAAAACTTTTCAAGCCTTCTTTTCTCTTTTCTGGTATTTAACTCAATATGCATTCATTTGCCATGGCTTAATTGACTAAAAAAAAGTTTAGACCAAGACAAAGGAGTCAGCAAACAAAAGAAAAGCAATTCAACACGAAGATTAAATTCCAAAATCTCACAGCCCTCCTCTATTTCAATTGTGAATCAAATGGATTTTTTCCCTCACTTTTGCCTCTCTCAATATGTTTTTCTGTTCCAGTTTATTTCTTTCCTTATTTTATTTTTGTCCCTGGAGGATATTTGGTGAACATGTAAAGAATAAATGATTTGATGGCTCTCATTTCAAGTTCTGATTGGATGCTTTGCAGCAAGTTACGGCGTAATGCCGTGGTTATACTGCTACGGCAATGTAGAACGTCCCCTTTCCCCTCTATATCTTCCTATCTAAATAAGGAAAGTATAGAGTATACTAAATTCTTCTCATTCTCATCCCTTTCACCCAATCCAAACAAACTATATCTTTTCGTAACAATCATAAGTTTTAATCATTAAATCAAGACTTTGATTGTTCGTTGGAAGTTTTATGGCTAAGTTAGTTACCTGCCACCACTTTACATGGTTTAGTGGTTTCCTTATAGTAATACTTATCACAAAGATTGTTGCACAATTGTACAAGCTTGAATTCCATAGATCTTGGTTACTTCCAAAAGTTTTCTCTTTAGGCTGAACTGCAAAGAGGTTGTGAATGAGATACCTCGGAGCATATTTGCTGCCTCTTTAGTGATGCTAGAAATTTGTAAATATAATGACTTACAATAACTGAAGAAATTTATTGATAATTTATTTAATGTATTATTCTTAATTTTGTTAATTTTTAATTTAACTTGTATATCAATTGAAACTTTGCAATTTAAAAAGCCTAAAAGTATTTTTTAAAATATTTGTTGAAAAGACTAAATATTTTTTTATTAATTTTTTTGAAGTTTCATCTAGAAAAAATTGGCAAAAAGTTAATTGGTTTTTAAAGAAAAATTTATTCAAGTAATCATTAGCTAGATAGAGTTAGTTTTCAAATGAGATAGTATCCCTAGTCCTTTAGCCTAATGGTTAAAGGCTCTGAGAGATATGAGGAAGGTCCAAGATTCGAATCTTGGACTCACTACTTCCTCCAACATGCTATATAAAAATTAATTCAGTTACCATATCCTTTATTAATAGTATATCTTTCCATGTAATGATAAGTTTTTAAATTAGAAAAGAAGTGATTCCCTATTGTCACTACTTACATGACAATAGCCCAGCCTCAACCTGAGGGTAAAGGGATGGGCCCTCAGGTGTAGGGATGAGGCATGGAGTGGGTTGCTCCATGGAGCGATCCACCATTGCTCCACTTTTTTATGGATCGATCCACGACCCACTCTACTCCTTTATGGATAGATCCATGACACGCCCCACCTAACATGTGGATATTCATGGATAATTCATGGATATCCAATCTATGAAATTTTGGTAGACATTTCAAAAAGGAAATTTTTTATAGGTTTTTTTTTTTTGTAGACAGTTCAGCTATCTAAATTAACAAATATAAATACCAAAATGAGATAATTTAATGCCAACATACCAGTCCAGATAAACAAATACAAAAACCAAAAGCATGTATCAAATACCAAATAGTTTTTATGTTACCACTTTCACAAAACGGGAAATTACAACATAAGTACCTAAACTTATGTGCTTTAATTTTCATCATAATGCATGAATTGTGAAGTGTAAAGTATCCATTGCAGACTCCTTTAAGTGTTACATACAATGATAGTTTGGTCCTTAAAGAAAGCCTTAATGGATAACTTGTTTTTCAAGTAACCTAAAGACTAAATTTTAAGGTTACAAAAGTTGGGTACTCAATTGCACAAATTTTCAAAGATGGCTATGGAAAGGACATGGATGGAATTATGAGGAAAGGACATGGATGGAATTATGAAGAAAAGGACATGAATGACATTAAGGATATTGTTGGGGGCCAAAGTGCTTAAGAAGGCAAAGTTGATCATTTATGGCATAAAGGTAACTAAGGACCCAAGGGTCCACCTTTTTGTCTAAAGGTTATAATGAGCTTTGACAAGGTTAAAGGTGGTCAAAAAGATCATTTTCCCAGCCTAAATGGCTGGATATAACATGTCCAAGTGTTAGCCAAAATTTCAAAAATTTGTATATATGTCACCTTGGTCAAAATGATATATAAATGAAGAAAAATCTTCATTTCATTGCCATTTTTTTTAAATTTTGACATCTAGCAGCTAAGACCTTTTTCTTAAGCTCTTCCATCATCCTCCATAGCCACCGTACCTTAAGAAATCAAGAGAAAGCAAAGAACACATCAAAAGGTGCAAGAAGACCTCGTTTCGGTCCTATTTGGATTTCAAATTTTATAGAAAAGGTAAAGGTTTTCTTAAGTTTCCTAGATTGTTTACTGTATTTCTAAACATCCATAAAGCTAAGACCATGTGTAGAAGAGAGCAAAAAGCTCAAGGTACCAAGTATGAGTTACGGGGAAAAAAGCATGGCAAGGTTTCGGCCGTAGTGTTACCATGCTAAAGATGGCAGCAAGAAAGAAGGGTTTCTAAAGCCTAAGTTAGTACTAACTAAGACCTAAAAGACTACTAAGACAAAGAAAAAGCTTGAGGAGGATTGCCATAGTGTTACTAAAGTGATATCTTGTTGTTTTATTGAATGTTTATGACTAACCCTAAAGTTATTATTGCTAACGCATTTCATTTGTTTTGTTGCTATGTTTGTGGGTGCATACAGTTGCCATATTTGTGTGTATGTGTTGTTTTTGTATATTTTTATGTTTTTTTATTTCAAGTGGTACGTTGCTATGGAAGACTTTACATTAAAAGCCCTTACTAAGTTCTTTACAAAGTGCTTACTTCCCTTTCTGTCCGTTTTTAGGAACACCTAAAAGGGAACGTTCAAACTAACACTTGTAGCTTGAGTTTTCCTATGAAATTTTAGGTACATAAACTTCAATATGTCTAGTATTAAACTGATTTCATGATTTTTAGAGTACATTTGCTAATTTTAGTGTTAGTACTTTCTGCCTTACACAGCAATTGCCTTTTGAAGTTTCTGGAGTGCATTGTGTTTGTAAGGCTCTCCAAGAAGCTAGTGTACATACCCAACTAAGCTAGTACATATGTATGATGCATCTATGCATGTAAATACGCTATGAAACTTGCATGGATGATATTTGAAGTAATGCAGTGATGTTTGAAGTTGAATGTGTAAGTCTGTTTTTTTTGCTACATATGGGTTGTTTTAAAAGAAATTATGTTGAATGTGTATAAAATGACTCTAAACTCAAATGAATGACTTTTTCAAGTATTCAAGACATGAATGAACCTGCCCAATCTGGTTTTGCATTTAAAAGTGAAGTGGATGATTTATTTGCAAATTTTGTATGGGTATTATTGGAAAATCGTTGCTAAATTTTGATACCCTGTAGTCTAGAGACCATAACTTCCTGTACAAGTTGAATTTGGATATGAAATTTTGACAATAATTAGCACTATTCTAAACGAAGAATAGGAGTTGGAATTACTCAATTTGGTGCCCTGTAGGCAGAGTTATAGCCTTTCAAGATTGGCTGTTTTTGTTAGGTACTGTTTATACGGTCAATTTTACCCGGTTGAGTATAAAATCCATAACTACAAACTTAGATGGATTTAATGTTTCAAACCTATTATCTTATGAAGTTTTAAGTGTATTAAAGGGTTGAAAAGCTTTAGAGCACAGGAGGACATGGGTAGAATTTGAGTTGGATATTGTGTGAAAGTTTGGACACATGAAATGGGTACCGAGTGCACTAAGTGTACATATGATTGTACATGCAACTGGGGATTTTACTCAAATTTCATATTGGCCAGGAATAAAGAATTTGATTATCATCACTACTTCCAGTTGAAATTATATGTGAATATGTGTGTGATGGTTGGACCAATATACATATATTTACATAAAGACCAAGAGGGCCACTTAGGTAATACAATGAGTATTATTTTATTTGGCCTACAGAACATGCACAGCTCTTGGGACTTAATACACTAAATATGGTCACTGTATTTAAGTACTCAGAGTGGTAACATTTTATACCAAACTAATACAACTTTCAACATAAGTCTTGAAATTGGAGAAACAAACCTACAGCTTGAATCAGTTGGTGCTCATCTTCAATTATTCTTTAAAAACATTTGCTTCCTATGTGGCAAATAACAAGATCATGTTAACAACAAACAAACAACACACACAACACAAACTAAAAAGGGAATTGAAAGTACCAAATAAATATTACCTATTAATTATCTGCAACATTCAAATCCTCCTCCTCATCACAACTATTAGATTCATACATTTTAATATCTTCAAGCAAAAGTTAGGGAGAAGAGAATATTTTTTTCCAATAGAACTAAAAATTTAAAAAAAAAATTATTTGCACATAATAAAACAAAAAGTTTTCAAATTAACCTAACCAAAACAATAATGAATAAAAGAAGTATTGATATACCTTTGTTCTCTACTTACAACCAATTTTGAGTGCATACCAATGCTTCAACCATGATTAGTTGTAGCTTATTACAGTGAGAACATACCAATCTCCCACCTATACTGAATGCAGACTCTGAAGCAATAGTAAAAACAGGTACAACATAGATGTCCCTAGCAATCATTTGTAATACAAGAAAAGTTGGACCATTGATCCTCTACCAATCTAAAATATCAGAGTTTGGATCTTTTGGAACTGCATCTACACCTAGAAAACGTTCCAACTGTGACCTTTCTCTACTTTTTACCTTACCTATTCATTAAGGCATAATTATCGTAGTCTAATGGAACATCCTCAATATTCTCATCTTCATCAACCAATCTAATAGATGAAGTGTTTGCAACAGGTGATTGAAACACATTCATTTCATACTCTCTCAACAAATTGCTATATATTTGCACAATGTTTTCAACTTTTTCTTTTTCATATAACTTCTCGAAGTAATATCTGAGCAAAACTCTCTTGTACCTAGGATCCAACAATGGTAGTATATTCAAGATGATAGATTCTATGCATTACTTAAAAAATTGAACCAACTAAGCTCTTTAAGATAAATGAAAGATAATAAAGAAATAATTCAGATGGTGCTTAAACAGAACATGGCCTGATTTCTTGTGCAACAAATGAGGCAAAAAAAAAAAAAAAAAGAATTCGAATTAGATCAACACATTAAGCAACAATAACTTTTAAGACTTGCAAAGCCTTAGCCAATGCCAAATGGAACTTACATATCCAACTTTCCTCGGACAATACTTGTATATTTCTATGCTCTTGAATTTTATATAATTGTTTGGTTGGCCATGCAATATTTCTTTTAGAGACCAATAGTGCCTTTCTATTTGATCCAGCATAATTCTTATTCCTAAATAAAGAAATTGTTTCAACTTGGTTCCTGGTTAGTCCAATCAAAACCTTAAGCATAACCAGATAAAATGCTCTCAACCAACAAAATCATGCAGACAATTTATTACTTAAGAGATATATATATAAATTCTGAACCTCTATATGAATTGAACCTCATACATTACTTATGAAGAATTAAGTTCCTTGCCACTTGAACCAGTTAGCTTTTAATTTTTCTCTTATATGGAGAACCTTATTTGATTAAAAATCACCAAACATGTTTCAGGATTATGCATAAATAAGTAGTGAAAACTCAAGCACTTGTCCACAAATCAAATGTCCCAGTAGAAAATCTAAAAAATCTGAATCCACTATTATGATAAGACGAGGGCACATACAATTTAATTTATAGTAGAAGGCAAAATGAAATTTCTTTAAACTTGTTCTCTTACATTTTCAGCAACCAAACAAAATTGGTTAAAATACATAACAGGATATAATTTCACAGTTGCTCATCAATTCAATCAAAAGAAATTTCTAGACGAGATTTTAGGTACATAATTGTTTCTGGCAAACTTAAGTGTCAATCAATGGCGTCTATCTCTATCGTCGCATTCCTTCTCAATCTATTGCTTATGCTTCTCAATGAGCTTCTCCAGAGTAGATTGTACATCACAGCCGTCGATCAACAATCGAGTCACGATTTATGGATCCTTTATCGAATCGAGACTTTTTGACTTCTTTTCGGGTGTTCTCCCTCGAAACCTCATTCAACTTCGGCTGAAATCAAGGATCAGTGAATCGAGGATTCGAACAGGTATGTATGATACGAATTTTATTTCCTAAACCCTTGCTCCATGAAGCTCTGATGGACCTCCAAACCTGCCCCGTTTCTTAAAATTTTATAGGTGGATCATGACCCGATCCGCCTTAAAATTGGTGGATCATTTAAAAAGCTTGCTCCACCAAAGTAGGTCAAATGGAAGCTTCACCAAAGCAAACATCCATGCCCATCCCTACTCAGGTGCCGTTAACAGCCAAATTTTTGGGCAACTCTTTGGGTACTTGGTGAGGCAAAATCTTTGGTCACAGCTAGCACCTATGTCTTACTAATAAAAACAAAGCTTGTAAAAGGAATCTTGAAGAGAAAGAATTGGTATTATTTTAAAAGTGACTCATAGGTACACGTATTGAACTTGGAATTGAACTAAGTTTTTTAGCTTGCGCATTGCAGTAGGAAAAATTCATAATATTAGGAAATATATAAATGACCCAAAAGTTAAAATAAAGTTTGGGGACAGTCTAGACCATGCCCAAAATCAGACAACTACAGTGACAAAGTTTTGTTTTAGAAGATAAAAATAACATGAGCAAGTTTGGAGACCAAAATAACAAATAGATAGCATTTAGCATTTCAAATGAGAAAAATCAATAAATCGGGGGCTTGGATAAATTTAAACCAAAGGAAAATATGGAACAACCCAAATGCGGAAAATAACAATATAGGACCCCAAAAAAATGATCACTTGGTCAAAAAGAGATCAACGGTAAAAAAAACAAAGTGATTGTCTCTTAAAGAAGAGATTGCGTGGAGAAAAAGGGATCGAGGGAAACACACAAAAAAAGTAAAATGACATTATTTTATTTATTGTTTATTAAACATTGAATAACCCTTACATGTTTAGAGTATACAAGGAAAAAATAGGGAAAAACACTGTTAAATCAAGTAAAAAACTCAAGTAGGTAAAAAGTATCAATGTTGACTAAAAACATTAAAAAAATGTGACTTTTTTTTTTTGTAATCAAAATCTGTTATAATCTATTACTCATTCTGTTTCATAAAAGCTAACCTTTTACTATTCATAATAATTAATTTATAATTTTATTTTTTTAAAAATTTATAGTGAAAATATGAACTTTTTATATGAAAATGAAACTTTAAAGATTATAGTTTCTAAATGTCATTTAAAATTTTTTTTCAATACATATTAATATGAATATATTTAAGTCAAGCTTTAGTAAAAAAAGGTAAAAAGACCAACTAATACGAAATGGAGGGAGTACATGAGTAGGGATGAGAGTGAACTATCCTAAACTTAAAGAGTGAAGGGGTTTGCTATGCAAAACCAAGAGGACATTAATTGTAATAAAACATGGCCTTTTATGTACTATTCAATGAATAGTATATTGCCTTGTATATTTAGTAGGGAAAGTTACAATTACCCTTCGAGGTTTACCTTAACCTATAGTTTGCCCTCTTTATTTTTAAAAACCTACACCTTGCCCCTAGTTCTTTTATACTGTTCTATAACAACTTTTGAAACTGTAATTTTAAACTATACAATAGTCATCTTCCAGTAATTTTGGTCTTTCCAATATTTTTTTTATAGTTAATAGATATTTTAAATTATCAATTTTTCCTTTCTGTAAATGCAGTTTTCTTCCTGTGGATGCATATCATTATTTTTTAAATGTCAGTTAGCTATAAAAAAAATATTAAAAATTTTGACATTAATTGAATATGATTATCAGATAGTTTAATTTAGGGTTTCAAATTTTTTTATCAGACACTATAAAAAAAGTAGGGGGTAAAGTGTAGGTTTTTGAAAATGGAGGAGGCAAAGTGTAGGTTAGATCAAACCACAAGAAATTTACCCTATTTAGTGTATACAAGGTTTTTCAACAGCCGCATGATACTGTTGGACATTTTTCTATTGTAGATAATATAAATTGTGGAGTAGTTAAATTTGGGGAAAAAATCTGTCATAATACAATATGTAAATATAATATTCATTGTTTATATACATATTTGTTATGCATGAATTGGGAGGGGAAAGTAATTAAGAAACGTCGAGTCATGTATATAGGTGGTGATAAAGATGCCGATGAAGAAATACCTGCATTCATTGGTTGGCTGAAGGGATATAATAAGAGATCAACAAGACAGACTTGATAGAGCGCTGAGAAAGAGAATGAGTGATGTTATGGCTATGTGGACACAAAAAAGCAGTGACTTAGCTTTCTGAACCCTGCTTTATGTTTATTCTCCAGTTGAGTTTTGACCAAAAACAAGGTGTGTATCTCGCTGTGACAACCAAAGGCCAGACCGAAGCGAGATTAACACATCATCCCACACAGATTGACCAGATGCATCATCTCACTCTTACAGGTTAAAAGTTGTTGCATGCAGATGGAGTGAATCCAAATGATAAGAATACATGAAAATCCATTGTGGTGATGAAACAAAGATGCCGGGTTTAAAGGATGAATTTGAGCATTCACAAGAACAAGCAAGAGGGAAAAGCAAATATTATTGGAATTTTTTAATTTCAAAAATGTTGGGGTTTAATAGACCTTCTTTCGGTCCCTATAATTTTTTTCCTTTGGTAATTGTAATTTTTGAACATGTAAATACACCAATCCCACAATTGCCCTTATCTTGTCTACCTAGGCCTGATTGTCACATGAAAATGTCTAAGTACCAAAATGGGAGAAATGAAATTAAGGAATGGAAAAAGGTTTCAACCATTATTAAGAAAACGGAAAAAAAATATGACATTAAAAAGCCTATTTTAGTATATGTGATTTTTCTCTTTCCCGGGTATAGCTTTCAAACTCGCAGATCTGTTGATCTCACATTTTGCTTATACTGTCTAATTGGGCTTGATTGTCATGTGGAAAAGTATAGAGAATAGAAGAGGTGAAATGATTTCTTTAGGGACTGGAAAAAGGGTTCCACCATTATTAAGAAAAATGCAAAACAAAAAAAAGACAAAAATGGTAACTGATTTTCATATGGAAAAGTATAGGGAACAAAAGAAAAGAAAAGAAATCTTTAGGGACCAGAAAGGGGGTCCCACCATTACTAATAAAAGTAAAAAAAAGTAAAATGCAAAAAGATAAAAATGGCATTATTCAATGAATAGTAACATTATTCCATCATTAGAATATAGTAGTAATACGAGGTTTGTTTTACCTGCACATTGTAGCGGATTTTTTTCCAATAAATTTAATATTAAAATAAATTTTAATAATAAATTATTAAAATATTCTCATTTATAAATTTATGTAAATTAATTAAATTTTATGTTATTTTAATTTTGGGTTGAGCTCTCTTTATGTTATGCTTTTTATTTTGAAAATGATTAGTTATGATCAAAACATAATACTGCGGAACATAACATTATACATACTTCAAAACGATGGATAATTTTTGTTAGGGTAAATGACACCAGTCGTCCCTAAACTATCCCAATGTTACTTAATCGTCTCAAAACTATACAATGTTGCTTAATTGTCCCAAAACTGTGCAATTTTCCCCCGACTTCTCTCACTTTTTTATGGCTGGTATACGATAGGAAAACAGGTGCAACAATTGGGTAGTTTGAGGATAATGATGTAACAATTCATAGTTTTAGGATGATTAAGCAACATTGGGCATAATGTAGGGACAATTAGTGTCATTTACCCTTTTTGTTATTAAAAAATAATTCACTGAAAAATTTCATCTCCTATAAACTCAAATTCTAATTTTTAATATTGATTAGAAATTTTTCTCAAAAAATCCATGTTCAATTTTAGCAATCATAGACCAAAGTACTTTATTGAACCATAGAGTTTTTGAAGTAAATAACGTAGCGTAAAATTCATATATGATCCTCTAACTATAATAGTTAGCCTAATGTAGTTTCTTATCTCAATTAGTGTCTTTTAAAGTTCCCTAACTCATATATCATGTCCTATATAAGTCCCTTCTATTAATTTCTGTGTTATCTTGGACGAAAATTGCTGATGTGGCACTTTCTAGGTCCCACACTGCCACATGTCATTCTCTTTTACAAAATTAAATGACTATATTGGATGACTAAGATACTTTAGGCTAAAATTGACATAAACAAATAATTTTAAGAACTTAAAATGTAATTAGTCCAACTCATTCTCTCTTGCTTTCAATCTGTTCGTCACCCAGATGATGAACCAGAAAATGATTTTGGTCTCAGATTTGTTCTTCCAAATTTCATTCAAGTCCAATTTTAAACAATCCCACATAAATTATTAGATACCTAGTTCAGAGCTCAATGGAAAAATTTTTCTTAATTAAATCAAATCCAATTAATGAAGAAGCGAAAATTGGAATGACAAAAGAACAAATCTGAGAGTTCTTCACAAGAACTGAGGTAGTGCCTCTGCGTTTAGCCCATTGGCAGTCTCGGCTCCATCATCGGGACCCATTTGAGATCCCCTACAATTTTGTCTGTAGTGATCCTTCTCGCTCCCGCTTGTACCTCAACATTGTTTCTTGCCATGCCCAGTCTGTGTCGTCAGCCCACGATATCAATTGTCGATCTAGGTGCAGATCAAGGTGGAGAAGATGGATTGATTTATGATCCTTGGTTCAAGACCTTCGGCTGTGGCTCTACGATTGATTCATCTTCTATAGGTACATAATTTTCTTAGGTGTTTTGTTTTTTCAAAAAAAAAAAAAAGATTGAGATGGAGGGCGATTTTGGGCTAAGGATAAAATTCATAAATTGTTCTATTTTATTATGATAATTATGACAGAGAAAATGGGCTTGTTTGAGACTCATAGCTTAGGTCAAGCAACATAGTTGAAAAAACTATTTTAGTTGTTGTGGGGTTGGGGATGCAGAAGCTACAATGGTGAGGGGAAATTACGAACAGATTCAATTGGGGAAGAGAGAATGAGCTTGGATAATTGCATCTCAAGTCCCTAAAATTAATAGTTTGTGTCAGTTTTAAGCTAAAATTTCTTATTTTTCCAATAAAATCATTTATTGTAATAAAACCACGTGGTAGTGTGGGACCTAAAAAATGGCACATGAGCAACTTCTGTCCAAGATAATGGAGAAATTAATGGAAGAGATTTAGATAGGACACAGTATGTGAATTAAGGGACTTTAAGAAGTACTAATTGAGATAAGAGACCATATTAGGATAACCGTTATAATTAGGGGACAATATATCTATTGTACACAAATAACTCATGTTAAAAAACTCAATCATCAATAATGAAAAAATATGACCAAAGCACAAAATTATGTTTAATTTATTTTAACCATTAACTTGATAGAAGTAAAAGAAAAAGAAAAAAAAATAGCAAGGAGTTTGATACCAATAGAGGAAATAAAAAAACTTTAGGTATTAAGGAAATAACAATTGAATTAATAAAGGTAAAAAGAAAAGAAATAGTTTAGCTAAAAATTAAACATATTACGGTGATCAATGTTTTTCTATAGATGATAGTACATAAAAAAATAAAAAAATTTGGGAACCAATAAAGCAAATAGAAAAAATCTAACTAAAGAGTTACTAAGTTCAGAGACCAAAACATAACAAGGGTCAAATTTGGGGTCTCAAATAGGAAAGAGTAGAAATTCAACAACTAAAACACATTTTAACCAACACAAAAAGTAAAACAGACACAGAAGAAATTGCAATGCAGGCACCATGCTAAAAGGGTCCTGGAGTTTAAAAAGAGATAATCGTGCCCTAAAAAGGAAAAAAAAAATCTGGAGGCACTGTTGATGAATAGTGCCACTTCCATAGCTTTGTGCGTGTGTATGTGTAATTTAAACAACAAAAAGTGAAAACTCATTCGAAACAAGACGAGCCTACTTACCTACACAAAAGAAATGAATACTACATCCATTTTATTTTGGATGATGTGTTTTTTTGGGTATGGTGGTTAAGATGTGTGTAATTTACATTATTCTTTCTATTTTTACTCCAAAAACTAAAATAAAAAAAATTTATTTTAGTTTTTATGTAGTGAAAGTTTAAATAAGAATTAAAAAAACAATTTCCTATTTGGGGTTTTGTGCATTTTTTGAGTTGTGTGGTGAGAGAGTTTAAATAAGAGTAGTAAGATAAATGAAAATTAAAAAATTTCCAAAAAGGAAAACAATTCATCCTTATAAAGACAGCCAAAAATGGAAACACTTATCATCTTTTCTGAAACAAGGGGGAGTAAAATGTTGTGTTCCAAAAATCAATGTGCGATATCTTTGTAATAGCCGTATTCTAGTAGAACAGCCATAAAAAACCTTCTGCTTACGTCGCCAATTGCTTTGGTGCAGGTAAAAGCTCGATCGAAGCAGAAAATCTTCTATGTCAATAACATAAGTCACCTTAAAGGAATTTTTTTTTTTTTTACAAAGATAAGTGATTAGGTTCAGAAATAATGGTACCACCAAAAGATGAAATATTAGGTAGTAAACAAATCTTCAGGCATAACACCTTCAAGGAATGGCAAACAATTAATCCTTTACCCTGTTTTCTCCAACCTTTATTCACTAAAATGTGAAACAGGTCCTCTGTTAATTCACCTCTTTTAGTGCTGTTTGTTTCTGCTTCCACCGCCACTCTCTTGCCAAGTATCCAACTTGAGCTTGCAAGCCACCAGATTTAAGTATACCATTGTCTTAGGGATTTGTGGCTCAAAACAAAGACTAGGGAAGTTGTGGCTAAAATTGAATAATTGGAGCACTTGAGGTGTGATTGGCCATTTTTTTTTACGGGCTTTTGGGATGGCATGCTATGGAAAAAGTTTGATTTCGACAGCCAATCATCAGAAACCTCTAAACGTTGATGGTTAGCAACCAGAAGATGACAAACCAAGTTTTTGAAGACTTGTGATTAGAAGTTGGACAACTATTTTCACATGGTACATAGTGTTGACACCCAATTTCGTCCGACCTCTTCTTAAAAAAATTAGTTAAAATAAAAAATAAAAAATAAAAATAAAAATCAAATATTATTAATTAATTATTATACAAAGAGAGAATTAAGTTAAGTAGTTTCGGGGGAGGGGCATTTTTTTAATATCTATGTGTGTATATCCAAAAAATTAAAGTTCAAAAAAATTAATTATTATTATTATTAATTAATTAATTATTATTACTGAAAAACTTTAATTAAGTTAATTAGTTTAAAATACATTTTTGTTTTGTGAGGATTTAATTAAAAATGATATATGTGTGTATATATGTATGTTTGAAATAAAAAAAAAAAAGAAAAGAAAACTCCATAAAAATGACAAAATTGAAAAGTTTGGGGTAAAAATGACAAAATTAAGAAGTTTTGAGAAAAATTTGACAAAATCCGAAATTTCCAGGAGCATTTGGTAATTTTTGGCATCAATTTTGGGCCAGACTGACAATTCTGGCCCAAATTGACAGAAAAAGACAAAATTGTCAAAATCAGAAGCTTCAGGAACTTATCCAGAATTAAAGAGACGTAAAGGACTGAAACTATCATTTTACCAAATTAAGAGATAAGTTTGATTTTAATTAATTTTTAATTATGAACAGTAAATCACTCCTTCCCCTATAAATAGGGGTCCAAAATCTGTGAAGAGGGGATGAAAAAAAAAAATCAAGTTTAGAGCTCCGTTTTAAAAAAAGAAAAACTGTAGCCTTAGTCCCTGGCCTCTCCTCCCTCTTCCCAGAAGACCAAAACGTTTCTGTTTTTACGTTTTAGCCCCTGTTCCCATTATTTCCGTTTGCTCTCTCTCCCTCTCTCCGTTCTCCGTTTTTCTTTTTCTTCTCCTCCGTCGCCGTCTTCCCGCCGTCGCCGTCGTCCCGCCCCTTTCTCCGGCCGCGTTTTGCCGCCCTTCTCCCTCGCCCATCCCGTCGCCGTCGCCGTCGTCCCGCTGTGCCCTCCGCCCTCTGCCTCGCCGCCCTACGCCGTCCCGCCTCGCCCCTGCTCCCCTGCACGCCGCCTGAGCGTGCCGTTTTTTTTCCCGTCGCGTTTTCTCTATTTTTCGTCCCAGAAGATTCAAATTTCAATTTTCCTGGGCAAAACCCTGCTTTAAGCCTTCATCTTTTCATAATTATTCCTTTTGATCACTAACCTTGTTTTTATTTAATCTCTGCAGAACTAACAATAATCTTTATATGTTTGTTATTTATTATTGTTATTAGTCACTAACCTTTTAATTTTTGCACAACTAACCTTACTAACTTCACTAAATTTTATTATTGTTATTATTATTATTAACAACTAACCTTACTAACTTCACTAACTTTTATTATTGTTATTATTATTATTAACAACTAACTTAACTAACTTTACTAACTTTTATTGTTATTATTATTATTATCATTGACTAACTTTTAACTAACTTTGCTAACTTTTATTATTATTATTATTATTATAATTCATGGAAGGTTATACCTCCTATTTATTTATTATTAGTGGATGGCCAAAAAGCCCCACTTTATTTATTTGTTTATTATTTATTGACCTTTAATCTTCCTTTATGTGCTTTTTTTTTTATTTTGCATATGTTATTTAATTTCTGTAATTTTTAAGTGGATGGTCAAAAAAAAAACCCCACTTTATTTTCCTTTAATTTTCCATTACTTAACTTATGCAAGTTTTAATTATGTAGATGGTTAAAACTTATTTCACTTATTTCACCTTTAACCATAAGAAAAAAAATAAAAAATAAAAAATAAAATAATAACAAAAAAGAAGTTTTTTTTATGTGAATAATTAACTTCATTTGTATGTCTAACAAAAAAAAAATAATTTTTAACTAAAAAAAAGCCAAACATCTTTTATTATTTTTGGATTACATATTTTTATTTATTTCTTTTAAAGAAAACATTAAAGAAAATCAATCAATTTTTTTAAAAGTAATAGTAATTAACAATTTAAGAAAAATAAAAAAAAAATAATAACAACAAAATATTAAAAATATTAAAAAATTATGATTAAAATTATAATTAATTAAATAATTATAAAAAAAATTTAATTAACGAAAAAACTTAAATCAAATTTCATATCCAAATGGTCCGGCAGGATCCATGGTTTGAAAAATAAAAAAATATGCTTTTGCTTTTAATAAAATAAAATTAATTTTTTTTAATAGTTACTTTAATTTTTATCCAGTAAAAAGAATAAAAGAATAGTAAAAACTTTGGGTAATATTTTACTTATTCCTTTTAAAATGGAAAAAAATATAAATTTTTGATTCCTTTATTAAACAAAATGAAAAAAATCTTAGACAAATGATTTCAAATATAAAATAAAATAAATAGAAAAGAACTAAATATTTTAGACTTATTAATTAGATGTATTTTTTTAGACTTATAAATTAGATAATTACTTTAAAAATCTTTTATCAAAATAAAATAAAATATATAAATATCAAGACTTTTCTTTTATTTTTAAAAATACATATAAATCTTTGGTTTCTTTATTAAAAAGAAAAAGAAAAAACAAAAAAAGAGAGAAAAGAAAGAAGTAAAAAAAGAGAAAGAAAGAAAAGAAAGAAATAAAAAAAAAAGAGAGAAAAGAAAGAAAAGAAAATAAGAAAAAAAAAATCTAAAATTTCACAAAAATTATGACAAAATTAATAATTAAATTAATGGTTAACAAAAATAAGAATTAAAAATTTAAATAATTAACAATAAATTAAAATATTAAACTAATTTTCATGACCGGGTGATCCGATAAGATTCATGGCTTGAAAAAAAATAATAATAAAAATCTTAAATGAAATGAAATTAAGTATTAGGATAAAAATCCATATCATGATAATTCGGCAGAATTCATGATATGGATTGTTAATTAATTAAGATATTTAATAATCAACTAAAATTTCATCAAATTCCATGACCGGGTGATCCAATAAGATTCATGGCTTGGAAAAGAAAAATATTAAATAAAGTAAAATTAAGTATCACGATAAAAATCCGTATCATGATAATTCGGCAGAATTCATGATATGGATTGTTAATTAATTAAAATATTTAATTAAAATTTCATCAAATTCCGTGTCCGGGTAACTCGGCAGAGTCCATGGTTCGGAAATATTAAATTTATTATAAAAATTATACAAATTAATTGCTGAAAATTTTAAAGTCTACATTAATTTAAAAATCCACATCCGACTAATTCAGTTTTAAAAATTAACTGAATTTTACTTAAAAGCAAACAAAATAAAATTAAAATCAACTAAGGTGCCAATTTTTGGCGTTATAACAATATTGTTTTAGCGTAACCGTACTCCCGAACTTTTGAACTCTCGCAGACCGTATTTTAGGTGCCCAATCGTCCTGAGCGAAAACCGATTGGTGGCGACTCCTGAAATGACCCGCATGTTGCCACACATAGTAAAACACATTGGTGAACTGCAAATTGCATTAGTGAGCAATAAACACATGTGAACAGTAAAACATGGTGCTATCCTTATAAATAGCCATCCTCGCTCTGTTGGTTACTATGCTTGCCGTTGGGCATCACCAAGCATAGAATATGTGTAGATTGTGTGATAGTGAGTAGATCAACAAAAGTCAAAAATAAAACATACTTGGTTTGAACAAAAATACAGTGATTGGGAGGGATTTATATTTTTGGGAATGACAAAATAATGAAGTATCCATTTTAGGTGTTTGGAAAAAACTTGAGTACCAATATTTTAAGTTTATCTCCATCACTACTCTACCTTTAGATTTTTTTGTCTAGAGAAGTTTTTCTCTCTTTATAAGTCTGTTACTTTAATAGTGGAAGAAAATCTCAACATTTATCCTGTGGACTTACCCAAAAATTAAGGGTGAACCATGATAAATTTGTAGTGTCATTTTTATCAATAGTCATACAGTCAAAATTCTCATTCGCTATACCGCATAGCTAGTATCAAAGTCAGGTCATTCTTATGACAAAGTGCAAGAAGAGGCTTGTCAGAAACTATGATGCTGTGTTTGAAGACCAAATCATTGAGGATATCAAATAAGGCGAGAAGAATGTTTTTGGGTCTAATAGTAGTTCAACAAACTTATAGTTGATTCGTTTAATGACAATATAAAGACAAGTTAGAGATGACATACAAGATAATCAACAAGGGAAGATAGATCTTAGTGGGTGTAGCTAATAGTGATTTTACTGGTGGGAGGTGTGGATGCCTGATGGTTATCCCCAGTAAATGTAAAGTGTTACGTGAGAAGAATCCTACTGGGGTTATTCCTATTAAGGTAGATCCAATTTCAATCGTGGTTATTCTATAGCAAGGTGGAAGTGGAGCAAAGATCCTTTGTCAAGGTGGAGCATGGAGATAAGATAAGTTGTGTTAAGCAATTGATTGCGATAAGACCAAAAAACACAAAGAGGGTGACGTGTTCGGCGAGATCTTACTTTATGGATTTGAAGATAAACCGGTGGATTAAGGAGCTTTGATTTGAGGTGAAGCCAATTGCATGGAGAGATATGATTGATTCTTCCAACAATAATACAAGGACAAGGTGGAAATGATGTACAAGATGATCAACCAGGGATGGTGGATTTTGGTGGGTGTAGCTAATGGCGATTCCTATATGCGGGAGGTGTGGCAGGCCTTATTGTTATTTTCGGTGTTGCAGAATATGATATGAGAAGAATCCGACCAATGTCAATCCAGTTAAGGTAAATCCAACTCTGCCTATGATTTCTTGTCAAAGTAAAGTGGAAAAAAGACAAGGGAGTGTCAAGCAATTGATAGTGAGGAGGCCAACAACAAAAAAAAAATGATGTCATCAGCAAGCTTGTTCTTAATGGATTTGAAGATGGCTGACGGATCAAGGAGTATCAGTTGAGTTAGAATTGATTGTATAGGAAATTGCATTGTTCGTGATGTACCGGTCACACTCGTGTGTGAAGATGAAATTTAGCCAAGGTGGAGGATAATGGGGATTTGGGGCTCAAATTAAAGAATTGAGGAGTTTTAGCTAAAATTGAAGAGTTAAAAGACTTAATGTGTGATTTTGATATTTTTTATGCATTTTATTGTTCATTAATGCGGGTCATTGTTCACCGATGTGATTTACTTTTCACTCCATGACCAAGAACAACATATGGCTCTAATACCAGTTGTTGGGCAAAATGAATGAGAACTTCGAGTGCAAGATAATAGGTAAATAGCACTCATCATCCTTGAATTAATACCCTTGTTGTGAAATTGTCCCATACCAATTGTTACACTAAGCGTCCTTTAACTATAAAATTGTTACAATAAACTTCTTGCCGCCACTCAAGGACGTTAAGAATTGATGAAAAATGCATTTGATGGGGGAACAGTGTACAGTTAGCCATAAAAATTAGTAAATTTTTCTATTTAAGTCTTAAAATTTTATTATTTTTTAATTCAGTCTAAAAACTATCAAAAGGTTTCTATATTAATAGCAAGTTTCCAATTATTCTTCAGCTAATCAACTTATCCAAGCCTATATAAAACATAAAATTATGGTATTAGATGCAAAGAAGACTATGTGAGGAAAAAATAAAGACCCTGCAACAGTTATGCTCTCTCTCCTTTTTTCTCCCCCTTTCTCATTCTCTTTCTGTCTCTCCAATTTAATTCTAATCAATGCCTAAAATCGTTCATACATGAATTAATTGTCAACATGACACATTAAAGCACTTATTTGAAAAAGTAAAGGACAAATGGCCACATTGACAAACAAAAAAAAATGCTGATATTTAATTTCAAGTCAAAAGAAACCTCATTCAACAAGAAACCGATTACAGGCCACATAAAATATAATCTTGTGTATTGTCAACTAGCCATGAAAGGGTGCAATACCATAAAAACAATATTGGTGATCAGACTGGCCTCAACTGAGAGTAGTTGGCGAACAAATACAACCTACTCCACTATTTTAGAAGTGGTTAGATGCCTCTGCAAACCCATCTTGTGCATGAGAACCATTTAATTACAATTGGGAATCAATTAATGATGAGGAAACTTACACAAAGATAGAAAAGGCACATTTGCCACCTAGTGTAACAAAACTAGCAGTTTGTGGCACAAGTAACTTGGCTGGAAACACTAATGATGTTCTCGCCTCTATAATACAAAATGACTACTATTTCTATCACCAGCCCATCTTTTAGGGAGAACAAAAGCTGCAACCCACATGTGTGGGCTTCATATGATAAAGAACTTTAGATCCAGAAACAAGCCAAAAGGAACAATTGTATTGTACTTTTATAGTCCCATCTGAAGTAGTAATGATATCTTTTCAAGACAAGGACTTCAATTAAGCGTTTTTGCACAGCCTATGCTTGAAATCATTTTTAAGATTGTCAAGCTTATCCGCATGGTATGCCCAAATGCAATCCCTATAAAGCCACTTCTAGAGTGCCAAAGCCTAACCAAACTTGAAAACCTATTCTCACAACAACAGGAAACCAAACTACATCTGAAAGAAACCTAACCCAAGTGGCATGACGAACAGATAAACAAAATGGGAAATCTAGATGTTTATCTGCCATCTAGGTGAAGATCATCATGAATGAAGGAATCTAACACATGCTATTGTTATAGACACTTTTGATAGTTTTAGGACTAAATTATAAAATAATAAAGTTTTATGACTCAAATAGAAAAGTTTACTAACTTTAGGGCTGACTGTGCACTTTTCCCCCACCAAATGCCTTTTTCATCACTTCCTAACATCCTTGGGTAACTGTAGACGTTTATTGCAATAATTATATAGTTAGAGAATGACCAGTGTAACAATTAGTAATTTCAAGATGATTTCACAACATTGGTATTAGTTTAAGGATGATGGGTGTTATTTACTTACAAGATAATTAATGAAAATGACACAGGAATTTAACATGATTCACTTTTAATTTTAGTAATATCCAGAAGATAAACTTTGAAATTTTCTTCACTATTAAAATAGCATTCTTATAAAGAGAAAAAAACATCTCTAGATAAAAAAATTCTAAAGGTAAAGTAGTAAAATAGATAAACCTAAAATAGTGTCACTGAAGAATTTTCCAAATACCCTAAATAGATATTTCAATATTTTCTCACTCTACAAAAGCAAATCCATTTCACTTATAGTTTTTCTTCGAAGTATGTTTTGTTTTGGCTCTCTTTAGTCTTTTTACTATTACATAATATACATACCTTCTCTACTGGGTGATGACTGAGGGCAAGCACTCTAACTAATTGAGCAAGGATGACTATTCATAAAGATTTCACCACATATTATTATTCATGCATCTCATTATTCACCAACACGGTTTATTGTTTCACTGATGTAGTTGGTTGTTCATTATGTAAAAAGTGGTGACATCACACAACAAGTTCTTCAATTCTTCAATTTTGGCCACACCTCAAGTGAAATATTTATTTTTTTTTGGTACAGCAAATAAGAACTTTATGTACAAGATGATCAATAAAAATGGCATTAGAACATTTAACGCGATTCACCCTTGATTTTGCAATATGTCCATGAGACTATTTTAAAATTTTCTTCTGCTAAATAAATAATATACATACACAAGAAAAAAAACTAATTTAGACAAAGTTTTTAGAGGTAAAATACTAATTGAGATAAACCCAAATTTCACACATAAGCACAACTATTGTATCATGAACAATGCAATTCCCAGTTAGTCAGCTTTACCTCAAATTAAACTCCTTAATCTGCCTGTTTGTATTAAGATTTATGAAGAATGATCTTGTTAGTCATGTCACCCTTTGTGTGTTGTCAACCTCTTCGCAATCGATTGCTTCACACCACCCCATGTCATTTCCACTTTCTACCTTGATGATGGATCTCGGCTACATGCTCCACCTTGCCAAGTAATCACCAAGAATGAAATTGGATCTGTCTTGACATGATTTGACACTGTTAAGATTCTTTTCATGTCATGCTCTACATTATCAGTAATAACTATCAAGCTTGCCACACCTCTCACCAGAGGGAATTGCCATTGGCTACACTCACCAAGATCCACCTTTTATAGTCGATCATCTTATACATCATTTCCTACATGTCTCTGTATTGCCGTTAGAGGAATCAACTATGAGTTTGTTAAACTACAATTAGATCTAGAAGCATTCTTCTCACTTTTCTCTATATCCTTAATGGTTTGATCTCTAATAAACATAGTGTCAACACTTTTAACAAGCCCCTTATTACACTTTGTCACCATAAACAACTTTTGGCTTTGATACCAATTGTTGGTCACAACAAATGAGAACATTAAATGCAAGATGATCGATAAAAATGATAATAGAAAACAAAGTTTTCCAAGCTAGCATACTGAGACCTCAATCAAGCCCCTTAAGCACCAAAACACCCCTCAAGCACACATGCTTCTAAATGAAGTCTGAGCCATGAAAATTGAGGTGAATCAGACCTACGCCAAACATTGCCTTTATGAATACATCCATATGACTAGAAGCATGAGGTATGCTCTTTTTCCTCTTTGATACCCACAAAAGTTTATTAAGTCCCCAATAGCTAACCTGGACAATGAAGGTTGAGAAGCTAGTAGACACAACAACCGCCATGACTCATGCCTCAACTTTCACTTTGGATGTCCATAAAACTATATCAACTGCCACACCATATCCAAGGCTGATACTTTAACATCCACATTGTACTATGAAAAGGAAATAAGATCTACATGCCATTTTGATTTCTAGAGCACAACAAGCCCATGTTTCCATCCTTCACACGATAATCGCAAAACAAGACTAGTATCCTAGTGTCTTTCAAACCTTCTTTATTTTGGATAAAGTCTTCTATGTTTCTATGAGAAATACAACATTCGGGTCCTTCTACATAAGTGACTTACAAAAGGCATGAATTGTTAGGGCCGACCCGAGCTCCTGGCAGTTTAAGCTTAAAACACTTATTGATGTAGGCAGGGAGAGTCCAAACTTAGTCCCAATTGGAAAAGAATGTCATCACCCACTTTTGCCTTGATGACTCTATTGCCTTGCTCAACCACTAACTCCTCTATCCTTTTTAATGGAAATAGCATTCACATTTGTGTCGGGTTCTTTGAAACCAAATGCCTACCCACCAGAGATGTAGTCCCTTGATTCGACTACCTAATAGCTCATACAACACTACTTAAATTCCTTGACCTAGTGGCTGACCTTACATTTCTCACCTTTAGGACTGAGCCTACCCCTATTCCGAACACAAAGCCATCCTGTTAAGGTTGCACAGTGACAAGATCAAGTGGTACCTCCTCCACCTGTATAATGGCACTTGTGCCATGCACTTCCACCTGTATTAGCCTATGATGTGGGGAAACACTTTCCTGGTTAATGTTGGCTAAAAATGTTGGGTCAGAACCCCCAAGAACTAGAACGACAGTGGAAAAACTATTAATGATGGCCATTATATTATTATGTTAGGACCCCTCTTTTTGA
Source organism: Aquilaria sinensis (assembly GCA_005392925.1). NCBI lineage: Eukaryota > Viridiplantae > Streptophyta > Magnoliopsida > Malvales > Thymelaeaceae > Aquilaria > Aquilaria sinensis. Next base: position 144,775 of record SMDT01002908.1, on the reverse strand, counting down.
CAATTTAGCTTGCCAATAAACTCTTGAGATGCATCTTTCAAAATTCAGGTTGTCACTCATTTGTTTGACCCCTAATGCTCTGAGGACAAGAAGTATGCCTAACAAAACTGTCCTTTATTCCTGTCGAACAATCCAAACACTTTTTCTCAATATGGTCAATTTTCCTACACAAATAACAAAACTCTAAAAGCTTCTTGTACTTTATGTAAAACCATCTCTTACAATCCTCATCCTTGACCATCAATTCCCACTAAAAAGGTCGACATATGTCAGTCAACACCCTAACTTGCATCAGTGGGCTAGAGTAATCCACATGCATTACCTCTACAAAATGACTTCTTAGTGTTTCCACCATATTTAGTTTCAAACTTTTGAATGAGGCATCTAGGATATAAATCCAGAATACAGTGTGAGCAAACTATAGGGATGACCACCAATCTTCACCTTAGAAAATCTGCATCACAATAAGATGATTGTTGAATGACCACGGTCCAGTCTTGAAAACTGCATTCTAGTCCTACTCCTTTTCAAAGTTAACAATGAAGAAATTAAGGTTAGGATTAGGGGTCGCAGTTCTTAAGGTAAAGCCTAACTAATCTCTCAATGCTTTTTAAAGAGCCTAGAGCCTATCACAAGCTATCTAGCTGAACGATTCGGTTTAACAAAACCTTCAAAAAACTATCAAATCCCAAGAATCCTCCACGAGATTAATCCATTAGGACCAACTGGTACATGGTCTCCTCATCCCTTGTCAAGTTCATACTTGTGAAACTTGCACCAAATGTAGCAATGGTTTAGGAGTCACCATTAGTCTGTTTGTACCTAGGTCGATTTGATATCTTAAAATAGTATACGAGAGTACAAAGTGTTTGAAGTACAGTTATGCTAAAAATATCTTATTATAGCACTCAAAATTATCACCTTAATTTGATTTAAATTTTGTTTTACTTCCTTTTAAATATTTTAATTAAATTTTCCAACCCATGGATTCTATCAAACCACCCGGATATAGACCTTTAAAACTTACTACTTAGTTTTGCTTATTTTATGTACATTTAAATGTTTCCAAATTATAAATCCTATCGGACAAATCAGATAAGGATCTCTAAACTTACTTTATTTAATTTTATTTTAAATATTTTAGATAATTATCAATCCAAACCATAAATCCTATAGGATCATCCGGATATAGATATTATGACTTAATTCATTTATTTATTATTAATTTTGTAAAGATTTTAAGTAATTATCCAAACCATGAATCCTGTCGGATTAGCCGAATATGGATCTTAGAATTTATTGTTAACTATTTTCCTAAATTCATTCTAGGGTTTTATTAAACCTATGCGAAATTGAATTGATTTTTCTATGACAACTTTTAGATGTATTGAGAATTAAATAAAAATTAAACTATTTGAAAATAATAATAATGATCATTCTATCCTATGTTTCTATGTGATGTAATAAATTTAATTGACACATGCCCAAACAAACAAATAAACAAAGAACCAATAGAAAAGAGAATAAAAAAAAAAAAGGTCATCCCAATGGCTAATCTGCTGATAAAAAAAATGTTAGTGACTTAAATGAACGAAATAAACAGAACAGGGTGCTAAACGAGGGTTATACCGAAGTCAATTGATTGACTGGGCAATCCGGATGTGAACGGGTCAGGTTGCATGTCCTGGAGCCGGTCTGGCTTTGATTCACACGATTAGTGGGGCAGCAAAAGCGGCTGGCGAGGAGCTCTGCTGGGCAACGACGCAGCGACCACTAGGAGGGGCTGACGGAGAGGAGTGGCGGCGGACGATGGCGGATTGGAGAGGAAATCGTGGTGGTGTGGAGGACACGTTTCGACCTTCCTTCCAATTTGCGTCGCCGGAGCCAGAAGACGCCTACGATATGTGCGTGGTGCAAGGCGAGGAGCTGAAACGGCGTTGAGCAATGGGGGTGAAGCTCCAGGGTCCGCTGCGGCAGGTGGAGAAGCTAGGGCTTTGGGGCAAAGGGTTGCGAAAGAACCAGGGGCTAAAGGTGTAGTTTCACCTTTTTCTGACCAGAGCTTAGGATTGCGAAATTTTTAGCTTTTTTTCTTTGTATTATGACTTTTATTTATAGTGCAAGTGTCATGAAAGTGATTAAAAACCAAATTTTGAAATTAAACCTTATCAAAATATAATTTGTAGAGGTTTAAATCTGTTAAGATGCAATCTGATCAAAATACTGGTTCAACTTTGAAAAAACTCTTAAGCTGTTGGTCTTGCCCTTGACTTTATGCAAAACTACAATTTAGCACAATACTTCCAGGAATTGTCAAATTAGCACTGAACTTTAGGAAGTTACCTGATTTTACTTGAATTTTATAAATTTGTCAGATTTGCCTCAAGCTTTTGCAAATTGACAAATTTACCTCAAAATCTCTAATTTTGCCTAGAACTTTTAAAAACCCTCAATTCACACGCAAACTCGTCCCTTTTGCCTAAACTAACCTAAAAAAACCTTTAGGACCTCAATTAATACCTAAACTAAATTAATTCTTATTTTGACCCTAGATGACCATTCTAAATTCCTAAAAGATTTATAACATGAAATAATAAGATAATCTAAATGCATCTGATCCTATCAACTACATAACCTCTAAATAACCAAAGTGACCCTAATTATCCTAAAAGATAACCAAATTGCCCTTGAAAACAAAAATACCCTTAAACTATTTTTTCTAACATAGAACTAAACAAAAGTTAGTGTCTGGACAAAATTGGATGTAAACACCTAACAATTCCATCGCACTTTTTTCAGCAAAGTTAATATGTGAAGCAAACTCGACAAAAACGAGACAAACCCCATGCGCAATGTTGATGAAGTAACCTTCAAACGCAGAAAACCTTAACAAGAAGTGAAGAAGAGTCCTAAAAGGAATAAATCTCAAGGTCCGAGGGGAAGAGAGAAATTTAGAATCATTATAGCATGTGTTCTACAGTTTTCATAATACTCCACTTTTTTAGACCTTGTAATCAAAGCTAATAGCCAACGTCATTTCTGCTACAACCAACTAACCAGCATCCCATCTACGATAAGTTTTTGTGTTCTTGGACTCTCTGTTATGCTGATCTTATATATACACTTTGGAAAAAACCACCCAGTAACCCATCATTCTCCTTGTCTCTGATCAGTTTATCCGATCACCTCAACAGCGATCTTCAAGACCTTTTTTCTTCTTCTTCCCTTATTAAATTCGCATGGGCCGATCTCCACTTTGGTCTCGATGAAATCTACCGCCTTCATACAGTCTTCAATCTTTCTGGCCCGATGATCTCATTTTTCCCCTTTGTTAGTTCTCATGTCTTGCAGGGAAGATATAATTTCGGGTGATTTTGGGGTAGACCATTTGTTCAGCACATAAGCAGAAGAAAAGAGATTTTGGATTTTCACGCTTGTACGAGAGTGGTTGCTATTGTATGTTGCACACTGTTTCTATGGAAAGCTCAGAAAAGAGCTATGAAGATGGTCTGGTATTAACAGCATAAATTGAGTATACCTTGACAGCGGTTGGACATGGCTTTAACAATCTCAAAACCAATTGGAATCTGTTGTGAATCGATGTGGAGAGATCTTTTGGTGGATGTCATTCGAAGTTTATGGGTAGAGAAGGCCCGTCCAGAAGCTGGGGTAGTGTTTGGATATAGAAATTTTTTTTTTATTTTTTTAAACTTTTTTTTAATAAAAGTTTGAGTGCATAACTTATTCTAAGAATATGAAAAACCTTATTTTATAAATTTTGGAAAACTCATGTTATAAAATAGAAAATCTTATTTTAATTATTTTTCATTTTAATATATGAGTTTTCCAAAGTTTACAAAACAAAATTTTCCACATCTTTAAGATATATTATGCACTTAAAATTTCACGAAAGAAAATTTGGGAAAAAATGAGACAATTTTTACAACAAATAGTTATGGAGATTATGTTTTAGGGGCAAGGTGTAGGTTTTTAAGAATAAAAGAGATAAATGTAGGTTGGATCAAACTTGAAGGGGATTTTATAACTTTCCCAATATAAATATGTATGTATACACATAAAATAAAAAATAATGGTAGTTAGCTTATTTCAATTAGGCCAAAATACACCTTCAGTCCTCGAACTCAACTGACTAGGATACTTAACCTGTCATGGAACATGGTCCCAGTACCCTGAATTGACTAGTTTGTAGGCATTTAGGAACTATGATTCCACTTAGTTATTATTGGCTAACAATTACTTACCGATAAATTAAAACAATTTACATGCAACTAGTTACTCAATCTACCCTGCAAGAAGATACGCATGCGTTTGTCTTGGCAATGCAACTCAAATAAATAAAATATGTAAAGAAAACAACCCTCAAGCATTTAATTTAAAACATGCCATGACAACAAAAAACTAGTTACTTAAACTTTAAGTAATAGTTTGTGTATACTTTTTAACCCTAGCATGCACCCAAAAGTAACTCAAGTGTCATACACCACAATGCATCATAATAAAGGCAATGTCTTAGTATACAAGGTACTCTATATACATGGCCAAATACTACCGAGATCATTTACTTAGGCTTCCACCTTTGATTTATCAAGCTCTAAGTGCAAAGCATTCACTTGTCCTTATGCTACACTTCGCCTCTAAACTGTTAAGGCACTAACACTTAGTACAAAACTTAGCTTATAAATAACTTAGAAACACAAGGTTCCAAGTAAAATAAGTACCCGCAAAAGAGAGAAACTTAGCCCACAACTATCCATTCAGTTGTTGAGCCCAGGGTTAGCATCTGTACAAATAAGCTTAAGGGAGTGAACACGTTATCGTACTTAGTAAGGGGTCCCTTGGTACCTGTAAGAAAACTCAAGCAAACATGCACATATGACAAACAAGCATCCAAGGATCCAATAATCAACCACAAATAAGAAAATAATAATAAATGCAATGCATGAATGAATGATATGCAACATACAATACTTGGGATTTCTTACGCCTTAAGGTGTTTTAGACTTACTGTGAGCTCAAACAGTAGAGGTACTTGAGACATTGACCCGTATATACAGAATTCTTTACCTACCTTAAGTCCCGTTTATTGGTCCTAAAATAAGTCGTTACCCATTCTTTCCATTTACCCGTCTTTCCCTTGCTTATTGTGCGAGGTAATTGACTTAGTGGTTTTATTTCACCAAGTTCCTCAAATTTGACTCGAGCACCATTAGTGGACTTACTTACCAAGCTTCTTATTGGGACTTTTTTAGGTTCCACTCCAATGCCCCAGGTCTATAACCTAATACTTAGGTCATTAAAGAAATTAAACCCTACTTACCCAACATTTAGCACCTTATTTCTTCCCTAAGGTACTATTACTTATCCACCATACATAGCCCTCTTAAAACACCCATTTAATTACCCTACTTAATTGATGCATAAAATATACCTTATAAGTGAATTAGGATCTTATTTGTAGCATACAATAACTTTAGGATTACTTGGGAGCCCTTAATTATCAATTAAGTACACATAGGAATTAAGGAGGAGCAAGGGGGCTTTATGCAATTGCAACTGCTTTTGGTGTGACTGCATCTCCATTTTGGGCATCATTCTATAAATGGTGTGGCAGCACCAATATAGATGGTATGAGAGCACTATTCTAATTGTACATCCATTTATCCTTTTTTTTTTTCATTTTCTTCTTAACCTCTACCATAAATCCCATGCAATCCCATATTTTTGTCACATTTAATCTTACTTCCAATCCATAAAACTACATAAAATGCATCAATTTTACTGGAATTAAATTAACCCCTTACTTCAAATTGAAACCAAAGCATGATCAAAGCTACTAAGCAAACACGGAGCACACTTGTGCACAATTTGTTTTCCTTGAGTTCTAAGTCTAATTACAAGCAAAATAGGCACAACAAACACTAAATTAAGACCATCCTTAACCACATTTTAACCTTAGAACCAAGTTAACCCATGGACAAACTCACCTTAGGATTTAAAGCCAAAACTTGAAATAGACATGGCAAATGCGTCCAAACCACCAAAAAAATAGTTAGACCCTTTGATGTATATGATTTGGGACCTTCAATTTTGCATGAATTTTGTGGGATTTTGAAGAAATGATGAAGATGAGTTATGGAGGAAAGGAAGATATGAAAATGGCTTGGGAAAGAGATGATGAATAGTTGATTTTCTTTTGTCTAAAAAATCTTCACTTATTCCCACTATATCATTAGCCTTACTTCTTTCATTCACTAAAACAAGCCTTAATTAACTTTTTTTTTTCTTTTCCTCACCAACCGTCTGACCTTAGGTCCCAAAGGAGAAAAATCCTCTCATTGCCCCTAGCCTTTTACCTTTATGCCATAAGAGGCACAATAACCTTAATTCTTAGTTAGTGCATTTTAGTTCCCTAGCTTTCATTCTTGGTTCCAAGGGCTAAAGTAATTTATGGCCTTAACTTATTTGGTCAAAATTATTTACCTGATCTTAATTTCACTGAAATTACAGCCATAATACTTACTTGGGTCAAAATGACCGTTTTACCCTTTAGTGCCATTTTACATTTAGGAACCCAATACGACTTTACTTAGCTTATTTTTCTTACTTAATGAAAAACTAATTTGAGGAATTCAGATAAAAAACACTTTAGTTAAACATACTTAGTGAAAACAAGTTATTGACTAGGAGAGTTGTCACAAACCCCCTAGAATCTACATGGGCCAACTCAGCCCTAAGACTTGATTAAGTGAGTCAGTCATCCTATTTGACTTGTACATGAAGTCATGTGATTTTAACTCACAACACTATTTGTCCTTCACCAATTTGATGATATATATAAATCTTTAGGGTTAGATTCATAACTTCTAATAAACTTTGGGGAGTAAATTCGTATTTTGTTTGTACATATAACAAGAGAAGGCAAATTATTAACCACCTAAACTTCATGATTTTTCGTTAAACATCCCTAATTTCAAAAACTTTACAAAACAGCCATCGTCCTCCTTAAGACCTATCTGCTTTCTTTTAATCATTCTTAAATGCTACACTAAGAAATCCCCCAATAAAAAGACACCATATTCCATTAGCTCTTTTACTTCAACAAGCTCTACTACTACCAATACCAATTCACCAAGGACAAAACCAGCTTGCAACTCATTCTATGGTGTCATTCTCCCTTTATTTGCAATGACCCAAATTTAGATTTGGTCCATGAAACACCCATTCATGCCACATGGGCTATCCTTTTGAAAAATGACAAGCGCTATGTGCTTATAATCTGGAGCTTGAGCCTATATATCACCATAAGGCTTTCTACATCTCCCGCATGTGGGATATGAGAGTGTTACAAAATCCCCCTATGTACCCAGCCTTTATAATCCAGGATCAGTTACAGTAAACGATGTATGTGCACACCCACTATATCACATCATCACGGTCTTAGGTTGGCTTTGATGCCATCTGTAATGACTCAAGTCCAGAACCTGTTAACGAAATACTTACCTATACCACATGGGCTATTCTTTGTGAAAAGGATAAGTGTTAGATACTTGTGCTTTGGAACTTGAACCTATCTATCCACATAAAACTTCATATATTTCAACCATATAGGATATGGGGGTGTTACAAACTCCCTCCCTTATGTACCCAACATCCTCGTTCAACTATGTAACCTCTTCAATTTGATTACTTGACTCTCGGCCAAATAACCTTTCTAATCCAGGATCAGCCCGGTAGATGATGCATATGCACACCCAATATGCCACATGATCATGGTCCCCGGGTCAGCTTTAATACCATCTTCCATGGCCAAAATCCAGAATCGATCCAAAGAACACCCGCCCTCACCACATAGGCTATCTTTTTGCAAAAAGACAAGCGTTAAGTGCTTGTGCTTTAGAACTTAAGCCTATATATCCACATAAAACATTCCACATTTCCCCTATGTGGGATATGCGGGTGGTACACTATTTGTGCAGCCATAGAAGAGGAAAAAATGAACAAGAAGCAACAATTGAACAAATAATGGAAATTTCATGGGTGCAAATCTTGATGCAAAGTTGAACACTCTTTCTTCTAAGACTCTTTTGGCAATAAACCTATTCATGAGTGAAATTTGCAACAAAGTTTCAAAGGGGCCGAAATCTACAGTTTAACACATAGGGATATAATCTGCCATGAAAGTTGAGGTAGAGATCGAGCAAGGAAGTGAAAAAGAAAGTTTATGTATGTCTCGAACCCACATGTGTCCGCCACGATCCATCAAGGTCTTTGGGCAATATCACAGGCACAAAGAAAACATGGAGAGAAGATGTGGAAATGCAACAAGTATTTGAAGAAATAGAAGGTTCACTCCTAATTATAAGGCTCACTTAAAAATTTGTGGTACCAAAGAGGAAAAAATGTGATCATAACATTAAAAGAAGAAAAGTCATCAAGCCGGTTAATCCAGGTAATGGATTTTGAGAAATGACTTTATCTAATCAATTCAATTGCACAAGCTAGCTTAGAAGTATGAGAACACAATTGATCTCCAAGAGTTTGGCAAGCAAAACTAGTACAACCACAAAATAACAACACGAAAAGCCTTTACAATGCTCCAACAATACTAATGAAGAGCTACTAGCAACATAAACCAAGCACAGATATATTCTTAAAAGTGATTGATAAAAAAAATACTAAAATGGCTAGAAAATAAAAAAAATCGATGAAAGAGCGAGATTTGAACTAGCATATTACACTTGACAAAGTTAAGAAGAGTTGCTCCTAAGAGAATAAACCTTGGTTGGGGCAAATGACATTCGAGACATAATGATTACGTGGTGAAACGTGTAGGTCATGGGAGGTTGACTGACCTGTTTAACCAAACTCAAGGGCTGAGTCGTCCCGAATTGAAGTTTGGAGGTTAAGTGTCTTAGTCGATTGAGCTTGGTATCTACGTTTTGTATTTTAGCCTTTTCAACCTATTATGTGTGTGTGTGTGTGTGTGTGTGTGTGTGTGTGTGTACGAATAAATTTTATGGAAAGTCCTTTAACTTCAAATATCTTACTATTTTAGTCCCTAACTTATTAACCATTTTGTTTTGGCCCCAAACATATTAAAAATGTTTCACTTTGTTCCTTAGTAAATGGAATCACATATTATACTTTCACAAAATATCTGTCCTAATTTTTACTTCCTAATGATTATTTTCCTAATCACATATTATGCTCTATAAATGTTAATTAAATTTCTAGAGTTATTATCTGCTAAATAAGTAAATTTCATAGATAGTCCTTTAACTTTAAATATCATATTCTTTTGCTCTTTAATCTACTAACAGCTTTATTTTGGTCCTAAACTCATTAAAAGTATTTCACTGTGGTTCCTTGCCAAATAGAATCACATATTATACTTTTATAAAATATCAATTTTAACTTTTACTTCCTAAAGATCATTTCCCAAATCACATATTATACGCTATAAATATTCATTAAATTTCTAGAGCCATTAATTTAAATGTTAACAATAAATAAAGTATATGATGTTATAATTAAAATTTTATCTCTATTTATTTCACATCATGCAATCAATATTTTTTTAGTATTTCTTTATCTAAGTAGTACATATTGAATGGCTTTTTGTATTTTCACGCACCATATATATATGGCAAGAATGAAAATCTAATGTCATTTAGAAATCCTTAATACATTATACTCTATTCTAAAAGAAGAAGGGATTTTACTGTTCATCAATAGTGATTACGGTAGATGAACAGATCCATGCATTTTTTTAAATATTTTTTTCTTTTTATTTCTTTTTTTAGATTATTTTTGAGCTTGATGCTCTTTTCACAAGGCATTCACCTTTCAAAAGTCCTATGTTACAATTTTCTTGGTTTTAGTCTATTTCATGTTTGTTTCAGTTAAAATACTGTTTCAATCACTAACTTTCTAATTTTTCCATTTTAGGCTTTGACTTACATCCGTGTTACATTTTGGCCCCTAAATTTTATAACTATTTAATTAGATCTTCCATTTATTGTCTTGGTCCCCAAGCTTTTTTTTTTTGTTATTGTTTTATGTACTATATTCTAAAGTAAGATATTGGTGACCATAATTTATTTATTTTTTAGTTAAACCATTTTTTTTATCTTTATTAAGTCAATTTTTAAATTCTTAATACCTAGAGTTTTTCTTTTGTTTTTTTTTTGTCTTGATCCTAACTTTTTTTTATTGATGTTTTCTAAAATGAAACTTTAATCATTATAATTTGCCTATTTTTGGCCAGGTTTTAGTTGATTCAGTGTTAGTCAGTTTTTTTACTTCCTTTTCTTTTTTATCTTTATTAAGTTAATGGTTAGACTAGTAATTGCTTAACATATTTTAAACATAGTTTTTTATTTTGGTTTTTTATCATTATTAATGAATTCCATTTTTGTAGCCTCAATTATTTACTTCAGGTTCTATAGTTTAATAAAGTAATTTGACCCATAATCGTTAAAATTTAGTAATTTTTTCTAGATAAGTTTTTCATCAATATTAAAAATTAGAGTTTGAGTTTAATAAGAGATGAAAATTATTTGTGAATTTTTTTAATTAACAAAAAAATATGCATTGTTTCAAAGTATATACCGTGTTTTGTTTTATAATGTTATATTTCAATAATAACTAATCATTTTAATGATATAAATAGAACATGAAGATAGCCAAACTTAAATTTGAAATGATTAGAAATTTTAATTGATTATAATGGATTTATTGATGAGAAATATTTATTTATTTATTATTAAAATTTATTATAAAAAAATATCCACTATGATGTGTGGATCATTAAACCTCTCCATTTTTTCTCTTGGTCTCTATTTTTTTGCTTTATTTATTTATTATTTTCTAAAGCAAAATCTTGCTAACCATGGTTTGTTTCTTTTATTTTTTTAATCAGTTGTAATGGTTACGTTTAACCTTTTTTGTTGGTTTTTTTATTATTGTCTTTTAAAACAAAAACTTTAGTCATTATGAGTTATCTATTTTTTGGTATGGTTTGAGCTGATTTGTTTTAACCAATGTTTTTATTTATTTTATTTTTTTATTTATTAAGTTAATAATTAAGCCTTTAATTCCTCAAATCTTTGCATATGCTCTCTTGGCCTAAAGACATTTTTTTTCTTTTTTATTTATTAATCATTAAACTCTACATTTTCTTATTGAAATTACACTCTTTGTCTTATATTATTAACTTTTTCATGCTATTTCTCTCTGCCAAAACAAAATTTTACCCTTCACGGTTTATCTTTTTATACTTAGAATCCTTTTTTTTTTTAATCTCTTAGTCCTAAAACTTTACCTTGATTTTTTATCTTGGTTCTTGTTTTTTTTTTCATTTTATGATACTTGTTTTCCTTGTCAATGATCACCATTATTTATATTTATATTTAATATTGACACAGATTGAACCGCCACAATGTGTAGGTACCATAAACCTCATGTATATCTATATATATTTAATGAACAAAAAAAATGTTGAACTACAAAAATTATCCTAATATTCCATGTATGGTAAAATGAACCGGATAGTGAAACTACAAATATTATCATGCTATTCTATGAATGACAATATGGATAATTTGAATTATATTTACAAATCCTTATATGCATTTAAATACAATTTATAAATCCCCAAATATATGCATATGAATAGTAAGCAATGAAATTTTATAGCCCAAGTATAAAACATTTTGCTTTTACCCAATCAATTTGTCTTATTTTTAAAGTAGTATATAAGCCACTAATCATCGTACCCTTTCATTTAAAGAGAGCCAAACACTTTTGTCTCCTCTTACAATATTTCTTCATCAAGAATTTCCTTTCAAGATTTTTTTCCTTCAAAACAGAATGCCCTAAAACCCATTTACTAAAAAAAATTCAAAGGGATAAGAAAATTATATTTCTCCAAACACCTGTTTATACTTTCTCATTTTTAACTACAAACAACTGACTATTAATAATTGCTTTTAATTAAGTCAAGCTAGAAACAATCCCTAAATTTGTATTTCCCCCATCAATAGAGACAATTTTAATGCCAATAACAACATTTTCTTTAATTTGATGTCATCTATTGCACTTTTATAGAGGATATTTTTCACTTCTTCCTCACTAAGTTTTAGTCTTTTATCATGAATAGAGTGTAAAGATATTCTTTTATCTTCATTGTGTTAGTTTATAAGTTAGTAATTGGTAGATGCTATAAAAAAAGTCATTAAAAAAAAACTCATTAACTCAAGTTTTGCAATTGATTCAAGAACTTCAAATAGTAGTGTTTTTTTTCATACTTTTTCCACAACAGCCCATCTTCAGTTTTCATTTTTTTTTCATGACAAAGCCTGTTTTCACTACCTCTTTATAAAATGTATTAGTATATATAATAGTTGTCTTCTTTGTGTATGTGTTGATTTTTGAAAATATAAAATTTATGCTGCTCCAAAATCACTTCATTTTATCCTAATTTCTGAATACTTTACAATAATTAATTATCAAGAAAGACTTTACAAATCAAATAAACATAAACTCTTAAAAGATTAAAAAAAATATTAGCCCCATGCATCATATGGGCATGTTTAACTAGTACATATTATAAAGCAGAAGTTTGGGGTGATTTCTTAATTGTGGAGTTAATTGATAGACTAATCAAATGTCACTTTAAACTTAATCCCAATTTTCCTCCTAATTTATTAACTCAATTTTGATCACTTTCCAATTTACATTTTGACCACAAAATAACAATTTTGTAATAAATGAAAAAAAAATTAGGTTTTTCAGTTCCTCCATTCTAATTATAAAATTTTTTCAAATATTGAATTACTTATCTATCTGTTTTGATTATTGTATTTAAAGAAAGTTGATTCAGAGTATAATACAAATAAATTATATTAGTAGTTGTATATTTCACTTACTACATTGGCGATTTATTAACTTTATAAAAAATAAAAATTTTAATTTTCTTTAAATATGACAAGTACATTATCACTTAAAATAAAAAAAATCCATAATATGATCTTGATTTTATTTCATAATTGTATAAATATAATTTTATTTTTTTTATTTTTTTTCCTAATATTTTTGTAGAAAAAATATATAAAAATGTTTTTTGTAACTAACAGTCAATTGAAGGTTATTATATAGCCATTTGAAAATATAAAAATAAATAAAAGTTTATTTAGTAAAACTTACATCAAGCATGCATTACAAGGGCATTGTTAAGATTGCAAAAATAAGTAGAAGTCAAATAATTATGATAACTAAAATAAAATAACAATACTTACATAGTCAAAATTACAGGACTCCAGTTGCAATTGATTATAATTTTATGTTAAGGGAATTGATTATATCCCAATAAATGTGATAAAAAATATTATATATTTTATAATTGTTTGATTAATATTTTTTAATGAGTAAAATTAAAATTTTGTTTTATTGCATTTTGTGGGTGAAAAATTGAAAAATTTAACTGTTTGTAGTACAAACAATTATGATTATGGTTTAGTTTGACAATGTGGTGCATATAAAAAAATAGTGGTCACATATATAGTATTTTAAACATAGTGATCAAATGCAGTTGTCAACTATACACAAATACAGCTTAAAAAAAAAAATCAAAACGAAAAGGCTGGCTAATTGCATTTTATTTATAAGATGTATAAAAAGTACATGAAATAATAATAATAATAATAATAATAATAATAATAATAATAATAAATAAATTTCATTTATTAGCTGAGTTACTACCTTAAAGTTATTTCCTACTTAGAGGAACCGCTTTGCACTTTCTTCTTTCTCTTTTCCTCAACCGTGCTTCCACAGTTCTGCGTGTCTCTCATTTTCTGTGCTCAAACTAGTAACCATTTGCAATTGTTTTGACAAAATTGTAATTTCATTAAACTTTTATATCCAAGTGTGGGCCTTGGGCTAGAGACAAAATTAAGTTTGAAGTGGTGCATTTTTCCTATGATCTACTTTGTAAATGTACTTAAATCATGATATAAAATTATAATATTACTTAAGAAAACACATATTAAATTTTAAGTCTTACTATGTAATTGGATGTAGAATAGTTGACTTACTGCACTTTGTTTTTTCCACCAATCGACTATGACATGAAGATTCTATAGAGCAATTTGATAAAATAATTTTAGTACTTCTATCTTTATTCTTTATTTGAAAAATGGTTTACGTATTTTCAATAGGGGTGAGCACGGGTCGGGTAGAACCATGGGTTTACCCAACCCAATAGGGGTAGGTAGGGTTGGGTTGGGTAAAAATTGTTCATGGTTCATGAGTTGGTTCCATATGTCAAAAAACCATTGGTTTTTGGGTTGGTTTCGGTTCCATGTGGAACCAAACCGAAGGGGAACCGAACCGAGCTTAATTATACGTTAGTTTACATGTATATTATATATTATGTAGAATGTAAGGGTAAATATGAAAGTTTAGAAAGTATAGGGGTTTGAATATCCTTTTAAACAAAAATGAATGGTCCACATTGGGTATTACCATTTTTTAATTCAATATCGTCTGATCTGTCACTCCATTTCCATTTCTCAGCTACCGATTCCGTGATTCGTTTCTCTTCAGCTGTTCTTCAAATTTCGAAACAGAGAAAGGGTTAGGGTTTCAAGTAGAGTGCCAAATAGATGAAAAAATGAGGCAATGAGAAAGATTGTAAAGTTCTTACTGTATATGTTGATTTGTTGTATCAGAGTCTTACTCATTCTTGCTGTATATGTTAATCTGTTGAGTTGGAAGAAATCTGGTGTGGAACCGTCAGACCTGAGGACCCAGAACCGAAAACCCAGAACCATGGTTCTGGTTCTGGTCGGTTCTCGGTTCTCGGGTTGGTTCGCATTTTTGCAGAACCGAAGGATTTTCGGTTTGGTGCGGTTCCGCTACTAACCCGCACCAAACCGAACCATGCTCAGCCCTAATTTTCAAACTATTTTCATATTAGTTCAAACATAATCACCATGTTTCTTTTATGTTACATCACTCACATTTGTTTATTTAATGATGTTGATTCACTCTATTAATAATTTCAAATCAGCACCAATATTTTTTCTATGTAAACAAATAACCTCATTTTTTCATTATTTATTTATTTATAAGATAGCATGTTACTAAGGATATTTGACTCTACCACCCAATACTCATTTTGCTAAAACATTCCTAAAAGCTTTCTCGCAAGTTGCTAAACTTTTGTATTTAATCTTGTAGTAAAATCATAGAATAGAAAACTATTATGTTATTTTTTTTTATGAAAAGACCATTATGCTGTTGTTTTACTATAAAATGTTCAAAGCTATCGAAATATATACTACATTCGTATCATTTTTTGTGACATTTTTTAATTATTCTAACTTTTTATAATGCTTTCATTTTAAATTTGTATAAAAATAATTTCTTTACATCACCTTAGTTTGTGATATTTTTATACGATTTGTTGTTTAGTAAAAATGAGAAAAAAATAATTTTTTGATGAAATATTGTGATATTTTAAAAAATCCAAAATACAGAGTGTAAAAATATATTTTATCTTAAATGGTTGATCTTATTTTAGGGTCAATTTATTTTAACTTAAGTTAACTTAATCAGAAATAAATTATTTTTATTTTTAAATCTTTTTTTATGGGAAATTTTATTTAAAAGCTAATATTATGTTGGTGTAATAATTCATTCAAAATAATTTTTATGTTTTTTTTAAATTTTTATGATTTTTTTTATTTTTAATGCCTAAAAAGGAAAAATTTATAAAAATTTAATAATATCATAAAGATTTTAAAATTAATGGATAGCTACTTTTAAATAATATAGGTTTTCAAACAAAATTAGTTCCAGTAAAAAAATGTAAAAATAAAAATAAGCCGTTTTAGATTAAGTTAACTCAAGTCAAAATAGATTGGCTCTTAGATTTACAAATCTAGTTTACAGCCTATCTAATCTTACTAAAAAGAATCAAGTATGATTCTAGTTATTAGGCTGCAATCTAGTTACTAAATTATTTAAATTTAACTAGCTAGGTCCTAAGTAAAGCTATGTATCAATCACAATGTGTCACAATAATTTTATAATTTACCTTTGTGAGAAGTGTTGTAAGATGAAGAATACTCACAAATGAAGATATGTAGGGGTTAGTAATACGTAAATAGTTTTAAAATGATTAAAATAATTCTAGATAATAAAATGAAATATTTAGGAAAAATGAAAGAGATTGCCATTGTTGGCAGTATCATAAGTAAGACATTAATACTTGGCTCATAGAACATGCATTTGAATTGAAAACAAAATTTTTCTTAAAACCAGTTGCATAAGTTGGCCGGTTGTAGCACAAAAACAAAAGCAGAAAAAGAAACACATGTCAGTTCATTAAAGCGAAGGCAGAAACTAGAAGATATAGCGAAGACCGTTGCCATTCCTCTTCAACTAGAAGGTATAAGTGAAGACTGTTACTAGTCCTCTTCCTACTTATTGAATTTATTATTGTACTTCCTACTTAGTTTGTTGCTAGAAAAAAAGTTATTATTATAACAAAATAATATCATCATTTAATCTTTGTTTCACTTTTTAACTGGTGGTTCTTACTATCAGCTTATTAAATGGTGGAATATAAATAAAATGTTAAACAAAACATTCTAAAATGATTTTTGCTTGGATTAGCCAAATGACATTATCATGATTTGAACACAACCATAATGAAGTTTTGAAGTTTTTAACCATAAGGCCAAACTAGGCTTATATTTAAGAGAGTATGCATCTAAATATCGATGAGAATGAGGTTGCGCCACGGCTATCATGAACATATGTCTAATTAGATATAACATGTGATTTTTCAAATATACCCCTTATCATTCTGGTTAATTTCCATATAATCTTTTACCTTAAATCTCATTTTGTCTTCTCTAAGCCTCATCAAACCTCTCCAACCACATTGTAACACCACCATATCCCACATAGGTGAATTGTGGGAAGCTTTATGTGGATATATAGGCTTTAATTCCAGAACATAAGCACCTAGTGCTCATTCTTTTTTAAAGGATAGCCCATGTGGTGTAGGCAGGTGTTTTGTTGACCGGTTTTGGAGTTGGGTCGTTATAGATGGTATCAGAGTCAACTCGGGACCACGATGGTATGACATGATGGGTATGCACATGCATCATCTACTGGGACTGATCCTGGATTTGAGAGGCTACTTGGCTAGGGGTTAAGTAGTCTGATTAGAGAGGTTACTTGGTCTGGGGGAACCAGGTAATCCGACCGATCCTAATGAGGATGTTGGGTACATAAAGGGTGGAATTTGTAATACCCCCATATCCCACATGAGTGAATTGTGGAAAGCCTTATATGGATATATAGACTCCAATTTCAGAACATAAGCATCTAGCGCTTATCCTTTTCCAAAGGATAGTCCATGTGGTGTGGGCAGGTGTTCCATTGATCAGTTCTGGATTTGGGTTATCACAGATGGTATCAGAGCCGACTTGGGACCACGATGATGTGGCATAGTGCATGTGCACATGCATCATCTACCGGGATTGATCTTGGATTTGAGAAACTACTTGGCCAAGGGCTAAGTAGTCCGATTAAAAAGGTTACTTGGTCTGGGGAACCAAGTAATCCGATTGACCCCAATGAGGATGTTGGGTACATAAAGGGGGGAGTTTGTAATACCTCCATATCCCACATGGGTGAATTATGGGAAGCTTTATGTGGATATATAGGCTCCAATTTCAGAACATAAGTACCTAGCACTTATCATTTTTCAAAGGATAGCCCATGTGGTGTGAGCAGGTGTTCCGTTAATCAGTTCTAGACTTAGGTCATCACAGATAGTATCAGAGCCGACCCGGGATCACGATGATGTGGCATGATGGGTGTGCACATGCATCGTGTACCAGGACTGATCCTGGATTTGAAAGGCTATTTAGCTAGGGGCTAAGTAGTCCGATTAGAGATGTTACTTGGTCCGGGGGAACCAAGTAATTCGACTGATCCCAACGTGGACATTAGGTACATAAGGGGTGGAGTTTGTAACACTCCCATATCCAACATGAGTGAATTGTGGGAAGCATTATGTCGATATATAGGCTCTAATTTCAGAACATAAGTACATAGCGTTTATCATTTTCCAAAGGATAGCCCATGTGGTTTTCCATTGATCAATTCTGGACTTGGGTCATCACACGCATCATTGGCCATCCTTTGCATTCTTGGTGCCACCATCAACCGTGATCCGAGGAGGCTAAATGGCGAAGCAAGTTTGAGGCAAAGTGGAGAGACGATCACAAGGAGTAACGACTGGAGGAGGCAGAGAAGGAAGATCCGATCAAACGATCGGTGATGCGAATTGGCGATTAAAGGAGGCGAAGTAGCGGGCGAGGCGAGTTCGAGGCAAACTTGGAGGCGAAGTGGTGAGACGATCGCAAGAGCGGTGATTGGAGGAGGCAGAGAATAGGGAGCCGATCGGACGATCGGTGATGCGAATCGGTGATATGAGGAGGCAAAACGGCGAGGCGAGTCGGTGGTGAAGCGATGAGGCAAGTCCAAAGAGAAGAAGTGGCGAGGTGAGGCAGTGCGAGGCAAAGGTGGAGGAGGGGCGAGGCCAAGGCAAAGCAGTGCGAGGGAGTAGGCGAAGTGGAAGAGATTTTTCTGGAAAATTATTGTTTTGAGACTTTTGAGACACTTCTTTATTCATTAAATCATATACATTTATTTTAAACATTTCTTTAAATATTTAGACATTTTTACATATTTAGTTAGAAACTTTTTTAAATTATTTCAGACACTTATTTTCTAAAGGTAACAAATTGCACACAAGTTATTTAGTTAAACATTTGTTACATATTCTTTTAGACATTTTCCAATATTCAATCAGACATTTTTTCTTATTGGTTCAGATGTTCTTTTTATTATCTCAAATAATTATTTTCTAAAAATAACATATTTTTTACAAGTTGATTCATAAATTTTTTATTCAATCAGACATTTTTTAACATTCAATTAGACAATTATTCCTATAGCCTCAGACACTTTTAATTTCACGTTACAATAAATTGTTTTTATACTACTTTGTAGACACTTTCACATACTATATTAGACACATTTATATTTTATTGTAGACACTTTTGTTTTTTGGATGCAACAAGGACGCGCTTGGAGGAAATGATCAGAAGCAAAGATCTGGCGGGTGATCGACGAGATCCGGCGGGTGACGACGAGATTCGGCGAGTGACGACGAGATCTGGCGGGTGACGGACAAGATGCAACGGGTGACGATAGGATCTGGTGGGTGACCGACGAGATCCAGCGGGTGACTGACTAGATCCGGCAGGTGATCAACGAGATTTGGCGGGTGACAAAGAGATCCGGCGGGTGACTGACGAGATCCGGCGGGGGATGGACAAGATCCGGCGGCGGCAGCAGAAGCGGTGACAGAGGTGAGTTTTCAAGAGTGAGGGTGAGTTTTGGTCTAAGGGCAAATTAGTCAATTTATTTATTGAATTGTGGGTTATATATAGGGAATTAACGTTAGATTAGTATGTCTAATTAGACATAGGTTTACAATATAATAACTAATGAGGTTGAGTTCATAACTTTAATTTTTATCTATATATTTACAATTATAATGAAGATGATTGTATGAGAAGATGTATGAGTGAAGTTTTTTATTTGTATGAGATAATATATTTCGTTTAGAGATTAGATTTTGAACTTCTGCATAAATAATTAAAATTTAAATCTATCAATTTTCATGTATAAATAGGGAATAAAATTTTAAATTGAATTTATTTATTTTAATTCAATTTCTATTTATAAAATAAATTTTTTACTTTGAAATTTTTTTAACAAAAGAATTGACTTAAGTCAATTGAGTCTAAAATGACATATTTTTATTCTTACATAATTTTTTACCTGAAACTAATTTTAATTAAAAAACCAATGTTATGTCGCTATAATAATCTATTGAAGATATAATTTTTATAATCTTTCTAATCTTTCTAAATTTTTATGAAAATTTCTAATTAAAGGCATTAAAAAAAATTTATAAAAAAATTAACAACATCATAAAAATTTACTGTTAAATAGATTATTACATTTACATAATATTAACTTTTAAATAAAATTGTTTTCAGGAAAAAAATAAAAATAAAAAAAAATCAGTTTAATTGCTTGAAACTAGTTATCATGTCACAGAAAGCATGGTCCTTTCTTTTTTTTTTTTTTTTCTATCTACTTCTTTTTTTTTTTTTTTCTATCTACTTCTTCTTGAATTGCGTGCCGTTCCGGTCTCTACCTTCGTCCAAAAACTCGGTGCACGAAAACCGTTTTCCCGAGAAACGAACAGAAAGACGTGAGCAACACAACGACCACTGGTTCAAGGTGTTCTCTTCGCTTTAATGGATTCCTCAGCCGCTCAACGCCGCCTTCAAACCATTCATGCTCACCTCGTCCTAGATTCAGATTCCCAGCTCAGCCTCCGCGCTAATCCCACCCTTGGCGAGTTCTACTCCGGTAACGTTTATGTTCCGTTGTGTTTTTTTTTTGTTTAGTCCTTAATCCTTTCATTCTGTTGCGTTTCTGATCTTAGATTGGTTTGTTTTTGTATTGTTATTGTGTTGATTGGTGGATGAAATTGTTTAATTGGTTTAGAACAAATTTTCTGGGCCATGGATGTTTCTGTACGGTGCCTGAATGGATTAGGGAAGAGTAGTCGATTTTTCCGGGACTGGAGCTTACTTTTCGTACATTTGACTGCAAAGAGGCATAAAGTCTACGGCGTACTTTTGTTGGTTTTGGATTATTTAGTCGTGGTTCTTTTTCCTCCTCTTTTTGGTGCAATTGTGTGGCTGAGGCAGTCGCTTTTTCTGATTAAAAAAGCTCAATCTAGTTTTGATTAAGGTATTTAGGCGCTCATTGGTGAATTTTAATGACTGATTAATTTTTAAGGTTTAAAAGTGTGGATTCTGTTGTCCTGTCAACTCATTGGATAAATATCTTCATTATCATCACAAATGAGTTCTGCTGCCTCTTTTCCCTCCTGGGGCAGGATCATGGGTCCCAAGAGGCACCTTGTCTTGAGTATTGTTAAAATTGTGATGTGATTTGTTAGATTTATGGTATTACTTGATTCGTTTATGACAATGATTAGGAGTGATTTCATTAATCAGAGTAATGTACTTTGACTAGTTGTAATTCAAAATTAGAACAATCTACTCTGTATAACATCATCTTAAGATGGGAGACTGCTGAATGATTCAAGCCGTCCACACCCTTTCCCCTATTTTTTGTTTCTTTCTTCTTTTTTCTTCTCTCTTTTTTGTTTGGGAAAAAAATTCATGTTTCTATAAAGTATGTTTCACTGCCCAATTGTAATACATCTGTCTCAAAAGGAATGATGTTTTAGTCATTTTCACTGCATTTAACGATGTTTTGTTACATCCTTTTCTTCTTCCCGCCTCTATTATGAGTGTGCTTTCCACTTCCTTATCCCATGTGTGTGTGTGTGTATATGGCATGAGTGATGCCTTGGTATAGCATAGGTAAAGTTGGAAGGCCATGTCAGAATGTCCAATATATGCATATTGATGCCACTCATTATGGGAGATATAATCCCATTCTTTTTTGGATTGGAGGAACTATCACTTAGAAGAAAAGCAGCATTGTTAGAATTCATAAGGTTTTGTGATATAGTAGTTGGTACATGAGTTGAAGGATAGTGAGTTAATTGATGAACACCTTTCTCTCTACTGAATATAGCGAGTCTTATGCACATGTGTGCAACACATTTGTTTCTTTTGGATAATTGGCTCACAAAATTAAATCTAGAGGTTGGTGAGTTGAGTCTAATCAAACTGTAGTGTATTGTGACATTAATGATGAAAAATAACAAAATGAAATAGTTCTTTATGTCAAGAAAATAACAAAATGAAATAGTTCTTTATGTTAAGTCATCAGTCATCATTGTCTCATGATACTTTTCCATGCAAGTGGAGGAAAACCTATGATGATAATGGTTTCAAAATTGCATCTCATTATTCCCTCATAAGTGGGCTGTGTCAGAAAGGCCATCCGGTAGAAAATTTTGCCACTATGCTTTTGCATGAATTTTTGGTGCTAACTAACTCTAAAATGTTAGTGTCAATATAAATTTCATGCTGCTAGGATTAAGATGCAGTATGGTGATGTTGACGACTGTATCTTGCTCACAAAACTAGAAAATGAGCTAGAAAGTATGAGCTGAATTCATGCCCCCCCTTTTTTTTTCAATTAAACCAACTAGGAATTTGTCACCAGAAAATTAGGGTTTAAAATTAGGTCAGTGGCCATAAAGACACGTGCAGAAAGTTGTGCCTGTGGGATGCTGATATTTCTCTTGTGCGGTGTAAGAATAAATTGGAGCTTTGGATGAGCATATAAACGAGCTGTAGTGAAGATCTATTGAGTCATCTACATCCAACCTGGGGGGCTTATAAACAGAAAAGAAAAGAAAGAGTTTTGTGACTGCAAAATGCTGATATTTTCCGGTAGGGTGAGAGTAAACTGGAGCTTTGGATGAATATGTAATTGAGTTGTAGGTTGTAGGTGATAAAATAATTGAATTGATTTATGTTCATTTATTTATTCATTTCACTGTGTGGAAGTCTTCTCATTTAATGTGGTCATAATGTGGGAATAAAAACTGATGTAGCCTATATGACTGGGAAGGGTTTTGTTATTTCTTGTTTCAAAATGTATAAAATATTGAACAGCTGCATGATTTTTGCTACTAATGGATTGCTGTGATTTGTTGGAAGTTGTGAAATGCACACAAGGTGCCTTCTGATATTCCTGAATGTCTAAAATCTGTATTTTATGGCTGTTAAATGGTGTGATAAGTGGTTGGTGTTTATTCTTTTGGTAAGGCCTATCTCCCCTTTCTCAATTGTTTTGGTATGAAGGTTTTGTTATCTCAACCATTTCCAAGCCTAGTTTTATAAACCATGTGCAAGAACGATTTCTCAGTTGTTTCATTGGGTTGCATATGAGGTAAGTGTGAAATACTGTAATCGTGCATGGTTGAATTAAAGGGTTTTCTTGGGTTTCATACTCTGCTTTAGCCTCTCCACCTTTATACAATTGGCTTTGGGTTGGATGCTTTAACAAGAGTGCATTTTGAACCATCTTCAGTTCATTTGAAATCTGAGCAGATCATGGCTATAGTGTTGTGCTACCAGAGAAATTGCAGACTGGAAAATGGAATGTTTACAGGTTGGGCTTCCTCCTACTCTTCAGTTTTTTCCACGTATTACCATATGTGTTGGTGATGTTTGCTTAGCCTTGTGGCAGATCTGCTCGCTTTCCTCTGAAGCTTGTCAGTACTTTTCATGATCATCCTGAAATTGGTACTCTGCATGACAATTTCGAGTGAGCATCTTCCATTTTCATAACTGAATAGTGATCAAGCCTCAGGCTTTGCTAGAGAGCTTAGACAATCATGTATGTAACAGTTGTCCTTTCAAATGCAGGTATGCAGTTGAGACTTTTAGAGATTACAAATATCTTGGCACTCGAATACGGGTAGATGGAACGGTTGGAGAGTAAGTAATTTTTTTTAATCTCTTCCACAATTGGTTGCTATTTCTTCTCAAAATAATTTATTTCCTCTTTCCTTTTCTCATCAAGATACAAGTGGCTGACATACGGGGAAGTTGGTACAGCCCGAACTGCAATTGGTTCTGGTCTATTGTATCATGGAGTATCAAAGGTAATTGTATTCCGAACATTTGACTTCGTCATTTCTAGATTCTTCAATAACATGCAGTTGTACTGTGTGTGACTAGGGGTCTTCTGTTGGATTATATTTCATCAACAGGACAGAGTGGATAGTAGTCGATCATGCCTGCTCCGCATATTCTTTTGTATCTGTTCCATTGTATGACACTCTTGGTATGCAATTGGTTCAGAACCTTTATGTCGAATTAGAATGGTCAACTATCTGGGTCTTTGCTTCAGATGTGAGGTGTTTCCTGGTTTGCAGGTCCGGATGCCGTCAAATACATAGTAAATCATGCTGCCATAAAAGCAATATTTTGTGTCCCTCAGACATTGAACTCTGTAAGTTGTTTTGACTTGGCTATTTGGGAAACAGGCAGGGGTTTGAAAAAGTGATTGGGTTTAACTCTCAGATCATGCACTACCACTTTGCTTAAATTTTGTAGGATGTTTTTTTGCAACTGTAGGATCATAGAAGCTTAGTTTTCTGGTTTTCAAATACTAAAAGTTTAATAATGTTCTTCTTCATTTGAGTGAATGAATCATTACCAGGGGGCCTTTGGAGGAGAAAATTGGGAATTTATATGGCTAGAGGTTGATTTGTTCCAAAAGAGTTGGGGATTATACAATGACTAAATAGATACTTAAATGGAAAACATGATTCACATGTACTAGCTTTGGATGAATGGGGTCTTTTAAGTTGGCTCGTAACTGTGGACAAATTATGCATGGATGTTTCCATCTTTGGAGCCTTCCTTTTTTCTGTAACTTTCATACATGACAGCAGGGCGTAACTGAATAATATGTGAGAACATTATTCTTCCACTTCACATACAATATTGTCTTCTCTTTTTGATATTGTTTCTTTTCCTAGTTTTTTAATTCTTTTTTTTTTTTAATTAAAATTTTTGTTTATTTATTTATTTATTTCTAAATTTTGCAAGTGTAGGACTTATGCATATCCTTATTTGTGCAGTTGTTGAGCTTTCTGTCTGAGGTTCCTTCATTATGCCTGATTGTGGTATGATAGCCTCAACTTGGTTATAAAACCATTAAAATTCCTTATGAACTTTATTTTCCTATTGCTGAATATACAAACAAAAAAGTACATGCGATACTGATTGCTCTCTCTATGTGATGCCCAGGTGGTTGGAGGGATAGATGACCTAGTTCCTTCCTTGCCAGAGTCATCAGGGGTCAAGGTTGTGACTTACTCGAGACTACTAAGTCAGGTAGTTACTTTTCTCATTGCCAGCTTGATGCTGCAAGTCATGGTTCTAAAAAGCACATGGTTCCTAGGCCAGTTCTTTTGAGTGTAGGGTGGGCATCTTGAACTCTTCCTTATTAGTGGCCCAAAATCAAATGAATAAACAAACAAGTAAATAAATAAATAGAAATTATCCTGTCATTGTCAGAAACTTTTAGTATGATAGTGGTTTAAGACTTATAATGAATGTGATGGCCTCTGTTATTTCTATGACTATAAGGGATAGTTGATCTCAAGTATATGCTGTGTCTTCTGAATGTCCTGCACCAACCTGTTTCTTGATGTTTTTATTTCTGTTCCTACCTCCACCCCTTAGCTGCTTGTACCTAGAATTCTACTAGTATGTACAGTTTTATTATCTTCAAATTTACAATCAGTTCAGCCTGTAGGGTTTAACTGTCCTCATAAGTTGACTCATGAAATTTTTAAAATACCAGCATTTTAGCATTATTTTAAGATGAAATGAATGACAAAAATCATCATTTGGATTATTTATAAAAATGGATTTTCTTTATGCTTTGAAATACTTTGTATGGGAAGAAAAAACAGTAATTTTCTTTATGCTTTGAAATATTTTGTATGGGAAGAAAAAAACAATGAAATTATACTGTTATTTACATTTTCTATGCAGAAAGGACTAGCTGGGGCACGTTTGAGACCACAAATCTGTGATTTAGTTTCATTACTCTCTGTTATTCTTAAGAATCCTCTTTCACAAGATTTCTTAGAAGTCAAAAAGAAAAGTAGGTTTCAAAACTAAAAGTTTTCTAAATTCTCACTGAAAATGCTTTAGGATTTTAAGATTCTATGTCATTCAAATAATGCTTTTTTTATGGAATCCAAACAGTGTTCATGGAGTTCAAATATCCCCTAATGACAGACCAATCTTCTCCATTATTCCTTCTTCAAACCCAGTCTTAAGACTCTGCTTCAAAGGCTTGTTTATTCTGTTAATTTCTGATGTGGCACTTGCTCGAGATGATTCCGGCCTATGAGCTGGGGTCTTCGGCTTGTTCCCCTTTTACTGATTACAATAGATTTTCTCTAATCATTACCTTTCTTTATTCTAATGTGTATAGAGTAGAAAATATTTTTAATTGTTTCAAAATAACTGTGTTGTCACATATATGTGCTAAAATTGTAGTGCCACAAAATTTAGTAAGGTACTACTGGCTTTTACTTTATTTTCATTTTGAGGGCATATAAAATGCTGTTCTTTGTTGTTTTGTTAACAATATACAAATTTAAGACTCAAGAGTATATGATCCTTCAGAGAAGAAAAATGATTTTTCCAGCAAAGTTTAAAGTGTAAAATGATGTATGGCTAGATTACCTATTTTAGTGGTATAGTGTATCTGTGGTTGAAGTCTTTCTCATGTCAATGGTTATCCTTAGGGCCGCAGTAATCTCCAGCCCTTTTGGCCACCAATGGCTGCTGATGTTGCAACTATTTGTTACACTAGTGGTACAACAGGGACCCCAAAGGTATTGCTCTTTGAATGACTATATTTCACAATACTTTACAAATTGTGGGGGATGAGGGTTGAACCTTTGATCATAATTTTGTTAGGGTGGGGACCAGCAGCCGTCCTCTCATCTATTCCCTTACAGAAAATGAGTAGAAATTAGCTCTTTGTTGAGCAGTTGTTACTAGATTACCTTGATGCTACAGGTTCCTTTTATTTTTGTCAGGGAGTTGTGTTGAGCCATGGGAACTTGATTGCAAATGTTGCTGGGACCAGTTTGACCACAAAATTCTTCCCTTCAGATGTGTGAGTGATGTTTTCATAAATTGCAGTTGCTTTCCTGTTCATTTTGTGTTTTTAGTTTGCATGAATTCTTTGTTTCTAAAAGAATAGCTAATGCTAGCTGAAATTTTGTTTTCCTCTCCTCCAGTTACATATCGTATCTTCCTTTGGCTCACATATATGA
Source organism: Aquilaria sinensis (assembly GCA_005392925.1). Lineage (NCBI taxonomy): Eukaryota > Viridiplantae > Streptophyta > Magnoliopsida > Malvales > Thymelaeaceae > Aquilaria > Aquilaria sinensis. Next base: position 117,783 of record SMDT01002908.1, on the reverse strand, counting down.
ACGAGCAAACCAGATTATGTGTGCACATCATGGAGCTGCGGTTGGGTTTTACCAGGGGGTATGAGACTAACCTGATAGGCATCAATCATTGATTTTTTCACGAGTTTGGACCACTGTTTTTCATGCAAGACACAATCTTCATTCTTGTCCATTGTTAACCTGCTTGTGTGCGCAAATACATGTGTGTGTCTGAGCATAAAGGCTGTGCAAAAATCTTGACTTACTTTTTAAACATTAATACTTGTTTTTCATGCCATGCTTTGCCCTTCGTATATTTTTATCTATCTTCCTTAGAACATCTCTACTTTGTGCAAATTGTGATCATAGTTAGTGAATGAATTTTGTGGTATGCTTGTTAATTTTCGTGAATGCTCATATCCTGAGTGGGGGTAATAATAAAAAATATTATGCAGTCATGTAGACAAGTCATATGCATGTGCAATATGGATATTCCATTTGATGCTTACAAATACAATTATGGACAGGATTACAGATATATCATACTGTATGTGTGAAAGTTATCCTGAATGAGGGAAGGGCAGGTTGTCTTAGATTGTTTGCTTTCCTAAAAGAAATGAGACCAAGAGATACTGCAGTTTGTAAATGTCATGTGCTGCCTGTAGGATAGGTTAGGGAACAATTCAGCTGGACGTAAGTCTGCCTTAAGTCCTGCTCTTTTTCATTTGACCAGGTCAATGTGGCTTTCAATTTGAAACTCACCTCAATCTTCCTTACATTTACAAACTATGCCTCCCCACCTACTACCACCTTCCCCTCAGTCATTCACACCCACCCACAAGAGATGTGATCTTGCCACAAAACCCTGGCTGTCCCTTCAATCCCCATCTCGGAGTTGAGATCAATCTCCCGTCGCCACATTGCCAAGCAACCGATTGGCGTGTTGGGCTAGCACGAGCCAGTCAAGCCATGCCAGTGATCAGAAGAACTTGCAAGAGTTCGTTGGATGTGATCCGGCCTGGAATTTGGCAAAGCCTAGTTGAGTGCTGTTGCAGAAGATTGACATGGTGGTGGAGGAGTAGTTAGCGGTGAATGCATTGGGTTGCTGACGTGGATGGTGAACATAAGGTTGGCCGGGTCAAGGACTGGGAGGCGGGGCATGAGGGAGGTGAGACTGATGGAAGCCTGGAGGAATAAAGGGTCCTTAGGCTTTGCGGAGACAAGGGCCGTCACCATTGCAATCGCCGCAGCTCTGATGAAGGAAGAGTTCCTTGATCTTTTGATAGTGAGAGCTCTCATGGGTGGGTATGTTTGACTGAGGGGAAGGTGGTGTGTGGGTGGGATGGCATAGTTTGTAAATATGGGCAAGATTGAGGTGGGTTTCAAATTGAAGGCCAGGTTGACCCGGTCAAGTGAAAAAAAAAAAGCAGGACCTGAGGCGGACTTAAAGTCCAGCTGAATTGGCTCTAGGGTAATGCAATTACATGAGTAACAGTAGTTTTCAGAAGGAGCCTCCTTCGATTAGAGCTTCCAGAGGAACATTCTTCTAGTCTAGTAATTGGAGACACTTGATACCTGTTGAACATTGACTAGTTTGGCCTGCACGGTTAATTTAACTTATTGACTGAGAATGCTATGCTGGTGAATATGTGTGTGGTGTGGCGATTGTTTATTGGTTCATGATCTCACGGGAGAAATGTTTTCAGTGTTTATGCAACATCAATATGTATCAATGCATGGATAGGTATGTGAACATATGCTACATGCAATCGAAGGAGATGAAATGTAGCTCATGCAGTTTTTAACACTGCATAATTGTTCTAAGTAGCTTTGCCAAGGTTGTCTGGAGCAGCTTCTCAATGTCTTTGGTGCTGCATCTATGAGGTATTTTCTCTTCAGTTGGTGGTAACTCGAGGCCTTATATCCTTTGTTTTTTTTTTTTAATCACTGTTTTGCAGGACAATATGAAATTAATGGATGATATAGCTGCTCTGCGTCCCACAGTATTCTCCAGTGTCCCTCGACTGTATAATAGAATCTATGCGGGGTATCAATTATCACCAACTTTTGTTGATTGAAACTGGTAAAATTTCTATAATCATTCTGACAAATATTTGTTCTGCAGAATTATAAATGCTGTAAAGACATCTGGGCCATTGAGGGAAAGACTTTTCAATGCTGCCTACAATTCTAAGAAGCAGGCAATGTTGAATGGTAATGACTACATAACCACATATTCGGTTTATTGTCATTTTCTAATCTTTTGGTGAAAATATTGGTTATTTTTGGTGTGTGTTATTTTACTTTCTTTTCCTTTTTGACCAAGTTCAACCTCTTGAATGCTACAATTTTATAGGAAAAAAATAGAATGGCGAAACAGATCATTCAAAATGGCTCTGCTGTTTACTTAGCTGATAAGCTTGTGACCAAGATCTGATTGTTAAATATACTGTGTTCTGCAATTTCTTTGTTAGTTGTTACTGCTAACTTTGAGAAATGGTATATTTACATATAGCTAATTTGGGGGACAGCTGTAGGGATGTTCCATGCACGTTTGCTGGGCAAAGAAATGGAGACACTGTATGGTTGATTTTAGGAATGTCCTGTTGGCATTTTGGCTTCCAAACACCCTTCTAATTACTTCTTTGACTTAGCAACTTCCCTGAGGAAATTAGGCTAAAAAATAACCTTTTGAGATGGTCTCCTAGATTGTAATGATGATTTTTTGGAGATTTGTGAAAAATTCAAGAGTTTCTTTCTTCTTTTTCTTCTTCCTTTATTGAAGTGGTAGCCTTTTTTCTTTTCTTTTCTCTATTTCTCCCCTCCCCCCCCCCCCAACTTTTTTTTTCAAATCAATGGAGCCATTGGTGGAATGTGCATGCTCAGACACCCACATGCAGGCACCTCCCGCCCCACCCCCAACAAACACTCTCAAGAAAAAGAAATTCCTTTTTCCTTGAATTGATGTTTTTGAATTAAGACTACTGTATGTTCTTTGAGTGATGTCCATTTTTTGTAAACTCCGAATGCTTCTAGCATATAGAAATATGCATATGGGATGAGGGAGTTTAAGGGAAACTCACATTAAAAACTGTGATGTTGCACAACCTTCAACGTTTTGAGAATGAGATGTGTCTTTTGTTTTGTTTTGTTTTTTGTTTTTTGTTTTTTTTTGTGAGGGGGAGGATGAAGTATTTATTTGTATTGCATATACTATAGCAATAGTCATTTTCCATTTTCATGTTTGAAGAAAATTAGCCAGAGCAAGTCTCTAGCAGTGGGCTTGTGGAAAATGTTGCTTCTGAGGTTTCCTATTCCATGAGTTAGTTATTGTCTGTAGTATCATGCATTCCATATACTTCAGCACATTGATACAAATAAGTCACATCCTTCCACTCTGTTGATTTGTATTATATATGTGTCAATTTTATAGGAAAGAACCCATCTCCCATGTGGGACCGACTAGTATTTAATAAGATAAAAGCAAAACTTGGAGGACGTGTTCGACTTATGACATCAGGGGCTTCACCTTTGTCTCCTGACATTATGGATTTCTTAAAGATGTAAGTTATTTGATCCAAATTTTTTTTCCTATAGAGAATAGTAGAGATCTCTTATTTTCTGACTGGTTTGTGCATAATTACCAGCTGCTTTGGAGGTCGAGTAGCTGAAGGTTATGGAATGACAGAAACTTCATGTGTTATAAGCTCTATGGACGAGGGTGATAACCTATCAGGCCATGTTGGCTCTCCTAACCCATCTTGTGGTGAGTTTATTTAATGTGTATTCTGAACCTAGCATAGGTTTGTTGAGCGAAAATTGACAGGCATCTGCATTTAGATGTAGGTCCAATTCTCAAATAGTTTGGTTTCATTCATGTAATTTTTGCTTCCATGCAATATGGATCTGGTTTATTTCCTAAAGTTTGTCCTTGGGCATTTGATCCATGCTTAAAGTAATTGTCTCCCCCGCAAGCTGTGGTTCCAAATCTACCCCTTTTGTGTCCAAGATTTTCCTGAAGTGTATATTTTCTGTTCCAGAAATAAAGCTTGCTGATGTTCCAGAAATGAATTACACAACAGAAGACCAACCCCATCCTCGTGGTGAAATCTGTGTCAGAGGTCCAATTATTTTCCAGGGCTATTACAAAGATGAAGTTCAAACGTATCTACTTTGTTGATTCTATTCTCTTGTTAGCTACTCAATATATTAAATACTTCTAATATAATAAACAATTGACAGGAGGCAAGTAATTGATGACGATGGATGGCTGCATACCGGAGACATTGGTTTGTGGTTACCTGGAGGCCGCCTAAAGATTATTGATAGGTCAGATAATATAACAGGCCATTTAAGTATGACTTGGACTAGTCACATATGAGAGTTATCATTTACTGAATTTCAACAGATCATATTTTGTATCCAAAAACCAATTTTTAACTTAATGGTTGAAACTTATGATTGTTTGTTACTATGAAATTAAGAGTTCAAAACCTGTCATCCTACAGAAAAACATTTTGTTTCTTTTTTCTTAATTTTAATCCATGGATTTCATGATACGATCAAATTCAGTTTACTAATACAGGAAGAAGAACATTTTTAAACTGGCCCAGGGAGAATACATAGCTCCAGAGAAAATTGAGAATGTATATGCCAAATGCAAATTTGTCGCCCAGTGCTTTGTATATGGTAAGATTGAAAGACCATCAGATGTCGTTATCTTTCTGCCCTGGCTGCTGATATAGAACTTGCTTTGTTTCAGGTGACAGCCTTAATTCCAGCTTGGTAGCTATTGTGGCAGTGGACCCAGATAGCCTTAAAGCATGGGCAGCATCAGAAGGAATCAAGGTGGTATCTTGGTTTTATACCTGCTGATTACTATTTTTGCTTTCTTTTCATTTCATTTCATTTCATTTTTTGTTTATTTTCTTGCTTTCCCTTTTTTTTGGGGTTTTTTTTTTCTGTTCCATTTTTCATTAGGCAGAGCAACAACATTCTCAACTCGTGTTCCTTGTTAGGAGTTTAGGAGTCAGATAATGAGGATTGTGTTATTTCATCCTTCCCCACCCATTTTGAGACGAGACATTTTCTTTTCGTCCCGAAGTAAAATGATGGAGACATAAATGTTAGTCATACTCACCCTCCATTTTTTACCCCTCACTATATCAAGCGAAATAGGGGTATCCACACAAAGGCTGAAGGAGTGGCTTGGATTGGAATGGTACTTCAAAGCTAATAATGAGGCACCAGAGTCATAAATTTATGAGAAATGGATTTGTGTTATTTGTTCAGTGACACAAAATAATTGACTGTCCCCAAGGTTTACGAAAGCACTTGAACTTGTGGTTCTCTTGTCTTACCCATAAAGGCTAAGGCTCAAATGCCTCGTTCATATGCTCCACATGAAGATGAGAAATCTTGTTTGCCAAATTAACTAGCTTTTGTCATGGGACATTTGAACTGATTCTTGCTTGCAAAACTACCTTCTTTCCCATTTACTGGGTCAATTTTTTCAAAGCTTCTTGCCCCATCCTTTTCTGAGTACAGTATGAAGATTTGCGGCAATTATGCACTGATCCAAGAGCGAGGGCTGCTGTTCTGGCTGAAATGGATGTCGTTGGCAGAGAGGCTCAGGTACTGCATCTTTAATAACCATTTCACCAAGGACTTAAGTTCCACCTAAATTTCATTCTCTCAACACATATCAATCACTTTCTTTTGCAGCTGAGAGGCTTTGAGTTTGCTAAAGCTGTGACTTTGGTGTTGGAACCATTCACAATGGAGAACGGTCTGCTCACTCCAACATTCAAGGTAACTCATTTTTTCCCCGGAATTTCAAGCTAGATCATCCAGAACCTGACCTTCAAAATTTTGAGAAAAACATATCAGAAACTAGGACCACTGCTTGTATTCTCTGTTGCTTGTGTCCAGATCAAGAGACCTCAAGCCAAGGAGTATTTTGCAAAAGCGATTTCAGACATGTATGCTGAGCTCTCTACATGAGACCCGTCTCCAAAAAGGGCGTTGTAGTTCTGCTTAAAACACTGGGAAGGAAATCCAGAATCTTCAGATAGTTATTAGCCCCAGAAAAATAAAGCAGGCATCATAAATAAGGCATAGAAAGCCTCATTGATTGCTGTTTTGCACCAAATGTTTAGGACGTGAAGGCTTTGATCCCAGTCGCATGAAGAACTGAGGTAGATCAAATGTTCATAGAATCACTGTAGTGGTGCTAGATGAAGGAGCCTGTTCATTTTTGTTGCTTTTTGCACTTGATCTGTCGAAATGTACTCTACTAAGTCTATTTAGATTTGATTGGTACAAGCAAAGTGTATTTTCTGTCCTTGTGTTGTGCCAGTTAGGTCACTCGATGCCTGGGTACCTGAACTGTGGACCAAAAGCCCATTTTCCCCAAATATAAAAAGGCGTTGATAATTCTTTGGGTTTTAAAAGCTGCTTCTGCTACGACTACAAAAAGCATTGTTTACAATTCCAACGCAATAAAGAGTATTGTTAAGCTAGCAACAAAGGTGTCCTAGATCTCCTTTTCTTACATCTAAACTTTTGGTTTGATTAACTAAACACTAGTTATAAACAAAGCTAGTTTAGGGGACTTACTATTTTGCCAATAGAAGAGGAATACTATTGGTCACCCAATGGGTATTCAAGAGAAGCAAGCAAAGAAGATGCGTGACTTGCAACAGAAACCTACACATTTGCAACAAAAATTGCAAACAAAAATTTCTTAATGAAGATACGAACTCGAAATCTGATTAACAATGAAAACTTGCAATTTAGAAATCTAACTTAGCACAGGTAACGAGAGAGCAATTAATGCAATCCAACCAATTATTATTGATAAAACGTGGAATTAATGGAAAAAAACAAACAATTAATATAGTCCAACCAAATAGTATTGACAAAATGTGGAATTGTGCAATTATAAGTATAAGCCAAGAATAGCCAAATGTTGTTGTTCCTGAAGAAATTAAATCCACCCAACTGCTTAAGGCCTTTAATTACCATAAACCAAATAAAATCTTGTAACCAACTTTTGCTTTTTATTTTATTTTCGGACAGTCTATATTCATACATATAGCCAACGATATATAATCGATTCAACTAACAAACAGAAACTGAATTCATACAAGTAAAAAAAAAACTCCTTAATTCAAGTCTTCCTTCACGACCACTATATATGTCTTATAGTTTCTGGGCACTACGATTTCATTTAAATTACGTGCTCATCGATCGCCTTCGCAGCACTCGATCAAAAGTATTGCTCCATGGCCCACAATAAGAAGTTCTCCAAATCTGTTGCAGTTGCTTCATAAAGGGCCGACACACATGGTTATTGTTTGGAGCTTACAAATATTATTAGCCACGAATGAGAGGCTGTTGTTAGAAACAAATCAAAAGCAAATGATTTGAAGCGAAACGTTTGAGTATTATCTTAAAGTTTTGTTTTAAGATGGGTTCTTTACAATTAGCATGTAACGATGTTTTTGGGAAAGTTCTTTTGAAAAATATATGTTGGGCAAATGCCTTTTTGTTTTTATTTTATTTCTGTTATTCTTGAATTTTCAGTTATTACACAACTTAAAAAAGTATAATATTAATTCTAACAATAATTGCCCCAAATGATATACCGACGTTTTATGTCAATAACTAGTTTTGTATATGTAATTAATTAGCACTCATTCTGTCCTGTTTTGGATTATCTTTCTTTTTTTTTTTAATGAAAATTAAGATATGTGTAATTTATGTTATTTTTTTCATTTTTACCTCTAAAGCTAAAATTAAAAAAAATTCATTTTTAGATTTTTTGCGGTGAGAGTTTAAATAATGTCTTGAAAAAAAAAAAGATTCTTTTTTAAATTTTGTGTAGTTTTTGTGTTTTGTACAAAGAGAGTTTAAATAAAGGTAATAAGGCAAGTTAGATCTTAAAATTTTCCAACAAAAAAAGGAAACAACTCATTATTTTTTAGATAACTCGAAAGGAAATATCTGTCATCCATTTTTGGATACAGGGGTATATTTTAAAGGATACTAAATTTTGGTTTTTCTTTTGCCCTCACAATGTTGAATCCTGACTCTACCACTGCCTTAAGTTAATATAATCCAATCAATTGTTGTCCATAAAAAGTAAATTATGTAAAACAAGCAAAAATAAAAAACTAAACTAAATTCCTGAAGAAAACTACATGCAGCCAACTAATTTAGTTAGTATTAATTGACACAAACAATAAAATCTTGTAACAATTTTTCGGTACACATAAAATTTATTTTTGGATAGTTGTTCAACATGTAGTGGACCGAAAAAAAAAACGCTAGGACATGATTTGTGAAAACAGAAACCGAGTTTTCTTGGGGTCTAATTTTAGGTACTTTTGTCGGGAAAGACTTCATGTACATATATATACCATCTACGAAAAAGGAGAATTAAGCGTCGCATTAAGCTGCTGATCACACATCCGTCCCCCGCTTCCTCCTCTCCACTTCTTTTACCTCTGTCCTCTCCTTGTTGTGTCTTATTTAAAGGCTAAAATTAACACAACAACACAAATATCTTAAAGTCTCTGTAAATTCGAGGGGAGAGGTAAAAAGAAAAAAGATGCCGGCAGTCGTAGTCAGTGGTGGCGATGGCTCGGAGTTCCACGGCCGGACTACCGTCTATGTGAGTGTCTGTGTGATCATTGCCGCCTTTGGAGGCTTGATGTTTGGTTATGACATTGGAATTTCTGGTGAGTATGTCAATATGAACTCTCTTCGAGAATAGCGTCTAAAGTTAGCGTTAGAGGTCGTAATAAAGTCTAAAGTTTAAATTTCTAACGTTAAATGCTAACATTGTTATCAAACAGATACGTTTTTTACTTGATGTCATGTTAATAATATGCAGGAGGAGTTACATCAATGGACGATTTCTTGGAAAAATTCTTCCCGACGGTGTACGAGAGGAAGCAGCGAGCTCAGGAGAACAACTACTGCAAATATGACAACCAATACCTACAACTATTCACGTCGTCTCTCTACATCGCGGCCTTGGTGGCCAGCTTCGCCGCCTCCAAGGTTTGCTCCAGATACGGCCGCAGACCCACCATTCAGGTAGCCTCAGTTTTCTTCATTCTCGGCGTCGTGTTAACCGCCGCCGCTGCAAATCTCGCCATGGCCATCATCGGCAGAGTTCTACTTGGTTGCGGCGTTGGTTTCGCCAATCAGGTGATCGCTTCTCCCCGTTTGTCCCAAAAGCAATTTTGCTTCTTTAGTTCCGTCTGATAGTTTTTTTTTCTCAAACCCAATCGCAGGCAGTGCCGCTCTTCCTGTCGGAGATAGCTCCGGCGAAGATCCGAGGGGCGTTAAACATTTGCTTCCAACTTTTCGTCACGGTTGGAATCTTCGTCGCCAATGTGGTCAACTACTCCGTAGCCAAAATCCATCCCAACGGCTGGAGGATAGCTCTGGCCGGCGCGGGCGTGCCAGCGATCATGCTCTGCTTGGGCTCCCTCACCATCTGTGAGACACCAGCCAGCCTTATCGAGCGCAACCATCTGGAGAAGGGCCATAAAACGCTCAGAAAGATCCGCGGGATCGACGACGTGGATGGCGAGTACAGCGCCATCGTGCAGGCCTGTGACGCTGCCAGACAGGTGAAGCATCCCTTCCGGAAGCTGATGAAGCCCAAGAGCAGGCCGCCGCTGGTCATCGCAATCTTGCTACAGGTTTTTCAGCAGTTCACCGGAATCAACGCCATCATGTTTTACGCTCCGGTTCTGTTCCAAACTATGGGGTTCGGTAGTGAAGGTGCTCTGCTCTCCGCCGTCGTAACTGGCATCGTTAATGTGGCCAGCACTTTGGTCTCTGTGTGTTTCGTCGACAAGCTTGGTCGGAGGATCTTGTTGCTTGAAGCTTGTGTGCAGATGTTCATTGCCATGGTAAGATCTTTTTGGTACATTTTTTCACACAAAACAGTTTTACATACAGACTCGTGATAATACTTACCGGTTTGCTTATTAACATGCATGGAAGTCTACTTAAGTTTTCGAAACAACTAATCCAAATAGATTCACCCCACAATTATGTAAGAACAATTTTATTCCCTAAATCCCATAAATTATTGTCACTTTTTGAACTCTAAGATTTGAGATTGACTCGAGTCACTATTAAAATAAGTGGTTTTCTTCAAAGTCGGAAATTGTCCGTAGAGTTCAGCCATGACAGAAAAATTGTGATATGATAGTTTTCGATGACTACCCGTCAGAATGGAAAATCATCCTTTTAGAATGTGGAAACTTTGTTAGTGATTTTCTAATATCAATCTAATTTTGTAACCCTTCTTGAAATACAATATCTAAAAACTATGATGGGGTTTTATCAAATGTTTTGTATATATATTTATATCTATTTATGAATTATTTATAGAGATTTACTAAGTCAAGTTCAAACCTAAAAAGAAACATTAATTAACTTATATATGACCTTGATTTGTGTACTGCAGCTAGCCATAGGAATAATCCTAGCAAAGGACTTAGGTGTGACCGGCTCACTAAATAAAACAGAGGCAATAGTGGTGGTGGTACTGGTGTGCTTGTTCGTCATGAGCTTTGCTTGGTCATGGGGGCCATTGGGGTGGCTCATCCCCAGTGAAACCTTCCCTCTAGAGACAAGGACGGCTGGGTTCGCATTTGCAGTGAGCTCCAACATGCTCTTCACCTTCCTCATTGCTCAGGCCTTCCTGTCGATGCTGTGCTCGATGAGGGCGGGGATCTTCTTCTTCTTTGCTGCGTGGGTGGTTGTGATGGGGCTCTTCACACTCTTCTTCTTGCCGGAGACCAAGGGCGTGCCCATCGATTCCATGGTCGATAGAGTGTGGAAGCAGCATTGGTTTTGGAGAAGATACATGGATGATGATGGCCTTCACAAGCCCAACGTCTAAGTGGCTTTTGTTTGGTTGGAGATGATGTGGTGAGAATAATCAAGGCTCCCTCGTTTCATGACATGGATGGGTCATCGAGTTTGTGGAAGTGTGCCTAGTGAATGGTTCTAAAATTGGGTTATGTTGGGTAGGGTTTTCTTCCAAGAATAAGGGAATTTGCTCCATTGATGGTGGGGTGGCTACTTTGGGTTTTGAAGTTATTGTGTTTGAGTTTCTTTCACATGTTTTTTTCCATTAATTTGATGGATGGGTGGCCACGTTGGGTTTAGAAGCCATTTTTAACCTTGTTTCATTAGTCAAATTTCAACTTAAATTTTAATTATTTGTTGGCCATTGTGTTCTTGTGTTAATTTCTTTCCTTAACTATCAGCTGATGGCGGTTTTAATCTTTAATCTTTTTGACACTAAGATGTTAACAAATTAGACCTATTGCTCAAATAAAAATTCTAACATAATTGGACTTGATTTAAAATTATATTGTAAAACACAATGGCCCCGTTTGGGAGCAGTTTTTTTCATCAACATTAAAATTTTGGATAAATTATTTAACGGTTGAGATGAAAATGCTGAAACTAAAAGCTAAAAGCTACCGTTGAATAGTTTTTTCAAAACTCTAATGCTGATCGCTGACATTAATGCCAAATAGGACCAAGACCGATAATGCACACAAAAATCTTTTCTCCTAGGAGCCGTATCATTTTAACTTAAACAAACTTAGCTCAGATATCATACAACATCAAATAAAATAGCCTATATTATTATTTTTCTCCCATAAGTACACTCTTGGTAATTTTACAGATTACAGAAGAAAAGAAAAAAAAACGCCGCCCTGGCTCAATATCATAATCTTGCCCTTTCTCTGTTTCCTTTCAGCTCCTTCTCCTCTTTTTTTTTTTTTTCTTTTTTGAAACATTTTTCTATTCCTTCCTTTCTGCTTTTCCAATAAGCTACTTGTAAGTAAATAATTAATCCCCCAAAAAAACATTTACAACTGCACAGCTAGATCGAATCCAATAGAAAGCCCATTTTTCTTCTGGTCATTCTTACCATTAACATCTCCATTTTCGTCATCATCATCCTCCATGAACCTCTTCCAGAGCCAATGCCTCTTCCACACCCTCTCCGTCATCTCCTCGATCGGAATATTCTTCGTCTCCGGGATCAGAAAGAACGTAAACACCGACATGATCAAGACCCAACCGGAGAAGAACAGGAAGATCCCGTACTTGAAGTGGCAGAGCATCGACAAGAAAGCTTGCGCTATGACGAAGGTGAAGAGCAGGTTGACGCACACGGTCACGCTCTGCCCCGCGGAACGTGTCTCCAGCGGGAAAGTCTCGCTGGGGATGAGCCACCCCAGCGGACCCCAGGACCAAGCGAAAGCCGAAATGAACGTGCACACCAAGACCACGACCAGGACGGCGAAGCCCTTGTGGAGATCGTCGGAGTTGTCTTTAACTTTGATCCAGAGAATTACAGCGATCACAACTTGGGAAATGAACATCTGAACTCCGGCCTCAAGGAGAAGGATCCGCCGGCCGAGTTTATCGACCTTGTAGATGGAAACTACAGTGGAGATGACATTGACGGAGCCGGTTATGACGGCGGAGTAGAGAGAGGCGTCGCTGCCGAAGCCCAGGGTGTTGAAGAGGACAGGAGCGTAGAACATGATGGCGTTGATGCCTGTGAACTGCTGGAAGATCTGGAGGGCGACAGCGATGACGAGCTGGGGACGGTTTTTGCGTTTCAGGAGGCTGCGGAAGGGGTGTTTCACTTGCTTGGCGATGTTGCTGGCTTCGACGAGTTCATTGAACTCCGGTTCGATCTTGTCGGTGCCGCGGATCTTCCGGAGCACGGCCTTGCCCTCTTCGAGCTTGCCGCGCTCTATCAAGCTGTTGGGGCTGTCCACCACGAACAGGGCTCCTAAGATCAGTAGCCCCGCCGGGAAGCCGGCTAGCCCCAACGATAGCCTCCATCCCCATCCTCCGTGTATCCTGGTGGTCCAACAAAACATACTTCAATAATAAATAGATTATAAGAATGATAAAAATTAGAAGAAAAATGCTAGACGTTTATAAAACTAATCAATTTTTTTTTATATAGTTTCATTTATTTGTTTTTCCCACACAAAATTTAAATACATAAAGAAATGGATAATAAACTACAAAAAAAATTATCAAAGGATAAAATGCCCATTGTACATTTAAATAGACGAAAAATTATTAATTTGAATTATTTTCTAACTATTAAGATATTCTTTTTCCATTTATATTAGGATTTAAAAATTTGATAAGAACTAGCAAACAATATTATTACTAAAACAATGCTCTCTTTTTCAAAGGGTAAAATGGAAGTTTAAAACAAAGAGGGGAAACTATCATTTATCCTAAAATAATAGGCTAGCGCTAGCAGGTTTTGGGTCAAAATCGCGCAACTCTTCTCCTGTTTAATATTGACTGGGATTCCACCATTCCTCACAAAAATGTAAAATTTCAAAATTTTAAATTGATTGTTGGCAATTTTGACCTTGAAAATGAAAGGCTAACAAAAATATTACTTCTTTCCTCACATATTACTTTTCAGTAATTAATTTATAATTTTTTATTTTTAACATTTGAGTATATAAATGAAGAACTTTATATAAAAATGATAAATTAATATATATAGTTTCTAAATATATATTTTTAAAATTTTTTATAATAAATATTAATATAAATAAATTCAAAATAAGCTATAAAAACATTTAAATTGTGCAAAAAAATATGAAACGGGGCAATAATTTCTTGTGTTGAAAAAAGATAAAGCTGTAGAAGTAAAGAGAGAGAGGCCTTACTCAGAGGTGCCATAGTTGATAAGATTGGCGAAGAGAATGCCGATGCTGACATTAAGCTGGAACAATATGTTCAAGGCTCCACGAATCCTTGTTGGTGCAACCTCTGACAGGAACACAGGCACTGCCTGAAAAATTCCATATATAACATTAATTTTAGTATCCAAATCACTCCATTAATTACACTATTATTCATTAATTATATTTAATTATATTAAGTAAGTTTTCTTAGAATAAAATTATTTTTTTGGGTATATGTGAGAGGTCAAAAGTTACAAGGGTTGAGCCACAGATTTTGATTAGTGCCTGCAACAGTAAGCTCTCCTTCCATTACATATCTATCGAACCATTTGGTACTTTTTCTATAAAAATTAAAAAAGTGAAAAAAAAATTATGTATTGTTTTCCTTTTCTCTTTAACTTTTTGCATGTAAGTTATGAAAGTTGAAAAAAATGAATATTTAAATTATAGTTTCAAAGATATAATAAAATAATTTATTAAATATAAAAATATTATCAAAATTTAGAACTCTCTAAAATAAAATAAGTTATAATAGTTTTGAAACAGATGAAATATTAGCTTATATATGGAGCATGTGATCCCTACAGGTCAATGGAGGATAAGGTTTTAAGTCTTTCTTTATTTTGGAAGATAAATGACTATTCAAGTGGAATATATGAAGTTCTTAGACTAAAAGTGTAGGAAGATTAAGAGAAATTGGCTGCCTTTTGTTGACTTGTAAAGTAGAGATCATACTATTCTTCTTCACCAACTTACACGTTTCATTCTCTATGCGTGACCAAGACATTGTAAGACTTTGTGGTCGCAAAAGATACAGCACAAAGGCTGGTTGATACGGCAATTGAATAGATTGGATCATGTTTGAGTCAAATTAGCAAGTTCGAATTTTGGAGAAATTTAGTTCAACTTAAAAATATTACTCACTCTGTACTAAGAATATAATATGCTTTACCATATATATATAGCGGTGTCTCCAAAAATAAAGTGAGCTTATATATATATGCATGAGCTTTTATTTGAATTTTAGGGAGTGTGTGAATTGTGATATAGCTCGATAAATTGATGATATAAATTTAATGCAAGATCATGTACTAATTTTGGTCTTTGTGAAATGCCTATAATTCAAAATATTGAACTAAACTAATAAAAAACTTAATTGACTAAGGTGCCCAATTTGAGTTAACAAAATATATGTATTTTTCTTTAAAAAGAAAAATTGCCTATTTGTCGCGCCAATAGTTTTGTCCCAATCCAAATAAACATAGAAATAAAAATGGTAAGGCAGTTATTTTACACGTCACTTCTGTGTGGCAATTATAATTACCATTTCTAGCAAATCCTCCAAGAATTTTGGAGAAACACAAATTAATAAGTAAATATTTTGGTTCTGATTAGATGTCGCTACCTGATTAGAGAACCCGAGTCCACAACCAAGCAAAATTCTGCCGATGATGAGCATCGCGAGGTCTTGCGCGGAGGTGTTAAGCACCACGCCGACGATGAAAAAGAAACCGGCGATCAACATGGTCAGCCGCCGGCCCAGCTTCCTCGTCGTGTAAGAGGCAAAGAACGTCGCCGTCAATCCGGCCAGGTACAGCGACGACGTGAACAGTTGCAGCCTTTGGTTGTCGTACTTGCAGTAGTTGCCGTCTCGACCGGGCTCTTGGGTCCGCCGGTAAACCGCCGGGAAGAATTTCTTCTGAAAGGACGGCATCGACGTCACACCCCCTGAATCATCACAAGTTGAGTAACCATTATGCCAACTTTTGAAGTTTCGGGGTAAAAAAGAACAAAAATTAAAACTCCATGAAACTATAAGACTGCTGAAGCCAAAACTTTATCACTAATCATTAATACTAATACCAAATAGAGCTGAAATTGTGAAAGTAGTCCGGGTTACCAAATAATTTAAGACGAGAGTTAAGATAAAAAAAGAAAGGCACACTTAGCCTAAAGGTTAATATTCGTTACCTTATATTCATTTTCTGATGTACCAAACGAATAATAACAACGATAGAAAAAGAATGTTACCGGAAACTCCGATGTCGTAACCGAACATGAGGCCACCGGTGGCGGCCATGATGCAAGAAAGGATGACTATGGGAGTGATCTTGGACTCAAACTCTAGCTCAGCGAGTTGGGTCGACAATCCGCCGCCTGGCATCGTTAAACCACCTAACTAAACTAAATTAATTAACCCAAATCTTGCTCCAATAACTCCTCAAGCTAATTAGGATGGTGGTAGTGGAGGAGGAAAGAAGTAGAGTAAGCTAAGCATGGAGGAAGCTTAAATTGAGCTAGCGAGCATGAGGGACCAATACTAGAAAATTGTCATTTAGTGACGGTTTAATTAACGACGGCTGAAAACAGTCGTAAATTAGCGATGACAAACAGTCGCTAAAAGTCCGGTGAAAGTTTAGTGACGGTTGACAGTTGCTAAATTTTAGCGACGGTTTGTCGTCGCTAATTTAGTGACGGTTAGCAGTCGCTAACTTTAGCGACGGTTAGTAGTTACTAATTTTAGTGACGACTTCTCTTCATTAATTTAGTGAAGATTAGCCGTCGCTAATTTTAATAAGAGGTTCAAAAATTAAATACGGGTTACCCTTGGTAATATTCCAAAGACTAGAGATGACTAACTATGACTAGCTTTTAATGAGATTTTTATTCCATTTTCTTTTCATTTGTTTCGATAATGATAAATTTCAATTACTTTCAGTTTCTTTCCGATGAAAATGTATGGATCGATAGATCCATTCATGTAAAAAAATATATTATAATTTAGGATAAAATTTTATTTTATGGTTAAAAAATTTATTATCTCAGTTATTTTTCTAAAAATGAATGAACAAAATTTTAAAAATGATGGCTAGCTGTCACTAACTTATGGAGATGGTTTGCCCTCACTAAGTTATCGAAGGCTAGCCGTCACAAAATTATGGTCATAGTTAGTGAAGGTTTACCCTCGCTAACTGAGTGACGGTTAGCCGTCGCTAAATTTAGTATTGGGTTCACTACTAAAAAAGGTCCATTTTCTAACTGCAATTTCCAACGGCCTGCAGTTGAAAATTCTAAAGTTTCCAACATGAAGCTATTGGAAATGAAGCAGTTGGAAATCCGTTCTTTGGAAGTAGAACTTCTAACGGCCCAGATATTGGCCGTTGGAACTTCCAATAGTTAGCCGTTGGAAAATCAGCAGTTGGAAATTTACAACGGCTGTAATTAATTTTTTTTTTTTGTGTTCCAACTATTTAGCAGTTGGAAAATTTTCCCAGATTTCCAATTGCTTAAGCCGTTGGAGATTTTTCCAACTGCCTAGTCCATATTAAGCAGTTGGAAAAGTTTCCAATGGCTTAGGCCGTTGGAAATTATTTATTTATTGTTGACACCTAATTTCATCCGACCCCTTCTTTTTTTAAAAATAATAATTGAAAAAAAATTTAATTAAAAATTAAAAAAAATAATAATTATATAAAAATTATTATTAATTAATTATGCAAAGAGAGAATTAAATTAAATAGTTTTGGGGAAGGGGCATTTTGTTAAGTTAATATCTATGTGTGTATATCCAAAGAAATTAAAATTCAAAAAAAAAATTAATTAAAAAAAATATTATTATTACTGAAATTTTTTTTAATTAATGAGTTTAAAATATATATTTTTTTATAAGGGTTTAGTTAAAAATAATATATTTGTGTATGTATGTATGTAGGAATTACAAAAGAAAACTCCATAAAAAAACAAAATTGAAAAGTTTGGGGTAAAAATGACAAAATTAAGAATGTTTGGGAAAATTTGACAAAATCTGAAAGTTCCAGGAGCATTTGGTAGTTTGTCACATGAATTTTGGGCCAGGCCGACGGTTCCGGCCCAAATTGACAGAAAAAGACAAAATTGTCTCAATCAGAACTTTCAGGAACATCCCCAAAGTCAAAAAATGGAAAGGACTGAAACTGTCATTTTACTAAATTAAGAGATAAGTTTGATTTTAATTATTTTTTTAATTATGAACAGTCCAGCACTCCTGCCCCTATAAATAGAGGTCCAAATCTCTAAAGAACGGAGATGAAAGAATAAAAAATGAAGATTAGAGCTCCATTTTGAAAAAAAGACAAAAACTGTAGTTTAGTCCCTAGCCTCTCCTCCCTCTTCTCATAAAAAACCTGAACTTCCCCCTCTTTTCGTCCATCTATTATTTTCTTTCTTCACATCCGTACGCCGTTACCGTCATCCTCCTCTTCACTTTGCCGACGCCGTCGCGTTCCGCCGCTGCCAGCCTCCCTTTTCCTTTTCACCCGCCGCGCCTCCTTTCTTCTGTCACCATCCTCCGCCGTGTCGGCCTCCCCCTCGCCCTCGTCCCGTCGTCCTAGGCCGCCGGTCGCTGCTCACCCTTTTCCCTTCTCCCTTCCTCCTCCCTCCTTCCCCTTTTTCTGCGCCGTCGCCTGCTCGACGCCGTCGGCGTCGTTCGTTTCCTGTGACAGAATTACAATTTTGTTTTCCTAGGGTAAAATTCTATTTTAGTCCTTCATCGTTTCATTTTATTTCTCTTTGGTCACTAACCTTTCTTTTATCCTTGCAGAAAACTAATTACTAACTCTTTTATATTTACTTGTTTATTTATTATTTATTGTTATTATTATTATTATTATTAACGACTAATTACTAACAACTAACATTACTAACAACTAACTTTTATTATTATTATTATTATTATTATTATTATTATTATTATTATTCCATTCAAGTCATTAACCTTTTAATTTTTGCACAACTAATTATTAACAACTAACTTTTATTATTATTATTATCATTATTATTATTATTATTATTATTATTATTATAGTTCATGGAAGGTTATACCTCCTATTTATTTATTTTTTAAGTGGATGGCCAAAAAGCCCCACTTTATTTATTTATTTATTATCTTTTAATATTCCTTTGTTTACTTTATGTGTTTTCTCTTTATTTATTTGCATGTGTTATTTAATTTATGCACCTTTTTTTAATGGATGTCCAAACCAAAAAAAAAAAAAAAGAAAACCTCCACTTTACTTTATTTATTTATTGTCATTTAATTTTCCTTTATTTATTTTATGCAAAATTTTATTTTCATGGTTGAACTTATTTCACTTATTTTACCTTTATCCATAAAAAAATAAATAAAATAAATAAGTAAATAATAACAAATTAAAAGAAGAGTTTTTGTGTGAATAATTAACCTTATTTTCCTTATTTTTTTAGGGTTAATCAAGAATTTTTTTACAAAGGCCCCATCCTTTATTATTTTGGAACATATTTTTATTTCTTTTAAAGTAACTAAAAGTTAACTTTTTATTCCTTTTGTTAAATAATTTCAAAAATAAAAATCAATTCTTTTTAAATATATCTTTAAAATTTATGGATTAGATTAAAAATTGAGATTAAAAATAATAATAAAATATTAAAAATTATGATTAAAATTAATAATTAATTAAATAAACAAAAAACTTAAATTAAATTCCATATCTGAATGATCCAGCAGGATCCAAGGTTTGGAAACAAAATTTTATTTTAAGTAAATAAAATAAAATATCCAAAAAAATAACCAAATGATTCTACCAAAGAACTAAATTTATTTATTTATTTATTTCTTAGTATATTTTTAGAATTATGTTTAGACTTCTATAATAATTTTTAATAAAATTAACATTAAAGTTATAAAAAACCCAAAAAGTTTTCACAAAAATTTAAAAAATTAAGAATTAAGTTTCTAAATTAAAATCCATGTATGGGAGATCCGATAGGATTCATGGCTTGAAGAAAATAAAATAATTTTTAATTAAAATAAAAATTAAATACAAAGATAAAAATCCATATTCTGATAATTCGGCAGAATTTATGATATGGATTAAAATATGTAATTAAAATTTCATCAAATTCCATGTCCGGGTGACTTGGCAGAGTCCATGGTTTGGAAATATCAAATTTATTAAAAAATTATACAAATTAATTACCGAATATTTTAAAATCCACATTAATTAAAAATCCATAACTAACTAATTCAGTTAAAATTTTCAGTTTGAAAATTAACTGAAATCATTTAAAAGCAAGCAAAACAAAATTGAAATCAACTAAGGTACCAATTTTTGGGCGTTTTAACAAAGTTGTTTTAACGTAACCGTACTCCCGAACCCCCGAACTCTCGCAGACCATATTTTTAAGGTATCCAATCGACCTAAGCGAAAACTGATTGGTGGCGACTCCCGAAAACCCCGCACGTTGCCACATTTATTTATTTATATTATTTATCCCTGTGCTAGTAATTGTAATTGAAGGTTTAGTTTGACCGTCAACCTATTTCAATTCAAATATTTGTATCGTATGTAGTCAAATTTTGAACTGATATTACATAAAAATATATATAAAATGACATCAAAACATACACAATTGAAATTACTAAGTCATTAGATAAATGTACTCATAAATCCACATAAAAACATACACAATAGAAATTACATAGTTTCATTCTCCTAATAAGTGTTTGTTTGTTAATGAACACACATAGTAGCATGATATACCTGATCTAGTCTTGATCCGATCCCGAGGCATCTATATCATCTATAGCAGGCGCGGGCAGGGGAATGCCAATTGATGCATAGATGTACTCCAGCTCAGCTCATTGTCTTCTCTTTATACGCTCCAGCTTCCGCTCATAGTATGATGCTTGTTGTGCGGTTTGCTCCGCTACCACTCGCTGTACTTGTTCAGTGAACTCCGGAGTCTACGTGAGATCAACATGTGGTGCAAGAGTAATCCCCGGTCGTCATCGTGCAGGCACAACATGTTGTTCTGAACCAAGGCCAAATACATGCTCTTTCTTCCTACCACCAGCAGCTGCAGTCATTATCGCAACCTCATCAATGTCATGTGCGCCTCCTTCGTCATCCATTTGTTGTGTTTGTTCGTCAATCTCGATAGTTATTATTGCCTTCATAAAGAGTAAAGATAGTTTATTAGTATTTGTATCAGAAATGGTATGTAATTCGCTAGCATGATAATTACCGCTACTTCTTCAGTCCCCCTGTTAACGTATTCCCCGCTCTTTTTCTTATGAGTTTGCTGCATCACCTTGAACAATCCAGGGTCCCTTTTCTCCGGATCTTTTTCGCGCTACATTGGAAACATAGTAAGATTAATTTTATTACAACGTAAGTAAGTTGAATCATGTGTGAAAGAGGTTGATGATTTTACCATTTGCTCTCGATGTTTAGTTAACAGAGCCTCCTACATAAGTAGCACTGCATGCACCTGTTGAGTTAGATGACTGCGATGATGATGTTCGCATTGTCTTACCCCTTGCCGATTGCTCGTGAAACTCCGTTGAAGCCCACCATTCCTCCATTTCTGCATACTGTGCGTCGGTCATAAAAGATACCTTTGCTCGCTGTTTTGCCGGATTTTTCTCACGGCGGATGTCACCTAGTGTCGATCGGTGATGATTAGCCGCCATCATATGCCAAACGTGATATACCTCATGATGGTAAGCTGGATCCTACTCACATAATCCCTGCACGTTAAAAAAAAAATTATATGAGTTTAGTTGGCAACATGATTGCTAAAGTTGAGCAAATGAGAATAAAATGCAAACCTCAAATACGCGCCACCACGCCTGAATATCTGTTGGGTTTGCGCTCGTCTAGTCATGATGTCCCTTGAAGTGTGTGGTGAAGCATCTAGTCACCAACCGTGTTGCTCTTGATGGAAGGAAGCTACATGAAGTGTATGTTCCGACAGAATAAATATTTTTTTGAATGGCACTACACAAACTGTAAGTAACATAAACTAGTAGGGTTCAAACGGGTGCATTACTTACATGTTACCGTGAGGTGTAATCCGTAAGCATGCCTGAATCGGTGCTTGGGATACCGCTGACTGACTATTGGAATTCCCAGCATCGGGTGAAGCGACAGGGCCGGAGTCTATCGACCAGCACTACGGCCGCCTGGAGCAATGCGAACATCACCTGTGCGAGGGTTGGGATGTAGAACAGCTGTTTGTTCTATTGAGGGCTCTCTTTCATGTCTGGCAATTGGTTCTGCTGACACTTCTTTCATCTGCTGAAATAGGCCTTTCCCTGGGTGATGTGTATACGTCGCAACTCCTTTAGGTGGCATCTGCATTTTTTTAAAAAACCATACAACAGTTTACAAAAATAACATGGTTGGAATATATCTTGGTATTGCCACTGCACCTGCCACATTCAACTTGGACTTAGTATTTTAAATATTAAAAGTTATTCCACGTTCACATTACATTTTCTCAGTAATTGCACATTTACATTTCATCATCCTCAGTTTGTGCATCTGATTCGCTATTATCAGTATCCCCAGATTGAAATTCATCTTCTTCATCACTGTATTCAAAAGACTCCTCATGGTCAGATTCATCATCATGTTGCAAAGTTTCTTCCCTTATTGGCATGTCATCCTCTACAGCTTCCCCCATTCTTGTTTCAGTTAAATTGTCGATTGGGTCATCTATAATTATGGGAGGATTGTTCACACTAGCCAATAATTTTTCCTGAAATGCATCTTCGACGTCAGTTACATTATAATGAACTATGCGTCTAGGTTTGATTTTCAAAACGGCTAACCACCCCATTTTTTCACGTGACTTTGTTGAGTAAGGGGTGTAGTAAACTTGATCAGCTTATGATGCAAGAATGAACGGGTTAAACTTCCCATATCGGCGACCATCACGGACCTCAACTATACCATATTGTTTATGAACCCGAGTGCCACGATCTAGAGTAGGGTCAAACCAAGCACACCTAAACAATACAACATTTTTGTGTGGCCATCCAGGATATTCGAGTTGAATGATTTCTTCTAACACCCCATAAAAATCACATTCAACCTCACTCGATCCTGAAGTCCTTATACATACTCTACTGTTATATGTTGCTTTGTCGTGACCCTAGTCGCTAATGTGGAACTTGTACCCATTTATGAAATAAACAGGCTAAGTCTCAACACGATGTCATGGCCCGCATCCAACATCCCACAAGAAGCGGTCCGTGATTGTGTTACGGTCATCATTCACCTAGGTACATATATCAATAATATGAATATGTCTTCCCCTCAAAAAGAACAATATGGCTAAAATTCAAGAGTAGATAACTTACATAGTTTCTAAGCCATGTAGCAAAGTTATTCTCTATGTAGACATCCAGGTCTGACATAGCTATATTGGGTTCATGCATACGCAGTTCACCAACAAACAAACTACAAGATATAGATAGAGGTCGATGGAGCATTAACTTTATGAGTAGAGTATATAAAAGCAAAAAAATTTTAATATTATAGTAGAGTATGTAAAGAAAATTTAGGTTATGGCACTTGTAATGACCCAAATCCAGAACTGGTCAACGAAACACCTGCCCACACCACATGGGCTATTCTTTGGAAAAGGATAAGCGCTAGGTACTTATGTTCTGGAATTAGAGCCTATATATCCACATAAGGCTTCCCACAATTCACCCATGTGGGATATGGGGGTGTTACAAACTCCCCCCTTATGTACCCAACGTTCCCGTTGGGGTCAATCGGATTACTTGGTTCCTTAAACCAAGTAACCTCTCTAATCTGACTACTTAGCCCCTAGCCAAGTAGCCTCTCGAATCCAGGATCAATCCCGGTAGATGATGCATGTACATACCCATTATGTCACACCATCGTGGTCCCGGGTCGGCTCTGATACCATCTGTAACGACTCAAATCCAGAACTGGTCAACGAAACACCTGCCCACACCACATGGGCTATCCTTTGGAAAAGGATAAGCACTAGGTGCTTATGTTCTGGAATTAGAGCCTATATATCCACATAAGGCTTCCCACAATTCACCCATGTGGAATATGGGGGTGTTACAGCACTTACTCGAGGTATGACTTCACCTCCTTACAATTTAGTAAGACATATACAGTTGCGACCCTCAATTCATTGTCATCAAGATATCGATATCTTGATACACCATTTGGACAACCCGGGTATCTAAAGATAGACCACAAGGATTCATCATATGGTACTGCTTCGCCATCATCATTTCGATGTACTCTAGTTGTCATATGTGGAATATAAGATTCGAAGTAGTAAGAGAAGAATGTTAATGTCTCCTCAATTAGATAGGCTTCACAAATTGAACATTTTACATTAGCCTTATTTAATACCTTCATTTTTAGGTCATGCATACAACGCTCAAATTTGTACATTCACCTATATTGAACGGGGCCTCCAACCCTTGCTTCGTAAGGTAGGTAGACCGGCAAATATTCCATCGAATCGAAAAAAGCAAGTGGAAAAATTCTTTCCAACTTGCAGAGTATGACAGAAATATTGGCTTCCAACTCGACCATGTGATTCACATCTAACTCTGGAGAGCATAAATCTCAGAAGAATTGGCTTAACTCAGTCAACGGTTTCCATATATTTTCAGGTATCGCTTGAAGGGCTATTGGGAGGAGCCACTGCATAATTACATGACAATCGTGACTTTTCATACCAGACATATGAGTTACATTATTGTCAACACACCTTCCAAGGTTCGATGCATAGCCATCTGGGAGTCTAAGTGTTTTAACCCAATTGAGCACATCAGATCTCTGAAGTGTGCTTAGTGTAAAAGTAGCTTTGGCTTTAAATGATCGGCCGTTGGCTTGTGGAATAAAATTTAGCTCTGATCGACTGCACAGTATCTCAAAGTCGTTACGAGCCTTCACGTTGTCTTTAGTTTTATTCCGCACATCCATAACTGTATTCCATATATTATTAAACACATTCTTCTCTATATGCATCACATCCAGATTATGGTGGAGTAAATTATTCTTCCAGTAAGGCAACTCCCAGAAAATGCTTCATTTTGTCCAATTATGAGCTCTACCATAACCAGGTATGGTCAAAACCTGTCCATTCTGAACAACAGATGACAAATGTGAGATACGTTCAAATATTGTTTTAGGCGGAAGGCGCTCAGGAGGCAATGATTTCTCGACTTTTCCTTTCTTAAATGCAACTTTGTTTCTTCTGTATGGGTGATCCAACTTGAGAAATTGCCGATGACAATCAAAGAATGAAGTTTGTCTCCCGTGCTCAAACTGGAAGGATTTACTATAATCCATGCAAATAGGGCAAGATAACCTCCCATGAGTCATCCATCCTGACAACATCCCATACGCGGGTGTGGCAACGTGGGGGTTTTTTGGGAGTCGCCATCAATCGGTTTCGTCTAGGTCGATTTGACACCTAAAAATGGTCTACGAGAGTTCGAGGGTTCGGGAGTACGGTTACGTTAAAATAAATCTATTTTAACGCCCAAAATTGGTACCTTAGTTGATTTTAATTTTGTTTTGCTAGCTTTTAAAATAATTTCAGTTAATTTTCAAACCAGAAATTTTAACTGAATCATCCATATGTGGATTTTTAAATTAATATGGACTTCTAAATCTTGATAATTAATTTGTATAATTTTTTTTATAATAAATTTGATATTTCCGAACCATGGATCCTATCAAATCACCCGGATACGGAATTTAATGGAGTTTAGTTTTTATTATTAAAATTTTTAATTATTTATTAATTCATATCATAAATTCTGTCGAATTATCCGAATATGGATTTCTTTTAATCTTGGTACTTAATTTTTATTCACTTCTATTAAAAATTTGATATTTTTCAAACCATGGATCCTATCGAATCACCTGGATATAGAATTTAATGAAAATTTGAATTTGAATTTTATTATTTTATTATTAATTTTTGTCATAATTTTTTACCGAATTATGGATTTTTAATGATCTTAATATTATTATTTTTTTAAAATTTTATTTTTCTTTTCATTTTTTTAATGAAAGTTTTTTTAAGTCATTATCTAATCCATAGATCTAAAAATATACTTATTTAAAAAAATTTGATTTTTGTTGAATCATTTGGTTATGATTTTTTTAAAATTTATTTTTATTTAAAGGAAATAAAAGGTTAAATTTTGTTATTTAACAGAAATAAAAAAAATTAAGTGTCTTAATATCCCAAATAATGTTAAAAATGATGGAAAAAAATAAATATGAGGGCTTTACTGTAATAGAAATAAAAAAATTAATAAAATGGGGAAGTAAGATGGGACTCTTGGGCAGCCATAAAAAATGATAAATAAATAAAATAAGATTAATCATCCACATAAAGAAAAATAAAATTGTGAAAAAGTAAATAAATAAAAAAAGTAAATAAAGTGGGGTGCTTAACTATCCACAAAAAAAATAAAAATTACATAAAGTAAATAAACGCAGAAAATTAAATAAATAAAGAAAGTGGGGCGTTTAGCCATCCACTAAAAAAATAAAAAGTGCATAAAGTAAATAAACATAGAAAATTAAATAAATAAATAAAGTGGGGTGCTTAGCCATCCACTTAAAAAATAAAAAGTGCATAAAGTAAATAAATGCAGAAAATTAAATAAATAAAGAAAGTGGAGCGTTTAGCCATCCACTTAAAAAAATAAAAAGTGCATAAAGTAAATAAACGCAGAAAATTAAATAAATAAGGAAAGTGAGGCGTTTAGCCATCTACTTAAAATAAAAAGTGCATAAAGTAAATAAACGCAAAAAATTAAATAAATAAAGAAAGTGGGGCGTTTAGCCATTCACTTAAAAAAATAAAAAGTACATAAAGTAAATAAATGAAGAAAAAGTAAATAAATAAAAAAAGGGGGGCGTTTGGCCGTCCACTTAAAAAAAATAAAAGTGCATAAAATAAATAAATGCAGAAAAGTAAATAAATAAAGAAAGTGGGGCATTTGGCCGTCCACTTAAAAAAATAAAAGTGCATAAAGTAAATAAATGCAGAAAAGTAAATAAAGAAAAAAAGTAGGGCGTTTAGCCGTCCACTTAAAAAATAAAAGTGCATAAAGTAAATAATTGCAGAAAAATAAATAAATAAATAAAGTGGGGCGTTTGGCCGTCCACTAAAAAAATAAAAGTGCATAAAATAAATAAAAGCAAGAAAGTAAATAAATAAAGAAAGTAGTGTTTTTAGCCGTCCACTTAAAAAAGGTAGGAAGAATAACCTTTCACAGAAAAAAAAATAACAATAAAGAAGAAAAAAAGGAAAAAAAAAAAAGAACAAATAAATAAACACACAAAAGTTTATTGTTAGTTTCTGCAAAGAACAAAAAAAAGTTTAGTGACTTGAATCAAAGGATATAAGAAGATGAAGGTCTAAAAGAGGGTTATACCAAAAAAATAAAATTTTTGAATTTGACGGGTCGGGTCGTGCGAAACAACTTCGTTCCTCTTCTCCGTTTACCGGCGACGATGGAGGGGGAGGCCACTTGACTGGCCTTGTCGGCGGCGAGCTGTCGCGGCGGAGGCAGGAGCTGCGGCCGGGCAGGAGGTGATGTCGGGGGAGAACAGTGCAAAGGGGAGCGGTGGACAAGGGGCGTGTCCGAAGCGGGCGACGTGGAGGACAAAGCTGGACGTACGCGCGAAGGAGGCGGTGGAGCGAGGAGGACGGCGAGCAGGGAGGAGGAGAATCGGCGAGGGAGCGACGAAGAGAGAAGCGGCGAGGGAGCGACGGAGAGAGAAGGACGGCGAGGGAGCGACGGAGAGAGAAGGACGACGTGGCTGGGGCGTCTGGGGGTGACGGCAAACGGCGACGGGAGGAAAAGGGGGATAACGGCGATGGCTGGAAATTGTTGGATGGGAAACGGAGGGTGACGACGCAGTGGGGAAGCAGCTAGAAAAGTTTAGAAATTTCTGGGAAGTGGGAGGAGAGGCCAGGGACCTAAGCTACAGTTTTTACTTTCTTTCAATCTAGGAGCTCTAATCTTCAATTTTTTCCTTTTTTATTTTCAGGTTTGGACCTCTATTTATAGGGGGAGGAGCATTGGATTTATTTTATTTAAAAAAAATTTGAAATTTAATTAAAAAAAGATTTATCTCATAATTTGGTCAAAATGACAGATTTAGTCCTTCAGTTTTCATAGACTACTGGTATGGTCCCATGTTTTTCACAAAATTAATGATTGGCCCAAATTTGTCTGTTCTGTCAATTTGGCCCAAAATTGTCTGTTCGGCACAAAAATCATGCGAAAAATTACCAAATTTCCCTGGAATTTTCAGATTTCGTCAGATTGTTTCCAAAACTTCTCAAATTTGTCAGATTTACCCCAAACTTCTTATTTTTATCAATTCTAAAATAAAACTTCCCCTTTTATATTTTACATATATATATATATATATATAAACTTACTATCTAGCCTTACGAAACAAAAATGCTCCCCTAAACTATTTAATTTCATTTTTTTCTTTTTTTTCTTTTTTTTAATTAATTAATTAATTAATAATGATTAATTTTATTTTTTTTAAATCTTTTTTTAATTTTTTTTATTTTCAATAGTCGGACGAAATTGGGTGTCAACAGCTGCCCCCCTTTGCATGCTTCATGGGACATGATGCATGCAAAGCCGTTACCAAATTTCGTCCGACCTTAGCTAGGCATTAAAAACCTTCTCGCCGCCTAAACCCTGAAGAGAAAAATCTTTTTCTCCTCATTTTTGAGGTTAAGGAATTTTTATTAGTACCTCTACGACAGGAACTCTCCTATCGTTGAAGAAAAATTGATTGAGTTTGAGATTAATGAGCTTTCCTTAGTACGTCTACGACAGGAACTCTCCTATCGTTTAAGAAAAATTAATTGAGTTTGAGGTTAAGGAGATTTCCTTAGAAGCTCTATGACAGGAACTCTCCTATCATTGAAGAAAAATTGATTGAGTTTGAGGTTAAGGAGCTTTCCTTAGTACCTCTACGACAGGAACTCTCCTATCGTTGAAGAAAAATTGATTGAGTTTGAGGTTAAGGAGATTTCCTTAGTACCTCTACGACAGGAACTCTCCTATTGTTGAAGAAAAATTGATTGAGTTTGAGGTTAAGGAGCTTTCCTTAGTACCTCTACGACAGGAACTCTCCTATCGTGTTGAAGAAAAATTGATTGAGTTTGAGGTTAAGGAGCTTTCCTTAGTACCTCTACGACAGGAACTCTCCTATCGTTGAAGAAAAATTGATTGAGTTTGAGGTTAAGGAGATTTCCTTAGAACCTCTACGACAGGAACTCTCCTATCGTTGAAGAAAAATTGATTGAGTTTGAGGTTAAGGAGATTTCCTTAGTACCTCTACGACAGGAACTCTCCTATCGGTTAAGAAAAATTGATTGAGTTTGAGGTTAAAGAGCTTTTCTTAGTACCTCTACGACAGGAACTCTCCTACCGTTTAAGAAAAATTGATAGAGTTTGAGGTTAAGGAGCTTTCCTTACAACCTCTACGACATGAACTCTCCTATGGTTGAAGAAAAATTGATTGAGTTTGAGGTTAAGGAGCTTTCCTTAGTACCTCTACGGCAGGAACTTTCCTATCGTTGAAGAAAATTTGATTGACTTTGAGGTTAAGGAGATTTCCTTAGTACCTCTACGGCAGGAACTCTCCTATCGTTGAAGAAAAATTGATTGAGTTTGAGGTTACGGAGCTTTCCTTAGTACCTCTACGACAGGAACTCTCCTATCGTTGAAGAAAAATTGATTGAGTTTGAGGTTAGGGAGATTTCCTTAGTACCTCTACGACAGGAGAGTGGAACTCTCCTATCGTTAAAGAAAAATTGATTGAGTTTGAGGTTAGGGAGATTTCCTTAGAACCTCTATAATAGGAACTCTCCTATCGTTGAAAAAAAAATTGATTGAGTTTGAGGTTAAGGAGCTTTCCTTAGTACCTCTACGACAGGAACTCTCCTATCGTCTAAGAAAAATTGATTGAGTTTGAGGTTAAGGAGCATTCTTTAGTACCTCAAGCAAAATTTGTATGAAGGCAATTGAAGTTGGAATAATTTCTTCAGAAGTGTGAATTTTCATAATAGGCGAGTGCAAAAATTTAAACTTTCATAAAATGAGTGAATCTTGATGATGAGAAATTCCATAAAATGGCAATAAAACTGACAAATTATGTAAGGAAACGGATGTTTAGAATCAATATCCAGGTTTCATATAATATTTTATTCAGAAAATATAGATTCCCTTGTGAGATATGTCATCCAAATAATGTTGAAGCTTAGCTACCCCAAAATGTCATAACTAGTAGACCTAATAGGATGCGTCTCAAGAGCCAAAAAATTACTCTTTACTCAGCCATTCCAAACTAAAGGCTTTGTCCTATGATTTTAAATATCAGCATGAACAAAACTATCCTAAAAGGTGAAGAAGAAAGGAGAAATTCCCTGAAAAGAAAAACTGAAACATGAAAAAAAATACTGATAATAAAGCTAAAGGACAAGAAGAACAGATCGGATCGCTTTTTCTTCCACAATGCTTCAACAGGCCGGGTAAGGGACAATTATGAAATGGAACTGGTCGGGAAAAACTGTCGTGTCTAGTCTATCTGAATCATCGCTGGATCTGGTTCAGGAACAAAAACTTGTATTTTATCTAGTAATTCTTCAGCAGTTGTTACGGATATTAGGATTCGTCGTGCCACTCTTGATATAAAATTCTTCTGCACAGCGTAATCCAAAAAAGATATCAGACCTGTAAAGAAATTGTTAACATTCAACAGCTCAATGAGTTTTTTGTGCATATTAAGTTGGGCCATGGAAGCAATTTGGAAGATTTCTCCCAATGTGCCAAAACCACCTGGTAGAGCGATAAAAGTATCAGCATTAAAAAGCATTTGTAACAAACGCTCTTGCAAATTTTTAACCACTAATTCTTCTCCAATCGTGCCCCTAGAAACAAATTTCAAAGGTCTAGGGATAATGCCCAAAACTTGACTTCCTCCTAAAGATGCTGCTGATGCTACGCCTCCCATTAATCCGACACTGCCTCCTCCATAAACTAAATGTATTTTTCGCTCAGCTAATACTCTACCCAAATGGTTGGCTGCCTTTAAATACTCTTCATCTTTTCTAGGAAAAGCCCCAGAAAATACACAAATACTTCAGGATTTACGAGTTGAGGTTTTCTCCATTCCTATCCTTAACCTTGTGAGAAATGAAAAGAAGAGGATGTATTTATAGAGGTGAAAAGATAATGCAATAATTACATTTACAAAAGAAGGTACATTATTGTTGGAAGAGAAGGAAATTTTCAAAAATGACAGTTAGCATATACAGTAGTCGTGACTGTGGCTCACGTCAATTACAGTTACAGGAGCAGGTACGTTATTGTCAGAAGAGAAGGAAAATTTTCAAAATGACAGCTAGCATGTACAGTAGTCGTGACTGTGGTTCACGTCTTCCGCTGGTTTTACGTCCAGTAACGGCTTCAACGCCTTCTATGAGTTAGGGATTTATTTTTCATCCAGTTTTCTTACAAACTGGCAAACAGGGTCATTTAAAGTCAGATTCCCAAGACTATAACGACCTCGTTCTTTATAGAAAGTCGTCCATAAACCGATGATTTCACGTTGCGCTATTCCACAAGAATGTGTTTCAAGAGTCAATCAGATATCATCCAAAGATTCCTTACGCAGGCCATTCTTAATAAATTTTCTTTTATCTGCACGATTTCTGGTGATCATCCCTAAAGAATGACATTTAGTATCGCAATTCCATCATCCACATTTATGACAGGCGCCTAGCCTCTTTGCTCTTTGCTTTTTGGCATAAGCGCTTTTACCTAAGCCGGGCATACGGGGCATAAACGCATCTGAAACTTCACCAGCCGAATGGACCTTAGCTTCAATTAACCACCGCACATTATTAGGAATGTCTTTGTGTATAAATACTCTAATTCTTTCACATCTAGCTTGGTAAATTTTTTTAAGAACATTTATTGGGAGGGAAGGAAAGTACTTTCGCAGGGTGGAAAGAGTAGAATCCATTGATGAGAGAAGAATTTAAGAGAAGAGAGGAAGAAATCAGTTATTGTAGGAAACTAAAATAACCGACTATGAGAGTCACGGAGTACCGTATCCGCTACTTAACTGGAAAGAAGAACACGCATTTATAATGATGAAAGGATAACGTGTTAATTATGCTTACGGAAGCAAGTACATTATTGTCAAAAGAAAATGTAAATTTTCCAAATATGACAAATTGTATGTACAGTAATTGTGACTGTGGCTCACATCTTCCACTGGTTTTACGTCCAGTAACGACTTCAACGCCTTCTATGAGTCGAGGATTTGCTTCCCATCCAGTTTTCTTACAAATTGGCAAATAGGGTCTTTTAAAGTCAGATTGCCGGAACTATAACATTCTCGTTCTTTATGAAAAATACTCCATAAACCAAGAAGTTCGCGTTGCATTGATCCACAAGAATGCATCTCAAGAGTCAATCGGATATCATCCAACGAATCCTTACTCAGCCATTCTTGATGAATCGTATTTTAGCTTCCTGATTATCGGAGATCATTCCTAAAGAACGACATTTAGTATTACAAGTCCATTGACCACATTTATGACAGACTTGTAACCTTTTCGCTCTTCACTTTTTGGCATAAGAGCTTTTGCCTATGCCAGGCATGTGAGACGCAAATGCATCTGGAACTTCGCCTGCCAGACGAACCTTAGCTTCAATTAACCACCGCGCATCTTCAGGGATTCCTTTGTGCATCAAAACTCTTAATCGTCCATAGCGAACTCGGTAAATATTTTTAAGAATGTTCATTGGGAGAGAAGGAAAGTATTTTCGCAATGCAGAAAGAGTAGGATCCATTTTCTAGAAGGAAGAAGGGAGAAAGAAATCAGTTATTATGGGCAACTGAGACAACCGACTTGAGAGTCACGGAGTACCGTATCCGCCACTTAACCGGAAAAATGGATCCTATTTTTTGACAGTATTTTGATGTCATAGATATCTCTTATCTTTGATATTCCATTGAGCTAACGTCGATCCTGTCCTTATGGGTGAAACCTTGATTATCGAATCCATTGCTAGCTTTTGACAAATTGTCAATGACAATATTTTTTGACGTCTACCTTATCCTTGACCATAACTATCTCTTATTTTTCATATTCCATTGAGCTAACGTCAATCCTGTCCTTATGGGTGTAT
The DNA here is from genome assembly GCA_005392925.1 of Aquilaria sinensis. Classification (NCBI taxonomy): domain Eukaryota; kingdom Viridiplantae; phylum Streptophyta; class Magnoliopsida; order Malvales; family Thymelaeaceae; genus Aquilaria; species Aquilaria sinensis. The sequence goes on along the minus strand of SMDT01002908.1, from coordinate 84,978 downwards.
CCTCGATTATTGAATCCATTGCCAGCTTTTGACAAATTGTCAACGACAATATTTTTAACGTCTACCTTATCCTTGACCATAATGTTGAACTTCTTGACGCAGCTTGGTCAAGCGTATTAGCTGTGCATCCAGTGATAGACTAGAATGAGCTGATGAAGTTGAAATCTCAATCATGCTGTGGATATGTTTTCAGTTTGATCCCTGTTATGCAAAAGCCATGCATGCATAATGCGAAATGCATGAATGCAGGGCATGTGTAACTAATGACTCTTTTTTTTTTGTTTTGTTTTGTTTTTTGTTTTTTGTATGGATCTTGTTCTTCATGTCTTTGCTTTACTGGATCCTTTTTATGATGGTCTTCTCGGATTACCATTGAATCTCTTTATACTTCTCAGCTCTCGTCCATTGCCTCAAAAGCTCAATTCTTTTCAAAAGCCCTTTCAAAGAAGTTTTTTTTCTTGACTTGTTCCTGAATTTTGGTGCCAACTTCCTTAATGTTGGCCCGCTTCATACTTTATATCTCTTTGGATACTCATCCCTTGTCATGCATTTTATACCATCGAAGGCTTAACTTTCAATGTCTCTTTGCCCCTTTTCTTGTGGTCGTGCCGACACTTACTTATCCCCATGTTATAGTCTGAATGATTACTCTTCCTTAAACTCAGGTTCTGATCCATAAGACTTGCCCCCTTGTCTATTGAGCTTCTTTATTGGTAGTACTCTTTTTACGCTTCGTAGAGACTACTTTGCCCCCCTGAATATGGTGTTTATGTGGATAAAGGTATCATCTCGCCTTTGATTGAAAAGAAGATCGTGCATTTCTAGACCTTCGTGATGGCCCTCAATCGTGAATTTCTCTTACAAGAACCACATCTTCTTAAAGAAAGTCTCAAGTTATCTTCTCACTTTTAAGTTTACACACATTAATGAATAATGGTTTGGCCTTAAAGAAGAACTTTCATCAATTTTCAAAGCTTAACAAAATAACTTACGGTCTTTGTTTTTAATTAAAATATCCTGTCATTCTTCCCCTTTCCAACTCAAAGACATAAATTGTAAAAGGCAATAAGGTAGAAACATGATTCACAATGATAGAGTTTTAGCTAAATGAGGATGATATCAAGAGGTAAATGTTAGGTCTGAGGAAAGTTAAGTTTGAGTGGTGTGAAAGAAGGGTCTTTTAATACTACTCGTGAGCAGATCTGATTACGGTGAAAAACTCAATAGTGATGACTTCAAACTTGCCACCTTTTCCAGAAAGTTAGACCTCATCTGTTGCCCCCAAACTATCGTAATCTTTATGTATGTTTGGTTTGAGGGTTGCTTTTGTCTTCTAAACCGCCTTTGCAGGTTTTCAGTCTAGAATCCATAGCTCACTTTTTTTCTTTTCTTTGTTTTGCTTTAACTTGAGCCATTTTTCTTTTCTTTTCTTTTCTTTTCTTCTTTTACTTTAACTCGAGCCCATTTTGTTTTTTGTTTTTTTTTTGTGGGCTATGATTATGACATGCTTGATAGCCCTCTTGAAGTGAAATGACTCAAGTGGCCTTACTTGCTCGTGCTTACTCTCAGTCTTTTTTTGGTTTTGAATTTTCCCTTGTTGCCTTTTGATGGAACGGATGAACTTCTTTCCTTTTTGGAGTTTGTGTTGCGGAGAACCAAGAACCTTTTCTTGTGTTGAGCATTCATGAGAATTGGGAGGCCATCGAAGCCATTTAATATGAGAGCTACCTTCTTTGGAAGCTAACCCAAGACTTATTGCAAGGATGTTGATAACCACTGCAAATTCCCTTTTGAGAGTTGAGGTGCAACATTTGAAATCCTTCTTACTAGATTTGGCAGCACTTTCAAGATCACTACAATCAAATCTCCCTTAACTTTCATTTTCACCCACGAGTAGCATCGTTTACAAAGTAAAGTGTGATGGCAATAATGGATAGTGTAATGGCAAAGAGTGAGAGATAGATGTAAAAATGGAATTTTTGGTAAAAAGTGGCAGAGTGCACACATTACATCTTTTTGTTGGACAACAAAAAGAATACCAGGTGTCCATTTAACAAAGACTACACCCTAGATTCTGGACTAAATCTAGGAGATTTTTACTATTAAATTACTTTGGCAAGGTCTCAAAGATACAAGTTTACTCAAAGAATTCCCTGTCATTCAAAAGTGTGTGCAAACTGTTAGGTCGGATCTGACTTGGAGCCTTTCCAAAATCAATGTAATTCCAGTTCAAAATCTTCACTTTCAATTACCAATCACATCGGGATCTAGCAATTTGGAATTGACCAATTGTTGGACCTTGAGTTTCAGTGCCACACAATTTTCAGTTAAATGCCCAATTAAGCCTATATGGTATTTGGCATTTGGGTCATACCAACTTGGAAGAGGAGACCACTTAATCTTTGCTACCGTTGGTATGGGTGATAGCAGGTTTGTAGCTTGTGGAAATTGAATCGACTTGAGTAGCTTTCTTCCCATGAGTTGTATGTGGTACTGATGAGGGAGCCTTGAAGATTACAGTCTCAATAGGATATCCTTTCACTTGTAACGTGAGTGGTATTGGACCATAGGACTTGGAGATGATGTTTTGGACAGCTCCGCTTCTTTCATTGAAACATCATCCAATTGAAGAATCGACCAGCTTTCCTGTTTTGATTCCAAATTCAATCTCTTCTCCAGATAATACCATATTTGAAAAGCTACTTGAAGTGTTCCCAAGTAGTTTTTCGTAAAATGGTCTATTTAGTGTTTGAATAAACAGGGTGATCAGTTCTCTTTCTATCAGAGGTGATTGAACTTGTGCGGCTAAGTCTCTCTACCTTTGTGCGTACTCCTTAAAGGTTTATTGTTCCTTCTTCTCAATATTCTGGAGAGTTTGGCGATCCGGGGCCAAGTCCATGACATGCTTATAATTACTGATGAAAGCTTGAGCGAGATCATTCCATGTTCTAATGTTCTTTGGGTCTTGACTTAGATACCATTGTAGTGTTGACTTTGTAAGGCTTTCTTGAAAAAGTGCTATCCAAACATTCTCGTCTTTTGTGAGTGGTTGTATTTTTCTTAGAAATAGTGTAATATGATTGATGGGGCAACTTGTTCCATCATATTTCACAAAGTCTGGCACCTTAAAGTTCGAGGGAATCACAACATTTGGCAGCAAGCAGAGATCATCCACCAAGAGAGATCCGAATATAGTGCCTCCTTCAATGGCCCGAAGCCTTTTCTCTATTGTCTCGAGCTTTTGAGATTCTCCTTCTTCCTTTGATAGTGTCTTTTTTTCTTCATAGGCAGTATTTTGTTTCAGGTGAATGCTAGCAAACGGACCTGATTCCTGAAAAAGATTTTCCTGAACTGAGATCCGTTGTGGGGTGAATCCCGGGGGATAAGTGGGATCTTGTGGCTCTTTGACGGGGACTTGGGTTGCTTTCCCCTTGATTAGCTCAATTAATTGTTTCATTTGCTTGGCCATGCTTTCTATCTTGGACTCAATATCTGTGAGACGTCCTTCGGTTTGCTCTGCCATAAGTTTTGTTTGGAGCCGAGTTGAATATCGGTGTTGAGGGCCAATTTTAGCTTTTTAAAGTAAGATTCATTTTATTAGACTTTACATGTATGTGATTGATGTAATGCATGCATGCAATGAGTGAGTTTGATTATCCACTATCATGGAACTTCAAGACTTCTAGTTGTCATTAGAAAGACCAAAAAGTTATTACAGTTTGATGAGTGGTTTTGATGCATGAAGAAAAATTGCACAAAATAGAAGTACAACAAAAGAAAAACAAGGTTAGTAACAAGTTAAATATCAATTAATAACTCATGAGCTATTATGAGAAAAGAAGTCAGAGCCATAAATATAAAACACGAAGAAAACAAAGGGTAAGGCAACAAAATAGCATAACAATGACATGCTTATGGCGTTGGTAAATGATAGGAATTATATGGTCAGTTTTATGGTTAAGTGGGGAGTTCTATATGCATAAGGTGGTTTATCAAAAAGGCCAAGAGTAGTTCCCAAATCCCATCACTAAATTATAGTGACAGCCCAATTCCTTACCCACGAGGGTTTATGTAAGGAAAGGATTAATTCGGGTCGTAGCTTTTAGTGGGCCCAAGCAGAGACTATCCGTCTCAGGAAGCAATACACTACTTCGCTACTTGAAACCGGTGAAGGCTTGGAGACCATAGTCTCACAAGGACAACAACACCAATTCCGCTTTGAAAGAATGTGGTTGAATTGAGGAAGCTCGGGTATGAGCTTCATGTCGTGAATGCATAATGCATGTTTACAATAAGTAAATATAGCATATGAATCCACAGAAAAAAAAAAGCAAAGCAGAACAAGCAAATCAACTTTTAGGCTTGACTCACTAACGAAGATATGTCCCAAGTGGAGTCGCCAAGCTGTGGCAACGTGGCGGTTTTTTGGGAGTCGCCACCAATTGGTTTCGTCTAGGTCGATTGGACACCTAAAAATGATCTACGAGAGTTCGAGGGTTTGGGAGTACGGTTACGTTAAAATAACTCTATTTTAACGCCCAAAATTGATACTTTAGTTGATTTTAATTTTGTTTTGCTTGCTTTTAAAATAATTTCAGTTAATTTTTAAACCATAAATTTTAACTGAATCATCCATATGTGGATTTTTAAATTAATATGGACTTCTAAATCTTGATAATTAATTTGTATAATTTTTTTTATAATAAATTTGATATTTCCGAACCGTGGATCCTATCGAATCACCTGGATACGGAATTTAATGGAATTTAGTTTTTATTATTAAATGTTTTAATTATTTATTAATCCATATCATAAATTCTATCGAATTATCCGAATATGGATTTCTTTTAATCTTGGTACTTAATTTTTATTCACTTTTATTAAAAATCTGATTTTTTCCAAACCATGGATTCTATCGAATCACCCAGATATGGAATTCAATGAAAATTTTAATTTTAATTTTATTATTTAATTATTAATTTTTGTCATAAATTTTTACCGAATTATGGATTTTTAATGATCTTAATATTAATTATTTTTAAATTTTTATTTTTATTTTCATTTTTTTAATGAAAGATTTTTTTTAAGTCATTATCTAATCCTTAGATATAAAAATATACTTATTTAGAAAAAAAAGTTGATTTTTGTTGAATCGTTTGGTTATGATTTTTTTAAATTTATTTCTATTTAAAGGAAATAAAAGGTTAAAGTTTGTTATTTAACGGAAATAAAAAAAATTAATTGTCTTAATATCCCAAATAATGTTAAAAATGACGGAAAAAAATAAAGATGGGGGCTTTATTGTAATAGAAATAAAAAAATAATAAAATGGGGAAGTAAGATGGGACTCTTGGCCAGTTATAAAAAATGATAAATAAATAAAATAAGGTTAATCATCCACAAAAAGAAAAATAAAATTGCGGAAAAGTAATAAATAAAAAAAGTAAATAAAGTGGGGTACTTACCCATCCATGAAAAAAATAAAAAGTGCATAAAGTAAATAAATACAGAAAATTAAATAAATAAAGAAAGTGGGGCATTTAGCCATCCACACTAAAAAAAAATAAAAAGTGCATAAAGTAAATAAATGCAGAAAATTAAATAAATAAAGAAAGTGAGGCATTTTACCATCCACTTAAAAAAATAAAAAGTGCATAAAGTAAATAAACACAGAAAATTAAATAAATAAGGAAAGTGGGGCGTTTAGCCATCCACTTAAAATAAAAAGTGCATAAAGTAAATAAACGCATAAAATTAAATAAATAAAGAAAGTGAGGCATTTAACCATCCATTTAAAAAAATCAAAAGTGTATAAAGTAAATAAATGAAGAAAAAGTAAATAAATAAAAAAATTGGGGCTTTTGGCCGTCCACTTAAAAAAAATAAAAGTGTGTAAAATAAATAAATGCAAAAAAGTAAATAAATAAAGAAAGTGTGGCGTTTGGCCGTCTACTTAAAAAAATAAAAGTGCATAAAATAAATAAATGAAGAAAAGTTAATAAATAAAGAAAGTAGGGCGTTTAGCCGTCCACTTAAAAAATAAAAGTGCATAAAGTAAATAATTGCAGAAAAGTAAATAAATAAAGAAAGCGGGGCGTTTGGCCGTCCACTAAAAAAATAAAAGTGCATAAAATAAATAAATGTAAGAAAGTAAATAAATAAATAAAGTGGGGCTTTTAGCCGTCCACTTAAAAAAGGTAGAAGGTATAACCTTTCATGGAAAAAAAAATAACAATAAAGAAGAAAAAAAGGAAAAAAAAAAAGAACAAATAAATAAACACACAAAAGTTTATTTTTTAGTTTCTGCAAAGAACAAAAAAAAGGTTAGTGACTTGAATGAAAGGATATGAGAAGATGAAGGCCTAAAAGAGGGTTATACCAAAAAAAATAAAATTTTTGAATTTGGCAGGTCTGTTCTCGTGAAACAACTTCGTTTCTCTTCTCCATTTACCGGCGACGATGGAGAGGGAGGCCACTTGGCTGGCCTTGTCGGCGGCGAGCTGTCGCGGGGGAGGCAGGAGCGGCTGCCCGGCAGGAGGTGACGTCGGGGGAGAATGGTGCAAAGGGGAGCGGTGGACAACGGGCGTGTCCGAAGCGGGCGACGTGGAGGACAAAGCTGGACGTACGCGCGAAGGAGGCGGTGGAGCGAGGAGGACGGCGAGGGCGGAAGAGGACGGAGAGGAGGGAGGAGGAGAAACGGCGAGGGAGCGACGAAGAGAGAAGCGGCGAGGGAGCGACGGAGAGAGAAGGATTGCGTGGCTGGGGCGTCTGGGAGTGACGGCAAACGGCGACGGGAGGGAAAGGGGGATAACGGCGATGGCTGGAAATTGTTGGATGGGAAACGGAGGGCGACGTAGTGGGGAAGCAGCTAGAAACGTTTAGAAATTTCTGGGAAGAGGGAGGAGAGGCCAGGGACCTAAGCTACAGTTTTTACTTTCTTTCAATCTAGGAGCTCTAATCTTCATTTTTTCCTTTTTTCTTTGCAGGTTTGGAACCCTATTTATAGGGGGAGGAGCATTGGATTCCTTTGATTTAAAAAAAATTTGAAATTTAATTAAAAACAGATTTATCTCATAATTTAGTTAAAATGACAGCTTTAGTCCTTCGGTTTTCATTGACCACTGGTATGGTCCCATTTTTCTCACAAAATTACTGATTGGCCCAAATTCTTCTGTTCTGTCAATTTGGCCCAAAATTGTCTGTTTGGCCCAAAAATCAAGCCAAAAATTACCAGATTTCCCTGGAATTTTCAGATTTCGTCAGATTTTTATCCAAACTTCTCAATTTTGTCAGATTTACCCCAAACTTCTTATTTTTATCAATTCTAAAAAATAAACTTCCCCTTTTATATTTTACATATATATATATATATATAAATTTACTATCTAACCTTACAAAACAAAAATCCTCCCCCTAAACTATTTAATTTAATTTTTTTCTTTTTTTTTTAAATTAATTAATTAATTAATAATGATTAATTTTAATTTTTTTTAAAAATCTTTTTTGTAATTTTTTTTTTATTTTCAATAGTCGGACGAAATTGGGTGTCAACAGCGGGGAAGTCATTTATCGTCCATAAAACTGAAGCTCGGAGTTGAAAATTTTGTTTCAGTGAAACATTCCATGTTTCGACACCACCCTCCCACAGCTGTTTCAATTCATCAATAAGAGGTTGTAAATACACATCAATATTCTGATGTGGACTCCGAGGTCTCGGTATCAATGCAGTCAAAAACATATATGGTTTCTTCATACACATCCACGGAGGCAAATTATACGGAGTAACGATGACCGGTCAACATGAATATTGTTTACCAGAGTTGCCAAACAGAACAAAGCCATCAGAACAAACTGCAAGACGAACATTTCAGGGCTCTGCGGCGAACCACGGATATGTGGAATCAAAATGTTTCCATGCTTCCCCGTCTAAAGGATGTTTTAAAACATTTGGCTCATATCGATGCTCACTGTGCCATCTTATGTGCTCTGCAGTTGAAAGTGAAGCATATAGTCGCTGAAGGTGGGGAGTTAGTGGTAAATGGTGCATGGTCCTTCTTGCTCTATCTTTACCCGTTCCAGCTTTTCTCGGCTTATACCGGAATTCACCACAAAAATTACAGTGTGTAGCATCTTTATCATTATTCCAAAACAACATGCAGTCGTTAACACAAGCATTTATTTTTAGATGCGCAAGACCAAGTTGTGAAATTAATTTCTTCATCTCATACTAATTGCATGACATCTTGCTGTCACATGGCTATGTCTCTTTCATCAAGGCCGCGATACCATCATAACACCCTCTTGGTATGTGATTTTCTGCTTTAAGGTTTAACAAACGAACTGCAGCAGGCAGCTCAGAATGCGTATCACATCCATCCCATAGAGGTGTAGTCACCGAGTTCAATAACTCAGAAAATTGTACAAAACCTTCATTAGGTTGTTCATCGACTTCAGTGAAATTCTGATGCGAACTTGGTCCGACTGCATCAAATACCATTCGAGCATATGGGTTTACATTTGAACTATACTCATATTGCTCATACCAATCACAATTCTGAAACGGCTGAGGCGGAGGGTCATTAAACGGCTCCCCATGAGCTGTCCAGTTGGTGTAATAAGGCATGAAACCTTATTTGTATAAATGCACTTTCACGTCATCACAACCCTTAAACCTCAAATTTTTACATCTCTTACACGGGCAACGTATTTTGTTTCCATCCATATGGTCTGGATTACTACGTGCAAATGTTGTGAACTGCTCAACCCCTGTCTCCCACTCCTCTTTGTACCCAACTCGCCCGGGTAAAAAACGATTACTATACATCCAACTACGTTCTTGTTCCATGAAGTCCTACTAATGCAAATTATATTTTTACGTTTACGACATCTCGAAAAGCATGAACTATATCATAAAATTAATTCCCTAAATTAAAATAAAATTAAAAATTAAATTCTTACCTACTTACATATATCAATACCCAACATATTATTTTCAATTGCATGCATTAATATTTCACTCAAATAAACAATGTAAGTTAAAACTAAGTATATACTAAATTATAATTAAATCATTAAATCAGACAAATTGAAAAACCTTCTACAAAATTACATATATTAATGCGTATTTACGATTTAGGGTTTAGTTACGGTTAATACTACTTAGGTTTAATATTGTGGGTTTAGGGGAATATAATTAGAGTTTAGGGTTTATAGGATGTTTAGGGATATAGGTTTACGGTTTGTATTTAAGGTTTACTATTAATGCTTATTAGGCTTAAGGTTAATTAATTAGAGGTTAGGGATATAATGAATAATATATTAAAATGTATGTATCATTTATATTATAATGTATCATATATAATCAAACATTAACTTTTTATTACATATATGATATATTATTATTATTGTTATTATACATATATTATATAAAACTCAAACTTAAGCAATCAAACTTATATATTATTTTTTATTATTATTATTGCTATTATACATATATTATATTAAAATTCAAACTTAATCAAACAACCTTATTTAAATATAACAATATTATACATTTATATTAATTCCATAACTTAAAAATTCTTAAAAATAAATCCAATTAAACAATCTTACTTAAACTAACAAAGTCGTAATTTCACACATAAATATACTACCCAATTAAACTGTTATTTAATTAAAACGAATTATACCCTAATTTTAATTTAAACCCAAAAAATGCAAATATTTATCAAAATTGGAAAAAAATGAAAATATCAATGGGTAACCTAAATACTTCACTTTCAACCATCAACAATTACAAATCACTTACATTTCACATATTTCAAACTAAAATTACTAGCAATTTACTTTAATTTTCGGTAAAAAAAAAAATTAAATAAATAATGAAATAAATATTATTATTTACTAACCTCAAATCCAAAAATCAACTTCGAAAATGGGTGGGAATCACTTCGAATATGGCAACACAAGCAAGATCTTTCACCATTAACATCTTTAACATATTAAACCTCAAACTGTTGAAAATCCAAAATGAAAAAGAGAAGAAAAAATTAAAAACGTTCTAGATCTAGCATTTTCACCTTCGGAGAATCCAATGCCGGCGTAAAAAACGTCCTTCAAAGCTTCGTCGGCAGTTGGGAGCATATGGTGCTGTGTGTGCATGTGTAGAGAAGAGGGAGAGAAGGTCGTGCGGCTGCTGTCGCAAAAATGAAGCAGGCAGGAGGAAGGAGATGATTTAAAATTAAGCTTTCTAACGGCCTTAGCCGTTGGAAAAAAAAATAACAAAATGTATCGTTTCATTAACTCCATAACTTCCAACAGCTTTGGCCATTGGAAACTCCAACTGAAATTCTCCAACGGCCAAAGCAATTGGTAATTAATACTGTCACTTTTTCCAACGGCCCAACAGTTGGAAATTTTCCAACGGCTAACATCGTTGGAAACCGTTTACACAAAACAGGCCCCATTTTCCAACGGATAAGCCATTGGAAATTGCTGAATCTAATATTTCCAACAGCCAGGCAGTTGGAAAAAAAATTGTTTGCTCTCCAACGGCTGAGACCGTTGGAAATTTTCAACGTCCTGACCGTTGGAAAAATGGCAGTTGGAAAAACTGCCTTTTTTAGTAGTGCTTGCCCTCGCTAATTTAGCGAAGGCTGACCGTCACTAAATTATAGATAGTATTAGTGATGACTTGCCCTCACTAATTTAGCGACGGCTAGCCGTCACTAAGTTTAGTGACGGTTTGACCTCACTAATTTAGCGAAGGCTAGCCGTTACTAAATTGTAGATAGTTCTAGTAACGGTTTGCCATCGCTAATTTAGCGACGGTTAGCCGTCACTAAATTTAGCGACAGTTTACCTTTGCTAAATTTAGTGACGGTTAGCCATCGCTAAATTTAGTGACGATTTGCCTTCGCTAAGTGTCAGCTAGAGTTTGCGACAAGCAGCCCTCACTAATATAGATCAGTTCCAACTCTTAGGATTTTTTTTATTTAGATATATGGATCAATGGATCTATGTGTTTGTGAAAAAAGTATAGATTATAATTTACGTTAAAAAAATTATTATCGCAATTATTTTTCTAGACAAGAAAAAAGAGAAGTGAAAATCTCTTGAATTTCAACTGATTTTTGCCATTATTTAGCGACGGTTAGCAGTCACTAATAATTAGCGACTGATAGCCTTCGCTAGTTTGCCATTATTTAATCTTTATTTTACTTATTGTTTATTTTACTTCAGCAAAACCGCTTATCCTTTTATATGTCACTTGTTTAATTGTATAATTATAAATTTTAATTTGATTAATTCGGATTACAAATCTCTTAATATTTTTTAAGTAATTAACAAAAAATCTATTTAATGAAAATTAAATTCATTTGAATTGATTTATTGGCACATAAGACTTAGCCATTTTTTAATATTTTATCATCTCATTGTGACCTAATGTTACTAGAAATAGGTTAATATGTTAAGAACTAGCGAAGGCCAGAAGTCGCTAGTTTTAAGTGCCAGTACGGCATCAGTATACGTTTTATTTGTAGAATTAAGTCACTGCGTCTTCTCTCCTCTCCAGACGCACTTTCAGACTTCTTCTCTTCCCTCTCCATTGCGAACCTCTGCTGGATTGCTCCAATCTTCTCTTCCTCCCCTTCCACAGCCTAAATCGAAACCTCTGCTTGACTGCTCCAGTCTTTTCTTCCTCCTCTTCCGCAGCCTGTGTCACAGATACGACGCGAACCGGCCAAAATAGAAAGAAAGAAGTCGCTTCTCTGCTATGGCGTCCCCAATCTCCCTAATCAATCTTCCCCACCTGTAGAAATGGCTCCACGATTATCTTGTTTGCAGGAATCTTACTAAAAATCGCTTCTATTTCAGGTATTGAACTCAAATTTGGAATTGAATCTTCAGTTGTATTTAGGATTTCACTTTCCTTGCATTTTGATTTTCTCTTTGTTCCATGCTAGTTTCGGACGTAGCTGCGATGTTGTCAATGGTTTTAATCGCCTCTGTTGGTGCAACTAGGAGAGGTTTTCTTTCGTCTATTGAAGGCATCATAATACCAATCTTTGATGTATATTTCTAGGGCTTTTTTTTCTAATCCCATATATCTGCCTTTAGGTTTTGTTGAGGACAGACTCTCACACCTGCACTACTAGAGCTTTTGGGCAATTTGTAATAGGCATTGGCATCACAAATGCAGGTTTTGTATTAGGCACGGGGAAGCTGTTGCTCAAGGTTTAAGCCTCTTCTTTCTTCTTCGAATGCACCTTGTTTTCCTTTTTCCTAATCATACATTTTTCATATTGCCATAAAATCGTTAAAAATTCTAGAGTGGGCAAAGATGAGATTTAAGGCATGAACAGATAGTTTTTGCATGTATCACAATTATCTTTGCCATTTCCAACTCCATTCTTCTTTTTTGGTATACTTTCTGGCTCTTACACCAATACAAATTCTGAACTTTGCTTACATACAAGTACAATTGTCATGTTCTATTTCATCTTTTGTATTATGCGCTATTTTTCACAGGTGCCACCAACTTTAAAATTCGTAATGGAAGGTGAAATGCTTGAGTATTTGCTTGCTAAAGACTTGATCTTGCAGGTGCCACCAAATAAGGCTTTGATGCTTATTGCCTCAATCAAACTTGCAGCTTCCTGGTATTCTACTTCCATGGCTCAGACTTCATATCACTTCTCATTGTAACAGAGCACAATCTGCTGTCTAATGCTTCCAGGATCAGTAAAACAAATGATCCCTGATTAGTTCATTAATATCAGATCACCCAAGCAAAATCATCTGGTTTACTTTTTGGTTTTAAAACAACCAGCATAGTATAATTCTTCATTTTCCTAGCAAACCAGACTTTGTTGCACCCCTATTAAGCTCAACAAGTTCCATTTTGCCTCTGGAACATGTCTGCAAAATTTCAATTTCAAATACTTTCCCTATCTCAAAGTCAAACTTTGGTCAAACTTTGCTCACATAGAATTTTCCAGCAGCTTCAGCAGTTAATTCCTTTGATTTCAAGGGGTCATCTTGAGTTATACAGCTCTAGATGGCTCAAAATTTAGCAGTCACCATCCCTTTTATCATATGAAACTTGTTTGCAAACATATCTTGAATTTGGAAGTCATCTCCCAAGGGTTTGAAGCATATATCCTCTGCAAATGGTTTTATTAGAAAACTTGAACTCATTACTGTCTTTCGAGTTCTAGTGGTTCAAACAGCTCCAAAATTTTGCTGTCCCCTTTTGACATCCATTTGTAAGTTTTTCAAACCTACAAGTTCTCATTTTGATGCTTGTAATCCAGAGTTTGAAGCAACTCTGCCTCCACTGGTAGTTTTACCATAAAGATAGTGGATTTGAGTGTGATTTCAGGTTCTACAATCTCATTTTATCTCAAATTTTGCAAAAACCAATCTTTTAGTATAGCAAATTGGTTTAAAACCAGAAAATTCAACTTAGAAAATGTCTTCCAAGATTTTGAAGCAAATCTTCTTTTCTGCAGGTTACACTTGTTGGCTATAAGTAAGTACATTTTTGCAGTATAACATTATCTGCAAAATTTCACTCCAAAATTCCCTTTCTTTCTCAAACTCAAGTTGAGTTAAAGCTACTCCAACAAGTCACTTATGCAGGTTCCAGTAGCTTGCAGCCTTCATTTCACTGGGTCTTTTGGAGTTCCAGTGGTCCAACTGGCATAATATTTTGTAGCAACCCTGATTTAGATATTTAATACTTGTTCCAGCTTTAACCCTTAAATTTTGAAGCCTTCTTTTAAGAGTTTGAAGCTTGTTTCGTTCTACTAATTGTTTTAGTACAATCCTTGGTATTATAGGGTATCTTGAGTTGTAGTGTTCCAATTAACACCAAACATTCCAGTCACCATATTTTTGCTATAACAAACTTGTCTTGGCCCTCGCTAGCCCCTCCCTAGTTTCACCCTTAAGCCTAGGTGGACGATGACATGACACATATTATCCTAACTTAGTCCTTATATTTTTGCCCAACACTACAGAGCTTTTCTCTTTAATTTCATTTTCCTCTTTTCCCTTTGTTTCCCCTCAAGTACTACTGGGCCGTCTTACCATCTCGCAGTCTGGTCCCTCTGCCTCTAAAATTTTACTGCTTATCATTCACACAAAAAATGCAAGACTTAAGTATTTAAACTATTGTTATTTTTCCAACCAATGAGTTGTTGTGGGGCTGATTCATCTACTTTAGGTTTAAAGGAAAACATTAATGATCTTGTTGACAAACAAAAGTACAACTTGTGGAAGAAGTGCAATGGTGGAAAGATTGGAAACAAGTTGAGCTCGCTCCCTTTCGTGATTCTTCAACACAAAGCCCAGCCAATCATTGGAGAAGAAGAAGAACATAACATAAGAAAAAAAACATGTCTGGGGTAACTACTCAAGAGGAATACAAGAAGCCTAGTGATCAGTCTGCCCACATCAACCTCAAAGTCAAAGGCAAGGTCTTGCCTTTTTTTGTTCTTATAATCAATTCTTTTTTTATTTCATTTTGTATTTTTTTTCTTACACTACAAAAAAGATGATGTTAGAATTTCTGGAATTCCTTAAATGGGTATATGTTGGGTTAAAACCCTTTATACTTCCCTTCTTCAGATTATAATGTCTCTTGTTATTCTTTAATGCCTGTGATTTGTTGCCACATTTGGAAATAAAGAATGGTGATGAGATAGATGCAATATTACATTAGATTAAAGATGGATTTTCTTGATATATTGGTTTAGTTTCATCAATTTGACAGGAATCAAGTATTTGAATTGTATGATCTAGCACATGTCTAGTCTTTTCCTCGACTATTTATCTGGTCATTGCTTGAATGTCTGAGAATCAACTGTACTAATGAAGGATGTGGTTTACATTAACATGAACCAACATTAGTTTGAAAACCAATTTACAATAACTGTGTATGAAAAGTTTTGCTTATTCTATTGTTATTGCTTGTTAATTTTGGGAAATTAATGAGCGTTTTTTTTTCGGTGAGATTGAGGCTACCCGATTCATGATCTGGATGGAGCCCTGGTCAAGAGCTTGTTGGTGGTATTTTTATGCTTTATTTTTAGTTCTAGAGTTGGTGTACATATAAGCATATGGTTTGTGGATGAATTTTGTAATTTGCCATTCCAATCAACTATGTTATTACTATATTTTAGAGAATATTTCGCGAGATAATAGAATATTTTGGTCATTAGTTTCACTAGTGGCTAAATTGTCAAAATCAAAATCATTAATGGCCTATTTCAAACTCAGATGATAGATTTAACTGTAAAAAAAAAAAATTGTGGGTGATTTGTACTACAACGTACACATGAGTGGGAGGTTTGCCCATTTTACTTTTTTCTTCTTTGTAAATCAAGTTTTTTGTGTCTGTCTAGGGCTAAGGACCAATATACTATGAATTATAAAGATTTAAGACCAATTTGTAATGAAATGAATGTTAAGGACCAATTTCGAACGAGAATTAAATATTTTGGACCGTTGATGCTATTTACCCAATAAGACTTAGAATGGAATGGACACGTATAGTGTAGGTTTGTTGATGAAATTGTTGACCATGACATAACTGAATTCGTATGGATGCATATAATGGAACTAGCGGCCGCTACAAGTCTGAAATTTTTACCAGTTATTAGCAACAGCTAAAGGTCACTAAATAACGATAGCTAAGCGTCACTCAGTAGTGATGGCTATACATCACTAACTAGCGATGGCTACGAGTCACTAACTACCGACGATTATGCGTCACTAAGTAGCGACAGCTACACATCATTAAATAGCGATGGCTATACATCACTAACTAGTTATGCGTCACTAACTAGCGACGGCTACGAGTCACTAACTAGTGATGCTAAGCGTCACTAGGTAACGACGGTTATGCGTCACGAACTAGCGACGATAAAACGTCGCTAACGCGCCGGCAGATGCCGTTATCGGAAAATTTATGACAGGCTGTTTTGCGGCATTTAGCTGTCGCTAATTAGCAATGGTATCCGTCGCTAAAAATTTAGCAGCGAGTAAATTAGCAACAAACCTTTTAACGACGGTATATCGTCACTATTTCATGTTTAGTGAAGGCTAGTTGTCACTAATGGCCGTTGCTAAATGGCTTTTTCCTTGTAGTGGACAAAAGATGGATTATAAGGCAGGCCACCTCGAGGTAGATGATCACTACTAAAAAACATGCATTTTCCAACGGTCAGGCAATTGGTAATTTCCAACGTAATGAGCCATTGGGAAAAGAATAAGTGAATTTCCAATGGCTTGACTATTGAAAATTTTGAAGACCATATTTTTCAACGTTTTGGCTGTTGGAAATTTTCAATGCAATGAGCCGTTGCAAACTTGGCCGTTATAAATTTTAGAATTTTAATTTCTAACGTGGAGGCTGTTGGAAATTTCTAATGCGAGGCTGTTGAAAATTCTCGAGCTGAAAATTCCCAATGTGATGGCCATTAGAAAAGGGTACTCCAAAACCAATAAATTTTACAACTTGAGAAAATTAAGTAATATTTTGAAAATATTTTGTGATGAATGCTAATAATAAACAAAATATATTTATATTACTTTTTTTAGAAATAAAAATAAAAATAAAATGTATATTTATATATATTTTTAATATATATATATATATATGTGTGTGTGTGTGTGTCTATATTTTTTTAGTATATTTATATATATTTATATTTGTATCATAATATAATGTATCTTCTATATTAGAATGTATCATATAATAATAATAATAATAATAATAATAATAATAAGCTAGCCCATATATTTATAATATATTTTTACACATATTTGTAATGTGTGTGTGTGTGTCATATATATATGTGTTTATGTGTGTGTATATAATAATAATAATAACATCATTTATATAATATCATCATACAATAATTGATATAATAATAATTTACACCTAGTTTGTATGTACTTTGTTTTCCATGAATTTTGCACATTCATTAGATAACTATGAAACAATACTTAGGTACTGAAAGAACTATACCAAAAATAGTTATTAAATGTATATAATGGAAAATTATTTCATAAATATTTAATTTCATGATATATGAATAATTTAAGATTTCTCTTTACCTAAAAAAAAAAACAAGTGACACAAATGCTAGCTAGCTAGCTATTTTATTTTGTAAATGAATGAAATATGTATCATATATATATGTGTCTATGTATGTGTATCATAATAATAATAACATCATTTATATAATGATATCATATAATAATTTTTATCATAATAATGTATGTATCATATATATTATAAAATATATCATCTATCATACACATATATGTATATATATATATATATATATATGTTTATATATGTGCCCAATCTAAACCCTAGCTATATATTCCCTCATGCCCCTCATTCTGCTCATCTCACCCAATCTCGCCCAAGCCCGTCCAATCCCTCCTCTTCCTCCTTTCTCCTCGCCCAATCTCACCACTCTGCTTCCCACTTCTCTGATCTCCGTTCGTGTATCGTCCTCTGTTCGCCGATCGTCTGTGCTCTGCTTCCTGCTTCCCCGATCTCTGTTCGTACGTCGTTCACCTCGTTCGTCCACCGTTCT
The DNA here is from genome assembly GCA_005392925.1 of Aquilaria sinensis. Taxonomy (NCBI): domain Eukaryota; kingdom Viridiplantae; phylum Streptophyta; class Magnoliopsida; order Malvales; family Thymelaeaceae; genus Aquilaria; species Aquilaria sinensis. Next base: position 67,360 of record SMDT01002908.1, on the reverse strand, counting down.
TTTGTCGTCTACCTCACTGCAATTTTCTCCTTGCCGCCTCACTGCCTTGGTATTGTTCTCGCCTTGTCTGCCTCATCGCCATTCTTGCCTCGCCGCCTAGCTACCGTTCTTGCTCGGCCTAGCCTCGCCGATCTTCCTCAGCCTCGCCTCACTGTCCTTCCTCGACCTCCCAACCTTTGCTTTCTTCGCCGTCATCCTTCTGCGGCGTCCTTACCTTTTCTCGTTCTTTTTGTTGTTCCTCAACATTTTTTATTTGAGGGTTGATTTTTTATTTTAGTGCAGATTTTCTATTTTGGTTTTGATTTTTGATTTGGCTTCAATTTTGAATTTGGTTTTCATTTTGGTGCAGATTTGATCTGGTTTTTCATTTTACTTCAGTTTTCCTTACCTCGGTCTACTTTGATTTTTAAATTTTGCTTTTCATTTTGGTGCAGATTTGATTTGATTTTTTGTTTTGGTTTGATTTTTAAATTTTTGTTTGATTTTTGGTTTAGGTTATTTTAATATATATTTTTTGTAAATAGAAACTATAACTTTTAGTAATGTATACTTATTTATTTTTTTATAAAAAAAAACTTTTCAACGGCCTAGCCGTTGGAAATCTCATTGGCTTCGGCCGTTGATATATTTCAAACGGCTTGAACCGTTGCAAATTTCCAATAGCCTGGCCATTGGAAAACTATTGGGCCGTTACAAACAATTCTATGTGATTAGGCGGTTGGAAATTATTTGTTTCCAACTTTTGATTTGCCAACGACCCAATTTCCAATTACCAGTTGTTGAAAACTCTGGATTTCCAACGTGAAGCAGTTGGAAATATACTTTTTTTAGTAGTGGATATTGACACGTCAGTCACGATTTAGTTTTTTTCTTCTACTAACGTATCTGATGTTTCTACTTGGATGCGGCATTGGCTTCGCCAATCAGGTGCCTGCTTCTCCCCGTTTGTTTCAAAAGCTATTTTGCTTCTTTAGTTCCGTCTAATAGTTTTTTTTTTTTTTCTCAAATCCAATTGCAGGCGGTGCTGCTCTTCTTGTCGGAGGTAGCTTTGGCGAACATCCGGGCAGTGGCGTAGCTAGGATTTGGCTATTTAGGTAAGCTAGGATCTTGTTGGATCCTATTAGGCACTTGTACGAGAATCTATCCAAATAAATTCATTGCATTTTCTAGCTACTTATTACACTTCTTAGAAAATTATTTGCACCAAACAAAACAAGAGATGAAGGAATATATATAGGAAAGAAGCCAAGTAAAAAGAAAAATTAATTGGTTGCTTACCTAATTGAAGAATAAAGTTACAACATGTCACATAATAATAAACATGTCTATTGAAAAAGAAAGAACAATTACATTTTTTTAAATTATTAATTCACATACTAAACTCGTATACATTTGACAAGGCAATTAGTTTACAACTAGAAAATATAATTACTTGGAAGAATTTGTCTATTTTGAAAACCTAATGCTCACATATAAATATGAATAAAGTTTCGAGTTACTTTGTAATTTAGCCAATTATAAAAATAACATGTAAATTCTAATATATATAAAGTTTGCTGGCGAAATGGGAGGGCCATGGCCCCCTAAAAAATATACATTGCTCCGCCAGTGCATCCGAGGAACGTTAAACATTTGCTTCCAACTTTTCGTCACAGTTGGAATCTTCGTCGCCAATTTGGTCAACTACTCCGTCGCAAAAATCCATCCCAGCGGCTGGAGGATGGCTTTGGCTGGCGCGGGTCTGCTTGGGCTCCCCCATTATCTGTGAGACACCAACCAGCCTTATCGAGCGCAACCATCTGGAGAAGGGCCACAAAACGCTCAGAAAGATCCGCGGGATCGCCGACGTGGATGGCGAGTACAGCGCCATCGTGCAGGCCTGTGACGCTGCCAGACAGGTGAAGCATCCCTTCCAGAAGCTGATGAAGCCCAAGAGCAGGCCGCCGCTGGTCATCGCAATCTTGCTACAGGTTTTTCAGCAGTTCGCCGGAATCAACGCCATCATGTTTTACGCTCCGGTTCTGTTCCAAACTATGGGGTTCGGTAATGAAGGTGCTCTGCTCTCCGCCGTCGTGACCGGCATCGTTAATGTGGTCAGCACATTGGTCTCTGTGTATTTCGTCGACAAGCTTGGTATGAGGATCTTGTTGCTTGAAGGTTGTGTGCAGATGTTCATTGCCATGGTAAGATCTTTTTGGTACACACAAAACAGCTTTACATACTGACTCGCCATAATACTTACCGTTTTGCTTATTAACATGGAAGTCTAGTTAAGTTTTTGCATCAACTAATCCAAATAGATTCAGCCCACATTTATATAAGAACAATTTTACCCCTTAATCCCATAAATTGTTGTCACTTTTGAACTTTTAGATTTGAGTTTGACTTGAGCCACTATTGAAATAAGTGGTTTTCTAGAAGCTCGGAAAATGTCCGCAGAGTTCAGCCAGGACGGAAAAATGTGATTGGATAGTTTTTTATGACTACCTGTCAGAATGGAAAACCATCCTTTTAGAACGTGGAAACTTTGTTAGTAATTTTCTAATATCAGTCTAATTTTGTAACTCTTCTTGAAATACAATATCTAAAAACTATGATAAGATTTTATCAAACATTTTGTATATATATTCATATTTATTTATGAATTATTTATGGAGATTTACTAAGTCAAGCTCAAATCTAATTAAAAGAAACATTAAGTAACTTATATATGACGTTGATTTGTGTACTGCAGCTAGCGCCTCACAAAACAAAACAGAGACAATAGTGGTGGTGGTACTAGTGTGCTTGTTCGTCATGAGCTTTGCCTGGTCATGGGGGCCATTGGGGTGGCTCATCCCTAGCGAAACCTTCCCTCTAGAGACAAGATCGGCCGGGTTCGCATTCGCTATGAGCTCCAACATGCTCTTCACCTTCCTCATCGCATAGGCCGTCCTATCGATGCTGTGCAGGATGAGGGCGGGGATCTTCTTCTTCTTCTTTGCGGCGTGGGTGGTTGTGATGGGGCTCTTCATGCTCTTCTTCTTGTTGGAGACCAAGGGCGTGCCCATCGATTCCATGGTCAATAGAGTGTGGAAGCAGCATTTGTTCTGGAGAAGATACATGGATGATGATGGCCTTCACAAGCCCACCGTCTAAGTGGCTTTTGTTTGGTTGGAGATGATGTGGTGAGAATAATCAAGGCTCCCTCGTTTCATGACATAGATGGGTCATTGAGTTTGTGGAAGTGTGCCTAGTGAATGGCTCCAAAAATTGGGTTGTGTTGGGTAGGGTTTCTTCTTCCAAGAATAAGGGAGTTTGCTCCATTGATGGTGGGATGGCTACTTAGGGTTTTGAAGTTATTGTGTTTGAATTTCTTTCACATGTTGTTTCCATTAATTCGATGGATGGGTGGCCACTTTGGGTTTAGAGGCCATTTTTAATCTTGTTTCATTAGTCAAATTTCAACTTGAATTTTAATTATTCCATTGTGTTCTTGTGTTAATTTCTTTCCTTAACTATCAGTTGATGTAGGTTTGAATCTTTAATCTTTAATCTTTTTGACTCTAAGATGTTAACAAATTAGACCTATCGCTCAAATAAAAATTCTAACATAATTTGACTTGATTGAAAATTATATTGTAAAACAAAACACCAATAATGCGCACAATAGTCTTTTCTCCTAGGAGCCATCTCATTTTAACTTAAACAAACTTAACTCAGATATCGATACAACATCAAGTATAATAGCCTATATTATTATTTTTCTTCCATAAGTACACTCTTGGTAATTTTACAGATTATAAAAGAAAAGAAAAAAAAGCCGCCCCGGCCCAATTTCATAATCTTGCCCTTTCTCTGTTCCCCTTCATTCTCAACATTTTTCTGTTCCTTCCTTTCTGCTTTTCCAATAAGCAACTAAATATTCTGACTGGTAAGTAAATAATTAATCCCCGACAAAAAATTTACAACTCCACAGCTAGATCGAATCCAATAGAAGCCCATTTTTCTTCTGTCCATTCTTACCATTAACATCTCCATTAAGCCCATTTTTCTTCTGGTCATTCTTACCATTAACATCTCCATTTTCGTCATCATCATCCTCCATGAACCTCTTCCAGAACCAATGCCTCTTCCACACCCTCTCCGTCATCTCCTCGATCGGAACATTCTTCGTCTCCGGGATCAGAAAGAACGTAAACACCGACATGATCAAGACCCAACCGGAGAAGAACAGGAAGATCCCGTACTTGAAGTGGCAGAGCATCGACAAGAAAGCTTGCGCTATGACGAAGGTGAAGAGCAGGTTGACGCACACGGTCACGCTCTGCCCCGCGGACCGTGTCTCCAGCGGGAAAGTCTCGCTGGGGATGAGCCACCCCAGCGGACCCCAGGACCAAGCGAAAGCCGAAATGAACGTGCACACCAAGACCACGACCAGGACGGCGAAGCCCTTGTGGAGATCGTCGGAGTTGTCTTTAACCTTGATCGCGAGAATTACAGCGATCACAACTTGGGAAATGAACATCTGAACTCCGGCCTCAAGGAGAAGGACCCGCCGGCCGAGCTTATCGACCGTGTAGATCGAAACTACAGTGGAGATGACATTGACGGCGCCAGTTATGACGGTGGAGTAGAGAGAGGCGTCGCTGCCGAAGCCTAGGGTGTTGAAGAGGACAGGAGCGTAGAACATGATGGCGTTGATGCCTGTGAACTGCTGGAAGATCTGGAGGGCGACGGCGATGACGAGCTGAGGACGGTTTTTGCGTTTCAGGAGGTTGCGGAAGGGGTGTTTCACTTGCTTGGCGATGTTGCTGGCTTCGACGAGTTCATTGAACTCCGGTTCGATCTTGTCGGTGCCGCGGATCTTCCGGAGCACGGCCTTGCCCTCTTCGAGCTTGCCGCGCTCTATCAAGCTGTTGGGGCTGTCCACCACGAACAGGGCTCCTAAGGTCAGGAGCCCCGCCGGGAAGCCGGCTAGCCCCAACGATAGCCTCCATCCCCATCCTCCGTGTATCCTGATGTTCCAACAAAACAATAGTTCATTAATAAATAGATCACAAGTATGAAAAAAATTAGAAGAAAAATGCTAGACGTTTATAAAACTAATCAATTTTTTTATATAGTTTCATTTATTTGTTTTTCCCAAACCAAATTTAAATAAATAAAGAAATGGATAATAAACTACCAAAAAATTATCAGAGGGTGAAATGCTCATTGTCCATTTAAATAGAAGAAAAATTATTAATTTGAACTATTTTCTAACTATTAAGATATTCTTTTGCCATTTAAATTACGATTTAAAAATTTGATACGAACTAGCAAACAATATTATTAATAAAAAAAATGCTCTCTTTTCAAAGGTAAAATGTAAGTTTAAAACAAGAGGGGAAACTATCATTTGTCCTAAAATAATAAGCCAGCGTAACCAGTTTTTGGGTCAAATTCGCCCAACTGATTTTCCTGTTAAATATTGACTTGGATTCCACCAAGTTCAAAATTTCCGCACAAAAATGTTAAATTTCAAATTTTTAAATTGCTTGTTGGCAATTATTGACTCAGAAAATGAAAGGCTACCAAAAATATTAATTTTTTGTGTTGAAAAAAGATAAAGTTGTAGAAGTAAAGAGAGAGGCCTTACTTAGAGGTGCCGTAGTTGATAAGATTGGCGAAGAGGATGCCGATGGTGACATTAAGCTGGAACAATATGTTCAAGGCTCCACGAATCCTTGTTGGTGCAACCTCTGACAGGAACAAAGGCACTGCCTGAAAAATTCCATATATAACATTAATTCTAGTACACAAATCACTCCATTAATTACACTATAATCCATTAATTATATTTGATTATATTAATTAAGTTTTCTTAGAATAAACTTAGTTTTTTGGTATATGTGAGAGGTCAAAAGTTACAAGGGTGGAGCCACAGATTTTGATTAGTGCCTGCAAAAGTAAGCTCTCCTTCCGTTACATATCTATTAAACTATTTGATTTTCTATGAAAATTAAAGAAGTGAAAAAAAATTATGTATTGTTTCCATTTTCTCATTAACTTTATACATGTAAGTTAAGAAGTTAAAAGAAATAAATATTTAAATTAAAATTTTAAGGATATGATAAAATAATTTATTAAATATAAAAATATTATAAAAATTTAGAACTCTCTAAAATAAAATAAGTTACAATAGTTTTGAAAGGTATGAAATATCAGCTTATATATGGAGCATGTGATCTCTACAGGCCAATGGAGGATAGGGTCTTAAGTCTTTCTTTCTTTTTTCTTTTTTCTTTTTCTCCAAAGATTCCTATAAATTTCTTGGTCCACCAGATGACATAAAAAATTTGGAGGATAAATGACTATTCAAGTGGAATATATGAAGTTCTCAGACTAAAAGTGTAGGAAGATTAAAGAGAAATTGGCCGCCTTATGTTGACTTGTAAAGCAGAGACCATTCTATTCTTCTTCATCAATTTACACGTTTCATTCTCTATGCGTGACCAAGACTTTGTGGTTGCAAAAGATAGAGCAAAAAGGCGGGCACCAAACCCAAGACTTCGGATTAACACCAAGCATCACTTGATTAGTGACCATCATAATTATTTGTGATTCAAATCCATAATTTCTTTGCATGAAAATTCCTTCCATTATCATTAAGTTTTTTTTTTAACATATACAAGACAGGATCATAAATGCAATACGAATGCCAAAAAAGATAAAAAAAAATTATAATATAAAATTTTTAGAATGGCATTAATTTTTTTAAAAAAAATTATAAAAAATTAATAGTATAATAAAAATTTTACAATTTATAGATTATTATACCTAAATAATATTAAATTTTAAATAAATTGATTCTAAATAAATATAAAAATAAAAATAAATCATTTCAAATTAATTTGATTTAAATTAAAAAAAAAATTGACTCTGCGTTTTGGAGAAATTTAGTTTCAACTTAAAAATATTACTCATCCTGTCCTAAGAATATAATATACGTTACCATATATAGCGGTGTCTCCAACAATAAAGTGAGCTTTTAGATATATGCATGAACTTTTATTTGAATTTTAGGGAGAGCGTGAATTCTGATATAGCTCGATAAATTGATGATATAAATTTAATGCAAGATCATGTACTAGTTTTGGTCTTTTGTCAAATGCCTATAGTTCAAAAAGTCGCCTAATATTTTGATGAACTAAAAATATTAAACTAAACTAATAAAAAACTTAATTAAATAACGTGTCCAATTTGAGTTAACAAAATTTATCTATATTTCTTTAAAAAGCAAAATTACTTATGTGTCCCTCCAATAGTTTTGTCCCAATGCAAATAAACATAGAAATAAAAATGGTAAGGCAGTTATTTTACACATCACTTCTGTGTGGCAATTCTAATTACCAATTCTAGAAATCCTCCAAGAATTTTGAAGAAACACAAATTAATGAGTAAATATCTTGGTTCTGATTAGATAATGTTACCTGATTAGCGAACCCAACTCCACAACCAAGCAAAATTCTGCCGATGATGAGCATGGCGAGGTCTTGCGCGGAGGCGTTAAGCACCACGCCGACGATGAAAAAGAAACCGGCGATCAACATGGTCAGCCGCCGGCCCAGCTTCCTCGTCGTGTAAGAGGCGAAGAACGTCGCTGTCAATCCTGCCAGATACAGCGACGACGTGAACAGTTGCAGCCCTTGGTTGTCGTACTTGCAGTAGTTGCCGTCTCGATCGGACTCTTGGGTCCGCCGGTAAACGACCGGGAAGAATTTCTTCTGAAAGGACGGCATCGACGTCACACCCCCTGAATCATCACAAGTTGAGAACCATTTTACCAACTTTTAAAGTTTCGGGATCAAAAAGAACAAAAATTAAAACTCTATGAAACTATAAACCCTTTAGAAACAACGTTTATAATTATTGTTAGAGTTTTAAATAATTTATTAATGGCACAAATAAAATTGCTGAAGTCAAAGCTTTAATATTAATCACTACTACTAATATCAAATAAAGCAGAGATTGTGAAAGTAGTCAGCGTTACCAAATAATTTAAGACAAGAGTTAAGAGTTTAAAAAAAAACGAAAGGTACACTTAGCCTAAAAGTTAATGTTCGTTACCTTATATTCATTTTCTGATGTACCAAACGAAAAAAAAACAACGATAGAGAAAGAATGTTACCGGAAACTCCGACGTCGTAACCGAACATGAGGCCACCGGTGGCGGCCATGATGCAAGAAAGGATGACTATGGGAGTGATCTTGGCCTCAAACTCCACCCCGGAGGGCTGGACCGACAATCCGCCGGCCGTCATCGTTAAACCACCTAACTAAACTAAATTAATTAACCCAAATCTTGCTCCAATAACTCCTCAAGCTAATTAGGATGGTGGTGAAGTGGAGGAGGAACGCTAAGGCTAAGGAATGAAGTAGAATAAGCCAAGCATGGAGCTAGGGAGCTTAAATAGAGCTAGCGAGCACGAGGGACGAAAAATGGATTAAGGTGGGCCACCCGGGAGTAGATGGTATTGACACGTCGGCCCACGATTTAGTTTTTTTCTACTGACGTACCTGATGTTTCTTACTTTTTCATTTTTTAATTTGACGGCTAGAGTAGACGGATTGGTCGTTAGTCAACGGACGGCTCTTAAACAGTGGAAAAGTCTTTTACAATTTGAAGATTCTTTCTCTTAAAAAAATATGGAAAATTTTTCATGTTTTCATTGTGTTTGTGTTTGAACAGCTGTGTGAAACGAAAAATTGGTAAGGTTGAAAACACGTGGTGATTGTTGATAAGGATTGAACAATCCAAAGAGGGCGAGGGCGCCGACCCCATCATCCTTACATTTGGGAAATGAGCTCTTGCAAGTAAGAAATGAATTTGGTTGCCGTTTCTGGAGTTGCACTTGAAAATATTTATTGTGATTATTAACTACTACCAAACATTGTGCAAAGGGTATAGATCTTGGGAGGATTTCATAGGAAAAATTGAGATCTTTTTCTTTTTTTTTGTATAAAAGTTGAGATTTGATCTCAGTATTAATGTTTTGGGTAAATACCACAAATCATCTCTAAAATATTGCCTATGGTGCGTGTTCATAAAACTAGTAATGATATTGCAATATTCATCCTCTATTACTAAATTGAACAATTAAATCAAATTAAAAATTTAACGAAGTAATTCAATTATAATGTAAATGTTAAATTGTCTGTCAACTGTCTATCTATAAATCTTAATTGTTAATAAATTTTTTAAATGTTAATGAACATTTCAATTTATTAATTTTTTTCTTTCTATAGGTGCAACACAATTTTTATTCCGCGTGAAACAAGTAATCTCTGTCGACCTTAATTATTAATTTTATATTTATAGTTAAATTACTGTCTTAAACATTCAATTTTGTTTAAATGCTCAATTTGGTCATAGAGGAAGAATATTGTAACATTATCTATTGTTCCAGCATGATGGTACAAAAATTTATAATTTAAGGGAAAATATGAGACTTAGATGATAATTTCAATATGATGAGTGTTATTTACCCTAATATTTTAGTAGCAAAAAGATGAGAGTTAAGGTTAACGATCCGTTACAACGAGGATAGATTTGGGCTCGTATTATCGTTAAACTGTCCGTTTTAGTCTGTTATTTTGACAAACATGTCTCTTTTAATGGTATCGATGATTTAACATCAGCCTTCAAATAAAGTTGGAGACTTGGTTTCTAGTGGCATAAGCTCGCGTATATGGACAAAGAGAACCAAGAAATTACGAGAAACGAACAAACGGATGCGTGATTGTGGACCGTTATTGCAAAAACCAGTTGCGTGATTCTTTCTTTCGTTTCAGCTTCGCCACCATTAACCCTACGACCCCAGTGTCACGTACGTGTTCTTGTATTGGTGATCTGCTAGTTAATAAGACTCCAAAATAAGTTAATTCATTGGCAGTGACGGATGTAAAAAATTTTAATATAAAATCGTTTGTTTATATTTATTAAAGTTTGGCACAAATATAAAGACATTCTATTTCATAATATTGTTGAAGTCAACGACTATGGTTATAGATCGTCGTGAGTGACAGACATAACTAATTTTTTTTTCCTTTTCTCTAATTAGTTTTTAGGCCTACCTTGAATACTTGTATGCTGATGATGTGTATAATGAACTATGTAAGAGAAAAACCAAAAAGAAATACTTTTGTCTTGCGTTGACCGGTAAAATGGTAATGTAAAGAGAAACCCATAGACAAGGCCAAGGTTTGAGGAGTGGCGCGCACTCTTCACAAAGCAAGCACTAGGAAGTGGACTAATTGTAGCCGAGGTCCTCTAGGGTTCGTGTAGTAAACCCTTTCACCTATAGGTTTAGGATTGTTTACACTCTTGTGATAAATTGTATTCAATTTTGTGTAAAAAAAATAAGATACTTTTCACTACTAAAAAAATCATATTTTCCAACGGCCAAATTACCAACGGCTTGCATATTGGTAATTACCAACGACTTGTGTGTCAGACCGTTGGAAAAAAAATTGCATTTACCAACGGTCTAACGCGTTGATAAATTACCAATGCATCTGCGTGTTGGTAATTACCAACCTGCTAATTACCAACGCGTCAAACAGTTGGTAATTACCAACATGCTTATGCGTTAGTAATTACCAAAGCATCCGATCGTTGGTAATTACCAACGTGCTTACCAATGCATAAGCACGTTGGTAATTACCAACGGTCTGACGCTTTGGTAATTATTAGACCGTTGGTAATGTACGCGTTGGTAATTACCAACGCGCTGACCGTTGGTAACAATTATATGTGATATTATTAATATTATTATTATTATTATTATTATTTATTATAAATATAATATTTACTATTATTACTATTATTAAAAATATAATAATATATATAAAAATATATATCATATATATTATAATGTATAATGATATTTATCATATATAAAATTATATACTTTAGAAAGTAAAGGTTCAAAAATAATAATTACAATTTAAAATATATATTCTCATACACTTATATAATAATAATAATAATAATAATAATAATAATAATAATAATAATAATAATAGTATAATGCATCATATATGAGAATATGTACTTAAGATATATCATATATATACATTAAATAATGATACACATATACATACATACATCAAATAATTATCATACGTATCATATTTATATATTATTATTATTTATATATCTTATATTAAAATTCCATATAATAATAATAATAATAATAATAATAAATAATAATAATAATAATAATAATAATAATAATAATAATAATAATAATATATTTGGGATATTCAATCTCATCATATACATTAAAACCATAATTTTTAATTTCACTCTATAAATATGTTAATATATATATTCATACACATTATAAATTGTATATTATTATTATTATTGTTATATATATATATATATATAATATATAAGCCCAAAAAGCCCAAAACAAACCCATAACTCTAAATAAATATAGATAAATACCCTACCCTTTCCCCCCTCTGCCGCTTCATCTCTCCTCCCTCCACTCTCGTCTGCTTCTCCTCCCTTTCCCCCATCTTTGCCGCGTTGTTGCCTCAGCCTCCGTGCCTCGCCGCCTGCGCCCGACGCCGGATCTCCTTCTCGCATCGGCGTCTTGCTTCCTCGCCTCACCTTGCTTCCTCATCTCCTCACCTCCGTACCTCGCCGTCTGTGCCCGACGTCGGATCTCCTCCTCGCCCCACCTTCGACGCCAGATCTCTTCCTCGCATTCGTGTTTCGCCTCCTTGCCCCACCTTGCATCCCCGTCTCCTCGCCTCCGTGCTTCGTCGCCTGCCCCTGATGCCAGATCTCCTCCTCGCGTCCCTGTCTCCTCGCCTCCTTCCACTGTGACTCCCTGATTTCGGTTTCGATTCTGTTGATTTTGTTGTTTTTTGAATTTGTATTTGATTTATTAGTTTTTTTGTCCGATTACCTGATTTGTTTGTTTGATTTTGCAGATCTATTGCTTGCTTGTTGATTTAGGGCAAATATTTATGAATTTTAGCAATTTCTTAAATTTTTGTGATTTTTAATTATTTTTTGTGATATTTTTTATTTTTCAAATTTCAAATTTATACTGAATTTTCTAAAATTTTCTGTTAATTTTTTTTATTTTTGATAAGCTATTATGAATTTCAATAATTTTTTTTTGATTTTGTGAATTTTTAGTTAATTTTTCTAAAATTATATATTTTTTAATTTTTACTGCACTATTAAAATTTTAGTTATAAAATGTCACTAAATATAATTTTTAGTTAATATAATTTATAATTTAATATTAATTATTTTATTTTTTTTAATATAATGTATACTTTAATATTAATTATTTTATTTTTTTTTTAAAAAAAAGCAGTTTCCAACGGCTCCTCGTTGGAAAATGCTTTAATTTTTTTCAAAAATAACTTAATTACCAATGGCTTCTCATTGAAAACCTTGATATTTACCAACGTGCGTGCACGTTGGTAAATACCAATGCGCTTGCATGTTGGTAATTACCAACTCGCGTGCACGTTAGTAATTACCAACGCGGACGTGCATTGGTAAATACCAACGCGCTTGCACGTTGGTAATAACCAACGCACGTGCACGTTGGTAATTACCAACATGCTTGCATATTGGTAATTTTGTCGCCCGTTGGAAAATGAAGCTAGTGCATGTCCGTTAGTAATTGCTAACGTGCGTTTTACCAACGTGCGCACATTGGAAATTACCAACGAGTAATATTTTGCACGTTAGTAACTGAATTTCCAACGTATGGTTTACCAACGCACAACAGTTGGAAATGCGCGTTGGTAAACTCCATTATTTTAGTAGTGTTTAGAACGTTTAGGAGTATAGTAGATTAAAGATGATTTGGAGGTTATGAGCCAAAATTGTACCATATTTAAAATTTGGAATTATACAAATTGATGGGACCCAATGGCAGGCCCAATCTGAGCCTATGGGCTACGAGCCTGGCAACTTGACTTGGCCTCTCCCAACCTTCTTGTCCTTGGACGAACACCCCATGGTTGGAGAATACATGCCACCCACCTTCCATATGGTGCCTCCCCCTTGTTTCAGGGAACTGTGCACAACCCAAAGCTGCTATAAATACCCCTTCTCTTCTCATTGTAGTGGGAAGAACCCTGACATTTACAAGACCATGGTCACCTCACTAACCACTTCATTGAGTTGAGAAACAATATAGAAGAAGAATTGATCTGACATGAAAGGCCGGCACAATTCGTGAATGGGGCATCAAAAAAGTAGCACCAAACTCAAACCACTTGGCTGAGGACAACATTTTGGCAAGGTAGAAATCCCAGAATGAGCACAGCCTCCTAACCATACACCTAATTCTTGGATGACCACTTATGGATGAGCTATAGCTCTATGTCCATTTGATGATCGAAATACCCCCAATTCATGGACTTTCATTTCGTTCTTATATAGGTGTTTGTCCATATTCCTCCGGCCTCATAAAAATCCCATAGTGCTTCATGCATTGGTCATCGAGCACCTAGTCAAAAAGGTACTATTGGACACGGGAGCACAACCCAACATGATTTATAAGCCCGCGTTGGATCAAATGAACCCAAATTTTTATGCATCATTGAAACTATGCTTCAAAATTGTGTACGATGCTGACAAAAATGATCACCTTTACCATAATGATTGCAGAGCTCCCCAATGGTGAAGTATGGAGCAAAATGGTAACAACCCTAGTAGACTACAAGGTGATTAGCTGCTCGGCCCCTTATAATGTCATGTTCAGCTTGCAATACCATTTGGTCCTTTACCGCACAATCATTGTGCCTAAGGGAACCATTTCTACAGCAATTTGTGAATGGTGTTCCCTTAGTAGTTGTACGTTCCTTTCACAGTCTTGTGGGCTAAGATTCTTTACCAAATTTCTTAATGATTGACTAGAGGCAAGTGGGATGTTTTGGGGAGGGATATATTTGGATAAAGAAAAAGAGGAATTTTTGTATCTTGTTAAAGCTAAAGCATGGGAAACAAGTCCAAAATTATTGCTCTTTTTTCTGGTTTTGAATTGTTGGAGCTTCTTGGGAAAAAAACATTCACCTCTATGTTGTTAGGAATTTATCTAAGCTTGATAGATATTCCTCTAGTTGATTAGTTTCTTTTCATCTTGCTAATTGTCTCCATGGAATCTTTCTGTATTTTCTTTTTTCTTTGTTCATTTTATTAAATGTTTTACCCCAAGTCTCATAGAGTTAGGGGATTTGTGGATTTTGTGGATTTTCCTTGTTGTTGAGCATGTTTATGACTTACATAATACTCAACTATAAGCTTTTATCTATTAGGTGGTTTACTAAGGATCCTAGTGCATACATCTCATAAAGGTGCTTGTGAATGCTTGAGAGAGTTTTATAGGAGCAAAGGCCAAATGAGTTGAGTTATGAGGACTTGGCTTAGGCTAAGAGGTTCAAATGAGTCTTATTAGTGAGTTAAGGGTTGATATTTCATATTCTAGGTTCAAGTGCAAGGCATGAGAATGACCTTGGCTTTAGTTTAGAAGAAAGTTTAAGTCTAGGAATAGATTTAGATGGATAAGAGGGAGCTTTCACCCTAGTAAGTTAGCATGCTTCTAGAACACCCAAAGTAAGAAACAATTTCCCTTCCCAAGGTGGCTATCTCCTCATAGTTGTTTTACAGTTTGTAAGAGTCTTTGCTACCTTGACTTGTTTGGCGATAGTGGTTGTTTCTTTAGTTTTTATTTATTTTTGTTGTTGCTTAATTCGCACTTACCACCTAGTCTTCACTATTATTTCCTTGAATCTTAGTACAAGTAGTTGATGTCACATTATTCTAGTCCTTAGCATTTATGAACCTATACTTCACATTTATCCTTATGGGTTCGACCCTTTACGCTCCCGTACACAACCAATAACGTGCACTTGTAGGTAAAAAAAAGGCAATTAAAACATTGGAATTGAGAACCACTTTACATTCAAATCTCTTTTCTAAACAATAGTATGCTCGGATGACTTGGCTTTGCTGACCTTGGAATCTTTTGACTTCATAAATAAGGAGAACCTCCACTAAGCTGCCCTATTGAGGAACTAAAAAAGTTGACAGTAGACCCTTCAGATCAAAACAAAATGGTCTGAGTTTAAGTCGAGATCCCCTGAAAATTGAAGAATGAGTTGATCGCGCTATTGCAAGGGGATCGTGACATTTTCAAATGGATTGCTACCAACATGATGGACATTGACCCTTAGGTCATCATACACAAACTAAGCATTGGCCGGCCATCTGAATAATATCTAGAAGAAATGACCATTCACCTTATAAAGACAAAAGGCCATCCGAGCTGAAGTAAACGAAATCCTAGAATGTGCTTGCCAATGTGGTGTTGGTAAGGAAACATGATGGCAGCTAGAGAATATGTATTGGCTTCACTGACTTAAACAAGGAATGCCCTAAAAACAGTTACCCTTTACCACACATAGATTTGCTTGTAGACACCACCTCCAGCCATGAACTCCTTAACTTCATAGAGGTCTATAGTGGATATAATCAAATATTCATAGATGCCAATGATACTGAAAAGTTGCCTTTGTGCCTAACTTGGGCACATTTGGTTACAAAATTTGTTGTTCGGGTTAAAAATAATCTTGGCCACCTACCAAAGACTGATAAATAAGTTGTTGAACAAGTAGATTGGCTGCACCATAGATGTAAATATTGATGACATGCTTTTTAAAAGCAAGAAGAAGACCGACCACATCACTGACCTCAAAGAGACCTTTCAAACTTTTGAGAAGGTTCTAGATGAAGCTAAACCTAAAAAAGTGCATCTTTGGTGTGAGGTGTGTAAATTTTGTCGGGTTCATGGTAATGGAGAAAGGAATAGAGGAAAATCGTAAGAAGATCCAAGCCATCCAAGAGATGAAGGTCCCAGTAAATCTAAACTATTTGTAGAAGCTTCTTGGCTACATGGCTGTCTTATGCCCCTTACTTTCATACTTTTTAGCCACATGCCTCCACTCTTTCAAGTTGCTCCAAAAGAGAAGGTTGAGTGCTCGGCCAAGTGTGATGAAGCTTTTAAGGGAATCAAGTCCTACCTAGCTGAACTCCCCATTTCACATTAGCCCTTACCAAAGAGCCCTTACATTTATACATCTTGGTTTCCTAGGAATCAAGCATTTTCATGCTCATTAAAGAAGACCAAAAGGTGCAACTCCCAATCTACTTTGTTAGTAAGGTTTTCTAGAGGATTGAGCCTGGCTTCCCAATGGGGGAAAAAGTGACATTGATGATAATCACCTTGGCTAGGAGGGTTTGAGTCTACTTCTAGTAACAACGAGTCCTAATCATCATAGACCTCCCCTAAAAGTGGTATTGAACAAACCTTAATTATCTGGGCAAATGACATAGTGGAGCATAAAACTTAAAGAATTTGATGTAAACTAAACGTTTTATTGCACCATCAAGTCCTAGGTACTCGCCAAATCTGTGTGTTCTACCACCTGCCAAGAAAATGTATAGAAAGGTAAATAGATGAATTATGTAGATAAGTCAGCCAGCTGAGCTGGCTTAGGCATTAGAGTCATCACTGTGGACCTAGAATAAAACCAAACAGCATACACTATTCATTTGTCATTCTTGGCCACCAATAATTAAGTTCAATATGAGGCTGTCTTATTGACCGTGAAATTTGCCAAAACATTAAGTACTGTTGCCCAGAAGATAAGGTCAAATTTTAAATTAGGCATTAGCTAAGCCACTAGCTTGTTTGTAACAAAAAAAAACACAATGAAAAAGTTCTTGTATGAGGTCAATAGCCAAGTAAAAGGCTTCTTCGATTTCAAAATTTTAAGGATCCTTAAGGTTAAGAATATGAAGGC
The DNA here is from genome assembly GCA_005392925.1 of Aquilaria sinensis. Lineage (NCBI taxonomy): Eukaryota > Viridiplantae > Streptophyta > Magnoliopsida > Malvales > Thymelaeaceae > Aquilaria > Aquilaria sinensis. Next base: position 50,491 of record SMDT01002908.1, on the reverse strand, counting down.
AGCTAGGCTCGTAGCCTACTCTAATCTACTCACCACTGTGTTCATAGAAAAGCAGGTGAGCCCATCAATTTTGAAAGTTTACCTTCACCCAGTTAGGGAGCACGAGCTAACTAGATGGACCTTATAATCACATATCTAGATAAGGGCCCACTGCTAGGAGAGCAGGGGTAGCCAAAAAGGTCAAGAAACATGAGGCCAATACCATATTTTACTTGATGGGACTTTATAAAGGTGTAGTCCAAGAACCGACATACATGTAAGTTGCCGAACACCAGGAGAAGCTAAATATGCCAACTTTGAGGTACATGAAGGCATCTGTGGAAACCACCAGGAGCAAGGACCCTTTTGAAAATGTTAAAGGGAAGTGGGTACTTTTGGCCTACCATGAAAGAAAAAGTGACAACCAACATCTGAAAGTACAACAAATGCCAATAATTTGTCGCCATACCTTTTGCATCATATGAGAACACTGTTATACACATCCTGACCTTTTGCAAAATAAGGGATTGACATCCTTGGGACCTTTCCCTAAACAATAGGGAAAAGATGACACATCGTAATTACGGTCAAGTATTTACTAAGTAGGTGGAAGCCAGAGCCCTAGCCCGAATAAGAGAACAGAAGGTAATCGATTTTATCTTTAAAGGCATCATATGTAGGTTTGACAAACCCTGAGAGCTCATAAATGACCATGGGCTATAATTCATAGGGTCCCGGTTCATAAAATTCCTTAATGGGTTGTACATCAAACACTGCTAGCTTAGTCATTTGTGCTTAGCCTAACGTGCCCACCAAGCTAGCCAATAGGCTTGTTAAGCAAAGCCTAAACATAAAGCTAAGAACGGCCAAAGGAGTTGGGCTGACCTCTTACTCGATATCATATGGAGGCTGAGGACCACCCTAAAGGAGCATATAGGGAAAACCCCCATTGCATTGATATATAGTTTGGATGTTACAAGCCTGGTAGAGATCAGCCTGTCGATTCCCTGGGTGACTTACTCCAACGAAGACACTAACAATGAAGAGGTTCGCACCTACTTCATGGTCTTGGACTAGCTAAGACATTTGGTTAAGTAAAGAAATCATGCATACCGAGAAACTACCAAAAGCACTATAGTTTCAAGGCCAAACCACGAAGGTTAAGGGTAGGAGACTTAATGCTTGAAATAACCTATTAGTGTTATGCCCAAAAGCTAATCATGAAATGATTATATTTTGCACATTGAGTCATGAGATTTTATTGAGACATTATTCTAATAATTGTGTTTGCTATTTTGTTTATGTGTGACATAATCAAACATAATTATAACTCTAAAATAATATTATTCTTAAACTTCTCTGTTCTAGTATTATTGTGGAGTAGGTTTCTATAATACATAAAGACTAACATGTGTGGAGACTAATATGAGATATGCAGTCTATATATGGGTAAAAGTTGTAGAACTTATGTACTGGACCGACTTACTATGAGAATGCTACATAGATTGTTATATGAGTGTCATAATGATTCTCATAGTAATCATGACATATGTAGTTCTTTGACCTAAGTTAATTAAGGTCCCCTACATGTGAGTCACATACTTTGATACTTTCCTCTGTTGCTCATAACTAAGTGAACATAAATGTGGTCATTGGGTATGTCACATATCATGCAGAGGGTTTTGTATGATCAATATGAAATTTTTCTCTCCTATGTAACGAGAGTGATATCTTCGGCCCTTTTAATTGAATGAGTTTGAGGAAATACATGGTCATGCTCGAATGAGTTGGTATAGGATATCCATGTCATCGGTTTTAGTTAGTTACTCAGTAATTAAGAAACCTTAGATTAGGCTGTACAAGAGTGACATATTCTATATTTTGTGCTCAGTCTTAATATCTTAGACAAAGGGACAATGACATATACGAATAATGATAATAGAGTTTTAATCAAATGACCAACTATCTTGTCCCTTAGGTAGCAATGATATGTTGCTAGACACAGCTTATTGTTTATGATCATAAATGTGATTTATGATCATTACCAATGTGATATGAGCCAATTGGGTCATACACTTAGAACCAATTGAATTATTTGAGTGCATGGGCTAAATTGTTTTATTTTGGTTTCATGATAATTTTGGATTAATAATTGACCCAAAGGTTGAGCCATTATGAAACCCGAAATTAGGCCTAATTGGATTAGGGTTTTAAAACTTATTAGGCTGCTTATTAGGCTTGGGAGTTAAGCCTTACTATATATACATCATATAGTAAGGATTTCGTAGGCCTGGCCTTCCTAAGGACAAAATCAGAAGGGTTCTACAAAAGTTCTAGCCGCACGTTCCTTTTGCTTTTCCTTGGAGGACGCAAGCTAGTACTATGGGCACAAGATGAATGCACGTGCCGGAACGTGGTGTAAATGTGGTGATCTGAGTGGTTCATGTGGATACCATATAGAGCTTGAACACGTCATTTGTTCAAGTTTGTTATTTGGTTCAATAGTTGGGTGAAAGATCTCAGCCGATTAGGTATAAAAATTTGAACATCCAATTTACTCCGTTTTACTTAGATTTTGGAGGGTTTCGATTAGTTTCCGTTGTACTTGTTTGGCTCCCGAAACCCTACATAACCAAGGCCACCTAAAAACACCAAGGCCAAGGAAAAAGCACCAATATATCAAAAGGCTCATACAAAGTAATAAACGTGGTTGGGCAAGGAGCATACCATCTAGTTGATCAAAAGGGGATATTTTAGATAATTCATGGAACATAGATTGCCTAAAAAAATATTTTAAGTAGGATATAATGTATTATTTTTCTAAGAGTCTCAAAAAATGCCTTGAGGGTTAAAATGGAGAGTCAAGGGTGTATTTTAATTAGACATGATGTATTTTTTTTTTATGAAGTTCATAAATATAAATAAATGGTTAATTGCACCTGTCACTTTTAAACTATATTTTATGTTCCCTAATCATCCCAAAACTATCAAATATTACATAAATCATCCTTAAACTATTTAGTTATTATTGTCTCATCCTGCCGTTTATCACACTATTAAGGATGGATGGAAAAGTGATGCTAAATCAACAGTCATATCATTTTTTTGTTCATACTTAATGACTATGGTGGACGTTAGGACACGACAACAACAATTAAATAAGTTGAGAATAATTGATGCAACACTTGGTAGCTTGAGAGCGATTAAGCAACATGAGATATAATTGAGGGTGACAGGTAAAGCTTACCCTACTAATTTGGAATCCAAGTAAAATCACCCTAAACAATCTAATTAAATGACCTCCCAATAAAGGATGGCCAGATAGGCTCTTGGGCCAACTCACCCATAAGGTAACTCACCAAAGTCATGAAGACAGATGACTTAATGAGCCTAATCCTCAAATTTGGTTATGGCAGAAAACTCCTTTGAATGACCTCAACCCTTGACCTTTCTTGTGATAAAGGGGCCGGGCTCCTTCAGGTAAGTTGTGTTTGTAATTTATGACCTTTATGCTAAAAAATTCATAAAATAAGAAAGTGCCAAAGACGGTGATAGAAAATAAACACTCCAAAGTATGCATATCTAACATTTTAAGCTTACATGCAAATAAAAAAAATGGAACAAAATAGTCTTAAAATATGGAGACCAGATCTAAATAAGGCCTTTAAACAACCTAAAAATGAAAAACTATCACAAAGTACCAAGCTCAATGGAATGGCTCCCTTCTCATGTCAACTGGACTCCTCACTGTCTGAGTCCCTGACCTAATGTGCACTATATGAATGATTTAGCTTGAAATCTTTGCTAAGTAGCACCATGTCTAATGGTACTTGTGTTGGCATCTGGCTTGGCTAAGTAGCCTTCATGTTTGAGAGAAGTTGAAGTACTTTGAGATCTAGTCTAGGAAACAGATACTAAAGGACATCCATCTCATCCCCTAATGAATCCTCATACATCTCAACTATGGAAGCAATTTTTTTGACTCAAAGCTTATCCCTAACCTTGTGTTCCTGTATCACCATCTGCCGATCATCGGCCACTCAGCCTTTGAGCACCCTTAGCCTTTCTGAGTCTGCCCTTCTTTGTTGGGCACTCTCTGTCATCCCTCTAAGCTTTTTTTTTTTGAGTTAGGCCATCTTATCTTCAAGGGTCTTAACCTTAGTTTTATGATCTACCAGCTGCTAGGTGAGTTCTTAAACTAATGCCTAAACTCACTTGTTCGCTTGAAAAAGCTCCACGGTCAACTTCCTCTCAGAGTTGTCATATTTTTTGATGAGGACCAACCCTTGCAAAAGAATAGGGGAGTTGCTCGGTTTGCATTCTTAAGTGAGAATACTTGAACCAAAGGGAATAAAGTACCTAGTAGAGGTGACTATAAAGGTTTCCTAGGGTCTCCTCAGGCTACTTCCTCAAATGACACATGACTCTTTCATCATCAGAAAACACAACCCCTTCAGGATCATTTCCTTTCAACCAAGGTTTTTTTTGCTAGAGTTGCCTTTAGTGACAAACCAGCCCTGGAGATAAATACCCTAACTATTTGGAACAACATGCACCTCCCTAATAGTTTGGTGGATCAGGTTTTGAATGGATATAGAGGAAGTGCAAGGCTTATCAAATGGAAAGGCAAGTTGAATTGGTGGCAAGGGAACGATGATGACATTGGGGTCAATATGCCGAGCCTTCTCGAATGCCACACATGGTCATTTAGATGTGGGCCCAAATTCTAACACACTTGTCAAGGACCTAGAGGTCTATCATCCCCAGGCATTAGAGGCCAAGGAGACAACTTTGGGTGATGGCCACTAATGCATTTGTGGGCTCTCTATCTATTTGGTCTATTTTCTTCTTTTTCTCTTCATCTCGATGGCTTGGGCCTACTGTCTTCACTGCATGATCACTAAAAAGGCCATCTTTTCCTTCTTAACAATGGCCATACCTAAAATTAATAAGGATCATTAGTTAGCCAACCAAAAGGAAAGCAATAGAAAACATAACTTGTACCCTCCTTTCCAGCTCGAATCTGAACATTCAAATGATCTCGGGTCAGCAAATATTTCAAGTCCTAACATTCCTCTTGCCCCAAAGAAATCATGGATTGCCAACGGTTTTACCAAATTAGGCATAGACCTTATGTATCTGGACTATGTGGTTAGTTGGCCCTTGCCCGTGAAGCCGATAATGAGTTTGCTCAGTACCACCCATGAAGACTCTTTAGTCCACTTTGATTATAGAAATTCATTCTTCCAGAAGTATATGAAGGACAGGGCCCTATTAAAAAACTTGTTGTCTAGCCAGGCTTTAAAGTACAACTAGCCTTGGGGATCAATCTTGAAGGAAAATAGGTTTTTTAAGAGCTTCACAGAATTATCAATGCCCAGCTTTCAGCACTTAATAATAAATTAGACCGTCGACCTCCAAGCATTTGGAGTAAGTTGCCCAAGGGCTACCTTGCAAGACTGCAAGAGCACTCCTAAATAAAGGCAAAAGGAACTAAACCTTGCTTGGAAATGATTTGAGTTGACATCTACTTCCCGTGCACCATAGTCTAAGGTGATCCTCTCATTAGGAGTTGAGAGTCTTAAACTTTAATCGGCAGCCATGGCCTAAACTATCGGATGGCCTCCTTAAGCTAGTCAATTAGCAGATTCACAAAAATCTCAAGGTCCACCAAACAAGCCCTAGATACTCGATGCCTTGTCCCACTCGCATGTTGCCTTGAAGCTGCCGCATGTGCATCTCTGGTAACTTCTTGGTAGTAATGCCACTGTTGGAGGGCCTGGCGCTATTCCGCATCCCTGATGCAAATGACGTCTATGAGGTGGACGACATAGTTTCTTTCATTCTTAAGATGACTTGACTTGAAGGCATAGCAGGGAGAAGGGATGCGAGGGGTCGCCCATCATTATCCTCACTCATAGACGTTCTTACTTCTGAGATAAAGGAAATTTGATATGGCTGGGGATCTATAGCTAGAATTGCAACATTGATGAGTAGCATAGCTGATGCTAATTAAAATTGGGATGCCGACGATCGAACCAGATGAGAACTTGTTGATTCCTTTCATTCTCAATCACACACTTGGGAACAAGGGTGATTGTGAAAAAATGAAATGAGCTAGTGCTTATTTATGAAGGGGAGAATTTGATGGGTTGATGCCATGTGCCTTGATCAAGATTGCCTGATCTTCGAGGCATTATGTGTCTCGTTTGAGGTTGTTTAGAGTGCAATCATCTCACTTGAGTAGAGCAGCGCAATAATGGCAATAAACTAAACCAACATATTGTTGTAAAAAAAGTGGCACATATTGAATGCACGATTCCTAATGATAAAAAGCCATTTATTTATGATGAGAATGGGTGGATTTCATAGGGGCAAATGATAGGACGTGGTGAAAGGCCCAATTCGAGCCTACGGGCTCTAAGCCCACAACCTGACTTGCCTTCCCCCGTCCTTCTCATCCCTAAATGAACACCTTAAGGGTTGGAAAAGACACACCACCCAACTTACATGTGGTGCCCCACCTCATTTCGAGGAACTCCGTACACCCCAAAATTGCTGTAAACATTCTATTTGTCTCATTGTAGTCAGAGAAAACTCCATATTTGTTACTAGAAATCTTGCACTTTCTTTCCAATTCTCTCTTGAACCTATTCAAAAAGCTTGGCTCAATAGTTTGGCATCTGTCCTCTTTCTTCGTGAACCGACCTTTGCACATTTAGGATTGAACAAAAAAAATTGCAACAATTGTCTTTTTCATTTAGTGGCAAATTTACGTTGAGTCCTTAAATTACTAAGGTTTGCTAAAGTACACCCATGCTTTATTCGTGAAAAAATTTAATCTATGGATACTATGAACAAATGTGTAATTAGACATAGGGGTTAATTTTACAAATTTATCCCTCACCTAAATCAGGTTTTGTTTTCATGAGCCACCTTTTTTGTTCTCTCCAATCACCAGTTGCCTTTGTCTACCTGGTAAACTTGATTCTTGCAACGTCAATGATCGCCTATAGTACTCTAGCCATAGCTAATGATGAACTAATCGCCTCAACCACCAACTAGTGAAAAGCTTCCATAAATCCCCGAAGATTGCATAGACTTCTCTACCGAAATGATTAAAAAAACCGATAATTGCCTTCCTATTGTTGCCGAAACGGAGGAGATGATGGTAAAAAGGGAGTGATTAAGAGTGTGATCAAAGCACAATTGTAGTGATTGACTAAGAAAGAGAGTGATTTAGAGTGAGATCCGTATCTCAAAGTGGATCAAAGAGATTGAAGTGCAATGGCGATCCCCAGAGGCCAAAATCTCTTCAATTGCAAAAATAGAGTGAGACAAGTTCCACAAAATGACAACGCCAAATTTTTTTACTTTTCTATGTTCATTTACACTTTTTAGTTTTTATAAGATACCTTTACAAATTTATTTGGACACTTTGCCTTATTTTTTTTAGGCATTTTTAAATTTAAAGATAACTAAATTTTTACATCCTTATAGTGACTTTTATGTATAGCCTCATTCACTTTTATATAGCGTCATTCACTTTTATATATTTATTAAGGCACTTTTATTTACTGCTTCACACACATTCATCTTTTAAGATAATAAATTATTTGTGTAATAGCTCAGACAATTTTATTATTTTGTTAAAAACACTTTAACATATTATTCCAGTCACTTTTCACATATAACATTTAGACAAATTTTCTTATTACTCAGGTACTCTTATTTTTTAATGGAGTAAATTATATATATATATATATCGAACACTTTTACACATTACTTAAGATACTTTTGCATATTTCTTTAGACACTTTTTCATACTTCTTTACACACTTTTTAGATATTCTTAAAGACAAAATGCTTACATATTGTGTTATACATTTCACATAATTGTCTGGACACTTTCACATATTGTTTTAGATATTTCTGCATCTTCTCTTTGACACTTTTCCAGTTTATTTCTACACACAGCTCATTGGTGGTAACGGTCGAGGCGAAGGCTGGAAGCTTAATTGGCACATTTTGGAGGTACATGATGATGGTGCAATCTGGAGATGAACAACAATCGCGCGTGATCACGGATATGAGTGACAATTTGAAAGGAAGATGATCAGTGATGGCCTGATTGTGGAGGTGAGGTGAAGTGTGGCGATGCGATCTGGAAGTGTAGGGCAGTGAGCTTTAAAGGTGAGTGATGACGAGATCATTAGGCGAATGACTGCAAGATCTGAAGATGAATGATGACAGTGAGATCTCTAGGAAATAATTTGGAGGTGATGATGATTCATCGGAGGTGGAGGTTGCAGCGAGGGCAGCAGTAGCAGCGAGGTAAGGCTTTCTGGGACGTGAGGGTGAGTTTTGGTCTCAGAACAGATTAGTCAAATTTTAAATTGGATTATGAGTTATATGTAGGGAACTAGGGATGAATTGATATGTTTAATTAGACATATGTCTATAATTTAATAAGTGGAAACTTAAACACAATCTGGTATAACTTTGCGGGTGCACGTGCCCTTTAAGGCGGTCCACATGTAAATCGAAAGGAGCTATACTAAATCTACTAAGTACTAACAGTTCTATGAAATTATGAATTATGAACGAGACGAACATACTTTTTTGTGCCTAACAACTTATATATTTGACATAAAAACGTATACTACATAATTAACCTTCGTAAAATCAAAGAAATTTATGACATGTAAATTTTCTTATCCGTTATGTATATCTATTTTTATCAAAATATTTATACTACTTATAAGTTACTGAATCCCTTGGCGTTGCACACACAATCATGATAGTTTCATTCAAAACAAAAAAAATTAAATATACTACTCTCCTTCTCATTTCTTTTTAAGATAGGTGATTGCAAGGAAATAAAAGAATACGAAAAAAATGATCATTTTGGAGAAATTGATTAATTGTGAGCTAAAAGTGGCACACAAGTTTTGACTATTTTATTTTTGGATGTCACATCTCAGGTTTTGGCTACTTGCATAAGGTTAAATCTGTCAAATATTTTGCATTTTTTCAGAAAAATGTTTATAATGACCAGTTGTGATGTAATCCTACATGGTGTATTTGAGGTTACCCGTTCTATTACATTGATTTATAAAACTTCCCCGTTTGAATGTCGTTAAAAATACATTTTAGTGCAGCCGAATTAAAAGAAAATACATTTTAGAACGTATTAATTTAAAAAATTTTAAAAACTGTGTGGTTGAATGATACTCTATCTGTCCCATATTTTTTTAAACACTCATTTTTTAGTAATTAATCTATAATTTTTTAGTATATAAATATAAAATTTTTTTATATAAATGATAAATAAAAATCTATAGTTTTTAAATATATTTTTTAAAATTTTTTTTCTAATAACCAATAATATAAATAAATTCAAGCCAAACTATAGCCAAAAGTCAACTGTTTCAAACAATATAGAACGGAGAGAGTATTTTTTTAAATAAAATATATGAATTGACTTTATATAGTGATTAATTTTCGAATTATAAAACATTGAAACTGTAAATTAGGAAAATCCGAATACCACTTCTAAATCATTTTTCTTATAAAAGGTATGTGTTTTTTTATTGATTATTTTTTAAAAATATTATTCAAGTAAATATTAATTAAATATAGTATTAGATTTTAAGCCAAATCAAATATCTAGATGAAGAAAAAAAAATAAAAATACAAATAAATATCCACATATATATAGTTTCTTTTCTCGGGACAAGTACAAGTGCGACAGAAACTTCATTATTCACCGGAACGGAACTGAAAAAAAAAAAATGAATGTAAAAGGAAAGACCAATTGGCCGAAAGCGAGCCTTTTCCTTGGGCTTGTCAATGGATGAGCTTCGCAGCTTTGGCACTAAAGGCCGGAGACTTTGACCACTCGCAAGTCGGTGGCTGCTGTTTGTGTTTGTTATTTTTTTATTTTTTATTTTTCGGAGAAAGGAATCACATTTTGTTTTTTATATGTATATTGAGGCTCAGTTTCTTTCTTCTTTAAAAATATATTATTTATATTCTTATTTTTTTAATCTACAACTGATCAGATTAATTTATGTGTTAATTTTAATACTTGTTTTAGGTTATTTTTATTATAATTGAGTGATTTATTATCCTTACTTTTCTAGTATCTATGCTATTTAGGTTAAAAAGTATTTTAGATAAGTTGACCAGATTTTTATGGACGAAACAAAAGAACTAAATTGTCAAAAATTTTAAAGCAAGGGATGCAACTTAAAATTGGAGAAATTCTCTTGAGTTTGACTAAGATACCCTACAACTTATGTTATGTCATTATTTAAATTTGGCTTAAATGCCGTCCCTTAACTTGGCCAATTCGAACAAGTTGGTCCCTTAACTGGAAATTGGTTTATGTTAGTCCCCAAACTTGGAAAAAGCAGATAATTTAGTCCCTGAAGCAAGTTAGATCGCCAAATGTCCGACATGGGGCAATGCTGTCCACCATCCCTTGTTCAAAATCAAAGACAAATTCTTTGCTTCCTCATATTCTTTCTGATGAATATTGCAGCTCTTGAATCTGGCATGTTCTAGAGCTTCCAGACTCCGTTGCCAATGGAACTCGAGCCTTGAACTCCGTGTATTGACTGGTGTTAGATTTGAGCATAAGATCGATGGTCGTGTGGGCGCAAAACAAAACCTTAGGTTTGGCAATGTTAAGAAAGAATTTTCAAGAATTTGCCTCAACTTTATCGGGAGAGAAACTGGAGATCTCAAGGGAAAAATAGAGAGGACAAGTGAAAAGATCCAAGAAGCCAGAGTTGGAGAGTGAGTGGGAGTGGAAGGAGATGAAGGAGGAGAGTTCGGAGGGAGAGAGGGAGGAAAAGAGGGGAAGGATTGGGGTCTAGGTGCAGCATAGTTATAGAGGCGGTGAATGATGTGATGAAGATTACAAACTTTGGTAGGCCGGTGCCGACTCCAAAATTTTCTTGTTTGGCAAAGATTATAGCCTTTGGTAGGCAGAGCATCAACTGGAACCACTGAATCATGATCTCGACTCAAAATTTTCGTATTTGGCTCGATTACAGATTGCTTGTCAGACCCTCGCACATTTTAGCTATCCTGGACAACACCTCCACCAAAATATTTTCCTATTAGAAGTGACGGCATTATTTCACATGCCGTGTTAACTCATATTAGGGACTAAGCTAGCACATTTCGCCAACTTTGAGGACTAATTTAAACTGGTTTTTTATTGAGGGACCAACTCGTGTGAGTTGGTTAAGTTAAGGGACTAGTAGAGTATTTAAGCTTTTAAGTTAAAGGTAATTATATAATTTTGAATAATTAAGTTAGGGATATTTAGATGGCCGCCGCAGGAGAGTCGCGAATCAGAACGGCAACAGAAGTGAAATTGCGGCTTGGGAGAGAAGGCAAATTCGAGAGACGGTGAGAAACGAAACTGTACATAGAGGAGAGACAAACAAATTTCTTCAAGTGCCTCGAGAAAACAAAGGTGGAGACTTTTCATCATGGTATTAAAGTGTAAGAATTGATACACGTACGTTTATACCCGACTTTAAAAGTAAAAGGAAAATTATATTTAGGTAGAAATGGACAAACTACACCTTATGTTCAGTCTTACACGTTTATAAACTTAACGTTTTGTTTCTACATTATTAGCTCAAATTTACTAAGTTTGGCTAAAGTTGGAAGCAAGTTAAAATATATAAATCTATTTATTAAAGTAATAGTGAATAAAAGCATTCAAGTGATACAGAGACCGAGCAAGAAAAATGAGATTCTTATTCTATTTTTTTGGTTATGTTTAAATTTTTTTTATTTTAACTATAAATGGGTTGGATTTGATTATTTAAAAATTTAGTTTGACAATATATTTATATTTTTCAACTTACTGTCATTTTTTCGCCCAATTTAGTAAATTTAGGCTAATAATGTACAAGCATAAAGTTGAGTTTATAAGCTTCTAAGATTAAACTTGAGATCCTATTTCTATCCTATACTACCTAAATGTAATTTTCAATCTTTTCACTTTAATACCATGTTGAAAAGTCTCCATCTTTGTTTTCTCAAGGCACCTGAAGAAGTTTGTTTCTTCCAGGCAAAACAAGAAAAGAACGAAAAGATAAACAAATTTGATATCTCTCACCTCTATGTACTTTTTCGTTTCTCCCCTGTTCTCCAATTTGCCTTCTCTCCCAACCCGCAATCTCACTTCTTTTGCGAATTTAATTAATTTTCTTTTTCAGAAGAAAAATTCTGACAAGAAACCATCAAAAAAGGCATTCAATAAATGTTATGATAGCTCACCATCGAAATATGGTCAGCCAACTTTTTTATGGCAAGTTAAAAAAGTCGGCTGGCCAATTTTCCTATCGGTAAACTATTGTTTATGCTAACATGGCCGGAGCTTTTTTGACAACTATTTCCCCAACCATATCACCAGAAGTTTCTAATTGCAAAACATTACAATTTTTTCTAGCGAACATTTAGCCTGCAGGCATTTCCCAATGATTGGCCATTAGAATTAGAATTTTTCCTATGACACATTGTTAGAAATGTCTATCAAAAAATGACTTTTTTTCTTGTAGTAAGAAGCAATATCCCAAAAGCCTATAGAAGAACAATCACTATTCATTTATGAGACATGAGATCATTTACTTACTTTTCATATTCACACTTTTGCTAGAATTCCTACTTACTGAGCATTGGAGATGTTTTTTTTCGGGTCTCCACACTCTCTATCTTAACATGTATTCATGAAAACTCACTCTCTCTAGGATCAAGACACATACCAAGGTTAGTACGTATCATCACATTCATTGTGGCCCAACCATATAATTAAGAGAATGGAGACTATGAATTTTTTTATATATTTTAAGGAGAGAATTTATTGAAACACATCAATCAAAAGGACAGAGAGGCCGAAGCCTCAGAGCATACCCCTGCAATGAGCCACCCAAACAGGGAACAACCCAAAACACAAACTTAACGAAAAAAAAACGGGTAAAATCCATATTTAGTCCCTTAACTTTAAGGATCGTCCTAATGTGGTCCCTTAACTCAAAAAGTGACTTTTAAAGTCCCTAACTCAACTTAAGTGTTCTATTTTAGTCCCTACCATTAGTTTTTCCGTTATTTTGAATGGAACTTGCCCACGTGGCATGTATATTGCCATGTGGCAGTCTCTTTATGATAAGAAGTGATTAGATTGGAAGAACAATAGAGTTCAAGCTAAAATTGGCACAAAAAGTAATTTTAGGGACCTAAAAGGATAATTAAACCAATATTCAACACCGCCGCCCCTCTCCGATTCGATCGCTGCTGTCGCCTCTCTTCGATTCGATCGCCGCCGTCGCCTCTCTTTCCGCCGGTGCTCAATCTTCCTTCTTCTTGACCGACGCTCCACCTTCCCCTCTTCATCCAGCCCTCGCCGCCTCATCTTGCTCTAGAGCCGCTGCCGAGGGTGAGGCCCAATCGTAATTCGCCGCCTGCATCCCATCATCTCCGCCTCCACCGCCGAAGCCGCCCATCCACCTGAAGGCTGCCACTGTCATCGCCAATGCCTCGCCACCCTTACCCCACCATCTGGTAAGCCGTCTTGGCTTGTTTGTGGCGCTGGCGAGGCGTGGGCAAACTCGAGCTTCGGGTGTAAGCGCGGAGGCATGAATTTTTGGGAAGGACGCCGATGACGGAAAGACGGTGAAGGCATGGATCACGCTGGACTAGGAGAGACGGAAGCAGCGTAGACGGAGGGTTGGTGAGATGAGTGGCGGCGTAGAGAGGAAACGGGGAAGATGGATAGACGGAGAGGATGAAATTAGGGTTAAGTTCCTAAAATTATTTTTCTGCTTTAATTCTAGCCTGAAATTTGTTATTCTTTCATTTTTGTCACTTAAAGCCATGAAAAAAGATGCCACGTAGCAGTTTAGGTGCCATGTAGGCAATTTCCATCCAAAATAACGCCTAAACTAATGGTAGGGATCAAAATAAGATACACGAGTTGAGTTAGGGGACTTTAATAGTCACTTTTAGAGCTAAGGGACAACATTAGGACAAACCTCAAAGTTAGGGGACCAAATTTGGATTTTACCCAAAAAAAAACCAAAGCAAAAAAACAGAGAAAACAGAGAAAACACTTGCCAAAGGCTTCAGCAAAACTGACAAAGCCCCATCACTTCGCTCACCCAGGCTCAATGAATCAACAAGCAGCAAAACACCCACAAACCTTTCAACATGCTAAAAGCAACAACCAAACCAGCAACTGCTTGGACCAACACCCAAGAAAACCAGCGAAGAAAGCCTGAGCCAGGCCAAGGCCAAGAAAATGGAAGTGAGGAACCATGAGGACCACAAAATAAAGGAAGAGGACCGACTGGTACCTTCTGTTTGCAAGTTTATCCACTAGTTCATTCCTTTCCCTAGGAACATTAATCAAGTAATACCTTAATTTGGGGCTCAAATCATCAATCTCCGACAAGACTTGACTAAGACGCCAAGGTCTTTTATCCTTGTTTGAGACCCAAGAAACTACATTGGAAGAGTCACTCTCAATATGAACGGGAGTGGTAAGAAAATTTCCCCGATCCACCAACATGTGAAGAGCTTGCCAAATTGCTAAAATTTCAACAACATTCGAATGGACCGTACCAACAGGGAGTGAGAAAATGGCCAAGGAAAGACCAGAGAGATCCCTCAAAATTCCACTGATGGCACCAGGGCCAGGGATCCCCTACACTAAACCGTCAACGTTAAAAGAGAGCTCGCCCTTATCAGGGGGAATCCAAGACGAAGCAATTGGGCTAAGGTTTTTTGCAAGCTTCCACCTTCACCGCAGCAATATTTAGAAAGAAATTAAGGGCGAGGACCGCAACATCCACCTTCTCTTGCTGTTCTAAAAAAATTTTAAAGATAACCATAAAAATTAAAACTGAAATCATTTTTTTCTTTACACTATCGGTATCACTTGATTGCTTTCCTTTACTATTACTTTGATAAACTTAGTTATCCAATTTATGGTGTAAAATTTACTGGAGGTCATATAGCTTATTTTCGTATCCTAAATAAGTATATAACTTTTAAGTTATTCTGTAGAGTTACTTTTACTCTTATTATACATTATAATTAGCTACTTTTTATCAATTCTAGTGTTAAGCATGACAAAAAGTATTGATTTGGCATAAAAAACCACTAAAAAAATTATAAAATAACACTTATAATTTTTTAACTTTTTCTATTAACAAGTTTAAACCTGAAATTCTAATTATATTATTTATGCTCCTAAACCCCGCTTTCTCTCTTGCTCGCATCTCTCCTTCTCAAAGACCGCCGTTCCTCACTCGCTAAATCTGGTGGAATTCCCCAGCCTCCGCACACCTCCGCTCCACCTTGCATCCCAAACTGCGCTCCCTCCGATTCTCTCTTTACCCCCAGCTCTACCCTACTTTTCCCAAAAAATCCCCATCCACCCGGCCTTACTTTATCCCCAGTCTTCGCTGAACAAATCTCTATGAAGACGATCGATGCCACAATCCGTCATCTCCGTGATGCCGATCGATGCCACGATTCGCCATTTTCACGATGTCGTTCCCATTCTCCACAACGCCTTTGCAGCCTCTCTATCTCTCTTGTCTTCGCCACCATCATTGCTGCTAACAAGGTTGTCTATAGCCTTCACCGACCATTGCTCACCAGTCGGCGATTCGGTCTAAAGATAAGATCTTGCTCAGATTGAAGCAAAGCTACTAGAAGCTGAAATCAAAATCGGCCTTGGTGGATTTTGTAGATAAAATTGGCCGTGTAGGAGTTCGGCGAAGTTCTGGGTTAATGAAATTTAGTGGTTGATGAATTGATTATTGGACAAATAGTGCACCTGAGCCTTGCTGCTCGAACGGCAACAGATGAGCGAAGAAGAAGATGAAATGGGAATTTGTTGATTTTGGAAAAGATTTTGGTAACAGACGAGCATAAATGGAAAATATTTTACAATCTTTTTGGGGGAAATTGTTAATTTTGGAATTCAAAAGGGGTCGAGTTGGTTTTGCAGTTGGATCTGAAAAAAATGGAGGTCGAGATGGCTGGCAGCGCTGCTGGCGTTAGTGAGGTTGACAATGACGAACGAGGAGCTGCGCTGATGAAGAGCAAAAGGAACTAGAGACATAGAGGGGTTTTTTACATTAGGAATGCCGAATGTGAACGACAGATTTAAAATTTTAGGGTTTAGAATTATTGAAAGAAAAAGTTAAAATACCACAAATGTTATTTTATAATTTATTTTGATAATTTTTTTATATCAGATCAATATTTTATATTATGTTTAATGTTGGAATTGACATAAAGTAGTTGATTTTCCTACTAAAACTTAGTATATGTCCTCATAAGAATTCTCAAACTTTTTCCTTTGTCATATAATTTCTTGTGTGATTGGAATATGCAGTCAAGACCTAAAAATATGTAATTTAATTATAACTTTTATAATATAAACCTCCATACTTCTCTCTTTATTATACTTGATCTCAAATAAAATAAAAATTGACAATCAAAATTTTAAAGTATTAACTTTATCTCTTACAACCAATTCAAAATTACTTGTTATGAGCCTCTACCATGAAATATAATATTCAAACAACAATTACATCTAATTTGATAGAACTTGTAAAATTTGATTGGCTCTAAAAACAGTAAAAATTAAAAAAATATTTTAATGTTTTTAGTACAGAAAAAAGTTAGTTGCTAAGAATAAAAATTTGTGTTAAAATATTAAAAGGGATGATCATGTATAAAAAATAATTCTAATAATATTTTCAATATTTTAAAATATTGAAAAATGTAAAAAAAATTTGCTGCTAAAAATCCCCTTATAATATAAGTAACTAATTCTAATAGCCAAGAAATTTGCTTTCATAACATTTTTCCCAATGACCTTTGGTATGATTGTAATTTTTTATTTTTTCCAAAATAGGTGCTTGAGCCATACTTGAATTACACTATTGCCCTAAGATAGACTAGATATGTAAGCTTTCATTTATTGTTTTCTAGATATAATTTGATAGTAATATGAAACCAAAAGCAACATGTGTTATGCAAAAAATAAAAAACTTTTAGTACCAATTTAGGAGTTTTAGCTACTAAAGGTAAGATTAACACAAAAAAATTGCATATAATACTTGATTATATAATATAGAATTAAGCACAAGCAATTTTCTAGTAAAAAATAAAATTTAGTTTAAAAGTCCATTTTAGTATTTTAGTGCAAATATAACTCAAATTAAATAGATAATAACAAAATGAGTTTCATTAAAAGAATAGAATAACTATAATGTAAAAGTAAAAAGGTAGTTAAACATTTTTACATTATCATATTTTTTTTTTTTTTGTGAGGATAAATCCTGTGTGCACCTGGCACATTTGTGCGTTAGGACAAGCACATACTTAATAAAATGAACACTCAACTCTCCACCAAACAGGTCAAGTGGTTAAAAGCACATTGGTCCGTCCTCGTTGGGAGGTTTGATGTTTCATGTTCGAAACTATACGTATCCAGTTCCGCCCCCATTTTTCATGAGACCAGTGAGTGTAAGGTTGACTTTTTTTTTTTTTTTTTAATCAGAGGACAAACAATGCTCATCTGCCATATCTCACCATGAAATTAAGACTGCAAGCCGTTTGACCCCTTTTTTGCTAGCTTAGGAAAATGTCTAATTTTACGATTTATATTTTTATTTATTTGCTTAATAATTTGTACTATAATTAATAAAAACACTATATTTGTGTCATTAATAGATAATTTGGACTATAATTAATAAAATCACCTTGTTAAAAAAATTATTCTTGCTTTTTTAAAAAGCTTATCTACTTTTTGTTCATTTTTTTCCCAAATTTGTCAATTAATGAAAGAATAAATATATACAACTACTGATAAAAAAATAAATAACTGCTAATAAAAGAATAGACAACTAATTTATCTAATGAACAATTATAAATTGATAAAAGAATAAACATGTGTTATTGAAAGAACAGACAGTATCTAAAGAACAAACAGAAATTGATAACAAAACAAAAAGCTGTTAGTGAAAAAATAAGCAATTACTGATAAAAGAACAAATAACTACTAATAAAAGAACAGACTTAGTTTATCTAAACAACAAGTAGGAATTGGTTAAAGAACAAATAGTTGCTAGTAAAAGAATAACTAACTACTAATAAAATAACAAATAATTACTCAAAAAAGAACAAATAAATAATTTATCTAAAGAACAAGCAGAAAGTGATAAAAAGAACAAACAATTACTGAGAAAAGAATAAATAAATATTACTAAAAGAACAAACAGTATCTAAAGAACAATTAGGAATTTGTAAAAGGACAAATAGCTGCTAGTAGAAAAACAAACAATTTCTGATAAAAAATAATAATAATAACTAATAAAAGAACAAACAACTTGTTTATCTAAAGAATAAATAAAAATTAATAAAAAAAATAAATAACTACTAATAAAAGAACATACAACTAGTTTATCTAAAAAACAAGTATGAACTAATAAAATAAACAAACAATTGCTAGTAAAAGAACAAATAATTACTGATAAAAGAACAAATAACTTCTAATAAAATAACAAAAAAGAACTAATAAAAAAATGGATAATATCTCAATTTTTTAGTGTTGTCTGTCTTTTTTAGACTTTCTTGTGTTAAGTTTCAGATTTTTTTAGGACATATTGGAGGTAATAATAGACTAGAGCAAAGAATGAAATAAAAAAATGAAAAATAAAAGGAAAAAAAAGATGAGAAGACAAAAATAAAAATAAAACTGGAAAAAGTAAATATAAAATAAAACTGAAAAGAAATAGAAACGAAGAGGTGCAAGAAGAATAAACAAAAAAACCGGGGAGAATAAAAAAAAAACTGAATAAGAAAAAAAATTGGGAGGAGGTTTTTGGGGCTTGAACTCGTTCTTTTCCACAGTCCAAGTGCAAGCAGACCAGTAGGTAATCTATGTATATTACGTGTCAGGGTCAAAATGACAATTTACAAATTTTTCAGGGATGACGCATGGATTTAAGCAGACCTCTTTTTATAATATATAGATACAGATTATCTTTTGTTTTAGATTTATTTTCATGACATTAGTTACCTATTGTCATGGTTACCTATTGTTTACCGTTATGTTAATTTACTCTATTCCTTTTTAGTAAGCTTTATATTTACCATCTTGTTTCATATTAAAAAGAGCAACATTCCTTTAATGACTTGTATAAATTTGATAAAATTGGCGATTTGGCCTTTTCACTCTTAAATGTAAATTGAAGAGGTAAAATGGAGAGACCGTTAGAGGGCGTGGCAGTTGGTCAGTTCAGGAACGCAAGGACAACGGTAACCTTGTTTCGTAAGGATGACTGGGAGAACCTTGACAGGTGTCAACTTCATTCTTTTTTACCAAGTTTCCTGACTCATGCCCAGAAAGTAATTTGCTCAAACTGTTCCAGAGGTTTGGTCTGGTCGTTGATGTTTTCACTTCTCAACGGAGAACAAGATCAGGACAAAGATTTGGGTCTGTAAAGTTTCTCATGAAGGGGATTTCGGTTCACTTGGAAGCCAAGCAAAACTAGATATGAAATGGGACTTAATAAGCTCAGAGTTAATGTCGCAAAGCTTGACAGAACACGTGAAGATTGGTCTGGTCGAAAGGCAAATAATCCCAGTTCCAAAGAGAAAAAGTTGAGCCATAACGTTCATACTTCTTAGGTTAAAACCTATATGGATGTAGTTAATGTTGAAAAGTATAATTTGTAATTTTTTATAATAAAAAAAGCAAGGCATGAAGACGACAAAGATTGAAATTTTTACAGCAAAGCAAACGTAAAAGAAGCTGATTTTTACAGCTAGTAATTGTTGAAAAGTGAGGCGGCACAAAAAAAGGTTGCTTAGTAGCAGAAAGCATATTGTCTTTTGCTAGAAACATTAAAGAACCAGCTATAAATTAGCACTGTAAATTAGTGGTAGAAGTAAAAATTGCGGCTGGGCATTCAAGTTCGTTTAGAACTCCTCCAACGAAGGCGGCAAATTTGTAATGAAATGTATTATGTCTCCATGAAATGGTATATTTTTCCTTTTTTTCTTCATTTTTCTTTCTGCCAAAATCTCTTTGTTCTTCTTTGCCCAAATCTCCTTCAAACTTTCTTTTAGAACCAAACAAATTTGATATCAAAGCCACGTTGAAGCAATAGCTACAAGCAGTGAAGTCATGTTCAATTATTCATAGTTTCTTGTTTTTATATTTAATGGCGAAAACTATGAATTTTGAAGTATCCAAATGAAGACATTATTTTTCTCTGAAGATTTATGAAAGTTGGTAGAATCTGACTTCAAAGAACCATATAGTTCAAAAGCATATACTAGTTAGATAGAAGTACATAAAAGATAATACAAGCAAAATGAGCAAAAGGATACAAAAGCCTTACTCAATATTCAACAAGGATTAAGTAAAACAATATTCTCACACATCATGGGTGCCAAAAGATTGAAAGATGCTTGGGAAATATTGAAGAAGCAATTTGATGGCCAAGAAAAAGTTATCTTCATAAAATTGCAAATTTTATGGAGGAACTTTAACAATCTTTCAATGAAAGATGCAGAGAGTGTTCAAGAATTTTCTTCAAAAGAAAAAAAAATAACAAATCAAATAAGGAGCTTGGGTGACAATATTGAAAATATAGAGATTAATGAGAAAATTTTACAGAGTCTGCCAGTTAAATTTGAGCATTTTGTTGTAACAATTGAAGAATCAAAATATCTATTAAAATTAGCAGTTTATGATTTGATTGGCTCTTTAGAAGCACATGAGAGCAGAATTAGCAAATTCTTAAGCCAAATAGTAGAACATGCATTCCAATCAAAGATGAATATAGGAGACAATATCAGACAAAATAACCAAGGTAGAGGTTCGTTCCATATCAGAAGAAGAGGAAATCGAGCCCGAAGTCCTGGCCATGGTAGAGGAAATCAAAATGATTTCAACTAAAAAAGTTATTCAAGCTCAAGTTGCAAAATGTGGAAAGTCCGGTCATAAATTAAAAGATTACCAATTCAAGTGCCGGCGTTGTAGAAATCTAAATCATTCAGAAAAAGATTATTGGTACAAAGATCAAAGCAACAATGTGAATTTTTCAAAAGAGCGTGAAGGTGGAGAAGTATTTTATTCTTGTTTAATTGTCGAGAAAGAATCAGGTATTGTATGGTATGTGGATAATTAATACAGCAATCACATGACTGGTGATAAGCAAAAATTTATAAAATTGCATAAAAATTATTTTTTAAAAGTAATGCTTGGTGATGGCAAACTCCATGATGTTAAAAGCAAAGGAGTTATTGCAGTTGATAGCAATGGAGGTAACTCTAAATTTATCACAAATGTTTTTTATGTTCCTGATTTGACTTAAAATCTATTAAGTGTTGGGCAACTTTTACAAAAAGATTATACACTAAATTCTGCAGGTGGTGCATGCATTATTAAAGATAAAAAGAAAAGCATCATAGGTGCAAAAGTTAAGATGAGCAGGAACAATGTTTTTCCTTTAGCTATGCCACTACATGATGATCTTGTTTTGAAAAGTGATATAGCAGAGGAGTCATTTCTATGACATTTAAGGTATGCATATCTGAATTATAAAGGCTTAAAATTATTAAAGGACAAAAATATGGTCATTGGTAGGCAAAATTGATAAAGTCTATGAAGGATGTATATATGGAAAAATGCACAAACTCCCATTTCTAAAGGCATCTTGGAGAGCAAAGAAGCCTTTAGAGCTAGTGCGCTAAGATATAGTTGGTCTAGCCAGAACTCCATCATTAAATGACAATAGATACTTCATTCTATTTGTAGATGACTTCATTAGAATGATTTTGATTTATTTCTTGAAAGGAAAATTAGAAGCCTTTGAAGTATTCAAGAAATTTAACCACTTGTAGAAAATGAAAGTAGAAAATCCATCAAAATTTTGATGACGGAGTGTGGTGGAGAATATACTTCTATAGAATTTATCAAATTTTGTCAAGGAAATGGAATCAGGAGGCAGTTTACAATTCCATGCACCTAGCGGTAGAATGGAGTTGAAGAAAGAAAAAACAAAACAATTGTTGAAATGGCTTGAAGCATGTTAAAAAATAAGGGAATTCCAAACAGTTTTTTGGCAGAAGTAGTAAACACAGTAGTTTGCGTCTTGAATAAACCTCTGACAAAAGCTATGCTCAACAAAACTCTATATGAGGCATGACATCATAGAAAACCCCTAGTACAACAATTTAGAATATTTGGTTATAGCTTATACTTATATTAATGCCCAACAAAAAGAGAATTTTGATCATAAAAGAGAAAAATATATCTTCACTGGATTTAATGATAAATCAAAAGGTTATCACTTATATAATCTAGACACACATAAATTTATTATTGCTTGAGATGTTGTTTTTAATGAAGCAGAAACTTGGAACTGGCAAGAAGATAACTGCAGATAACCAAAAATAATCTAAACAATGGAGCCTAAAAGATATCAAGTAGATCATGGTATTGGATCTGACAAGACAAATACTAAGGCCGGTCCATCTATTTCAAAGCAACCAGATGACGTTGCACTAGATTATGATACTCCTCTAAGAATGGTTTGAAGTTTAGAAAATATCTATGAAAGTACCCAAAGATTATCTTCATTTGCATGCAAACCCCAGAGTTTTGAAGAAGCTGCAAAAGATGAAGTCTAGACTAAAGCTAGTGATAAAGAAATTAAGATGATTGAGAAAAACAGGACTTGGGAGCTAGTTGATCTACTTGAAAGCGAAGATATTATTGGCCTAAAATGGGTCGACAAGACCAAGTATAATGAGGATAGATCAATTCAGAAGCATAAGGCTCGACTAGTTGTAAAAGGTTATTCATAACAACCGAGAATTGACTAAATGAAACATTTGCACCAGTAGTGCGCATGGAGACAATTAGAACAGTTTTAGCATTAGCAGCTCAAATGAAGTTGTCAGTTTATCAGCTTGATGTGAAATCAACGTTTCTCAATGGAGAGTTTGCTGAGGAAGTATATGTGGAACAACCTCAAGGTTACAAACTTAAAGAGAATGAACAAAAGGTTTACAAATTGAATGAAGCATTATATGAACTAAAGCAAGCCTCTCGAGCATGGAATATAAAAATTGATAATTACTTCCAATAAAGTGGATTCTAAAGAAGCCAAAGTGAACCACCACTTTATGTGAAAAATGAAGGTACAAGTGATCGGCTCATAGTTTGTTTATATGTTGATGATATCATATATATAGAAATAAATCCAAAGATGATTGAACAATTCAAAAAGGCTATGATGGAAGAATATGATATAACAAATTTGGGCATCATGAAGTATTTCTTGGTAATTCAGATACAACAATCAAAAGTTAAAATATTTATTTTACAAGAAAAATATGCCCATGATATACTTAAAAAATTTCAGATGAGCAATTATAATTCTATAGCTACACCACTCTTTGTGAATGAGAAGCTGAAAGAAGATGACAAAGTACCAAAAATGGACATATATATGTATCAAAATTTAGTTGGTTTCCTTATCTATTTGAAAAATACAAGGCCAGATATAGTTTATTCAATTAGTCTAATTTCAAGGTTTATGAATCAACCAAGTAAGTTACATTTTACAGTAGCAAAAAGGATTCCTAGGTATCTACAAGGTACTAAGAAGCTCGAGATTCGATATATCAAAGAAGCCGACAACAGATTAGTTGGATATACTTATAGTGATTGGGCAAGTTTATCAGATGAATGAAAAAGCACGTCGGGATATATATTCAGTTTTGGAGCAAAAATTATATCATGGGCATCCAAGAAACAGAAAAGTTTATCACTATCATCCACTTAAGTAGAATATATAGTTGGAACAGATGTAGTATGTGAAGTAGTTTTATTAAGAAGAATTCTAGTTGACTTGTAACAAAAACAAGATGGTCTGACAATTATTTATTGTGACAATATGTCAGCAATAACTTTGACAAGAGATCTAGTGTTTCATGCATGAACAAAACATATCGAATTACGATATCATTTTATGAAAGACTTGGTGCAAAAAGCTGAGGTCTAGTTGAAATATACTAATACGAGAGCTAGTTAGTAGATATCTTTACAAAGGTTATGACGAAAGAAAAGCTTCTAAAGTTTCAAGAAAAGGAAAAAATTACAAATTAAGAGGGGGAGTATAATTTGTAATTTTTTATGAGAAAAAGTAAGGAATGAAGATGATAAAGGTTGAAATTTTTACAGCCAAGCAAATGTAAAAAGAGCCAATTTTTACAGTTAGTAATTGTTGAAAAGTAAGGCGGCACAAAAGAAGGTTGCTTAGTAACCAAGAAATCATATTGTGTTTTGCTAGTACATTAAATAACCAACTATAAATTAGTGGTAGAAGTCAAAATTGCGTCTGGGCGTTCAAGTTTGTTTAGAACTCCTCCAACTAAAGTGGCAAAAAGAACTTCTATAAATAGGCATGTATCTTGTTATATGTATTAATTTTGTAATGAAATGTATTATGTCTCCATGAAATGAAATAGCATATTTTTCCACTTTCTCTTAATTTTTCTTTCTACCTAAATCTTTTTGCTATTTTCTGCTTAAATCTTCTTCAAATTTGCTTTTAGCACCCAATGGTTAAAGGATCGAAGATCGTTACTAAGAAAACTAGATATGGAATGGAAGAGGATTGGGGAGGGATCGACTTTAACTCCAGGTTTAATAATATCATCATTAATAAACTGAAAGGATTTTATGAAAATCTGCATAAGGAGCTTATAGAAGCAGAGAAGACATGGAACTGGGATGCAAAATTGGCTTTGAAATGACAGAACAAGACTTAAGTGAACTGAATTCCATATGTAGGGAGGTAACAAAGGATGGTAAAGTTGTTGAAATTCATAAAAGGGTTCATGTAAGTGTTAATGAAGATGCTTAGCTTCAATATTAAAGGCTTAGGAAAGAAAAGGACAAAGTCACATGTCAAGGATATGTTGAGGAGAAACTAAGCAGACTTCATTATTCTTGAAGAAACCAATGGCACCAACACTGCACTATCTTTATTATAGATAAGTAACAACAAGTTTACTCCATTAAGAAGAATGTTGATGGTCTTTCAAGGGTAATCTTGTGCATATGTAATTCATAAGCTTTTACAAAAGAAGATGTCTACTGCCATGATAGTTTTCTTGGATTAGTGGGTCATTCAAAAGATGTAGAGGGTGTATGCACCCTAATGTCTATTTAAGAATATAGGGAAAATTTAAACTTGATTCTGTTTAATTTTCAAGGACATTGGATTTGCATGAGAGATTTCAACTCATTAGTTTCTGAGGATGCAATAAAAGGTTGCTTAAACAACATTTCCAAGATATAGCCCTTCAATGATTTCTTTTAGGAGGTTCATGCCAAATGTACATGGTTTAACTCCCAAGGTACCAAAATGAGCAGGATTAATAAGGCAATTGTATTTGAAGATTTTCTAACTTATGGCCTTGTTTTGTCTTCATTGACTTAGAAAAGAATTTATCGGATCTTTGCATTATTCTGATCAAGTAATCTTAATTTGACTTTGGCCCATACAATCCAAAGTCTTTAATAACTGGTTAGATCATAAACAGCTTCCACCTTTTGTTGAGAAGTAATGAAATTCATTGAGCATTGATGGGCTTAGTAGATATTTTCTTAAAAAGAAACTAAAAAGACTCAAAAATGGGTTAAAGCTCTGGAACAAAAATATATTTGAGGATGCATGGAAAAATTTGGAGACCAACTAACTATTAAGATGAAAAAGGTTAGTGGTCACTACCCTGCTTGGCTAGGGTGTCTTTCTTCGTGTGAGACTTCACTTCTTTGACTTACAAGGACTTTTTTTTTCTAGCAGTTGTGAAGGATTCTCTCTAGTCTAAGTAGGCTTAAATCTTTTTCTATGTTAATGTGTGTTCATTCTCTAATCGTTTGTTAGTGGTTTAGCACCTTAGAGTTTTTATATATATCTTGTGCTGGTCCAAGTTCTGCAATTGGGTTTGGTGCGTTATGTTTGATGATGGAGGATCTTGGTTCACGCTTTACTAGTATGAGTCTGACAGTAGAGAAAGTGGCCTTTTGTCATTTGGTTTAATGAATTGAGCTTGTGGTGGATTCTTAGACTTGATGGTGGCACTAAAGGTGTTGTTTAATAGGGTGGTTTGGGTAGAGAATCTCTGTGAAGCTCTTAGGAAGGCATGGTAGTTTAATGTCCCCATGACCTTGCAGGCAGTGAGCCCAAACCCAAGCCTCAACCTGTTTATTATGAATTTAGAGAAGGATGAAGACATTAACATTGTGTTCCGTAATGGGCCATGAAGTTTTAATGACTGATTGATTGTAATGGGGAATCTACAAAAAAAGGGATCATCAAACCTTGCTTTAGTTTAACAGAATGGCTTTCTAGATCCATATCTTTGATGTCCCGTTCACCTGGTTTTATCTAGACTTTACAAAGACATTAGCGAACGGCCTGGGCATGGGAATTCGAGTGGACTGCTTAGGACCATATTTGCTGGTTTGAGTAATGGTCAATATCTCTTGGCCACTTTAATGAAGGATAATGGTAGAAGACGAGGATGGGCAAAAATGTTTTCATGTTAAGTAGGAAAGGTTCCTGGATTTCTGTCACCTTTATGGAAAACTTGATCATGTAGGGAAGGAGTGTATGGGCTGCTTTGTTGAAATGGACAGTAATGAAAGCCAATACGGGGCTAATTGAGACTTAAAAACTCAAGCTGTGGGATGGCTGGCCATCAGCATGTTGATGACCACTCGAGATGGTCAGGTGGAGCTTTGCAAGAGTTAATAGGGCATTCAAAACAACACCAAGATAGCCAACTCTCCAAGGACCAATCGCTGATAGTGGTGAACTTTGGCCCAATAATCCTTATTTTGGACAGTGCTGGGATTCAAGAAAATTATGACAAAAAGGTGACAGAAACTACTACTTCAACTGGTTGGTTGGATAGGGATGTGTAGAGGAGGTTAGTGCAACTGTGCGAGTAAAAAAAGTCAATCTTGACAATTAGAGTTCTCAATTGGCTAAGGATTTTTTGGTTGGCTTAATAGAAAGGGTGACACGAGGAGCTGGGAGAGGAAGGCCAGGGGCCCGTGCTAAAATAAGAAGGAATGCAGCTCGAGTTAAGGAGCGAGTTAATTCCTTTGAATTCCATCCTAGGTTCTGGTAAGCTCGAAGGTTCTAAAGGTACAAGGTCTTCTCATACCATAAAAAAAAAAGGGGTCAATCAGGTTGATCAAAAAGGTTAAGTATTTAAACCAAAGAAAGGTATGGATTCACTTTTTTAGGCAGGTTCAACGAAGACTCTTTTGGCTGAAAAATGAGTTTATTTAATTTGCACTACTAGAGTTTAGGGTCCACCACTATAGTTCATGCCTTGCAAAAGGAAATCTTGAAATAGATTCCAAATGTAGTCTTTCCTTTTGAAACTCAGAAAATTGCTTATGAGATGGAAAAAAACAATAAGAACATTAAGGTTTCAATCGGATTTTGCAGTTTCATGTGATTGGAGAAAGCAAGGCTTAACATTATTATGGTGGGATGGCTAGAACATGGAGCTCCTTCCATGCTCTCAGTACCATATTAATGTAAAAGTGTCTATAATGAACCTTGTTTGGCAATTTTGAAATTTGAGATTTATGTGTCAGATTAAAGATTTATATGTTTAATTGTGATTTTTTGATTTATGTATGCTTCTATATTTTATATGTATGTTCTGGGTTTATAATGAGCACAAATATATATAAGTATGCTTCTGTGACTTATATGTTTGTTCTGGGTTTGTAAAGAATATAGATATATATGTATGCTTCTGGGGTTTGTATGTATGCTTATGAGTTTATTAAAAATATAAGTATACAAGTATACTTTTGGATTTTACATGTATACTTCTAAGTTTGTAAAAACCATAGATACATGTATGTTTTTGGATTTTATGTGAATACTTTTGGATTTTTCTTGTAAAGAACACACATATATATGTATGCTTCTGGATTTTATATGTATGTTTGCGAATTTTAAGAAATTAGGTTCTTATTTTACAAAATGAGTTTCTATATATGAAATTGAATATTCTTCATAAAATCTAATTAAAACTCTCTAAATATGAAACTAAATTCTTCACATATTAGACTGACAACCAATTGTACGAAACTGATATCCGAATATATGTCACTCTCTGAATACTTTTTATGCGAAAAAATGAAAGAATTAACTCATTTTTAAATAATTACCATATTTATCATATTATATTTATTTTTTTATTAAGACTATTTTAAATGAATTCAAATTTAAAAATTTCCCATAATTAAAAATTTAAATAAAGTTAATATATTCCATAATTATCTCAATCAAATATAACTTATCATAATAAATAAAAGTTACTATTTTTATTCAAACCTAAATCTTTAATCCTAACAGACTATCTCTTTCTCCCTACTGACGTGAAGTGTGTGTTTGTGCACATGGGTGTACAATCTAATGCCTCTCATCTCCTGGACTGGTTGTTATCGAAGTTGAGTTAATTTAATGATGAGCATTTCCTTAAAAAAGTATATTTGGGGATGTATTTTTCTTTTTCAAATTTCACGTCTAATTTATAACCAACTTTAACAAAAGTTAATGATACAATTGGTAAGAAATGTTTTTGTATAAGCATAAGCTTTTGTGAAAGCTTGAGTTTGCAATTAATAGCATATAACTCTCCTCTCGGTGTTTTAAATCGACTATTGAGAGAAAAATTGCTAGAACTTTACATGGTGCTTACATAGATGTGGAAAAGGAACAATGAAAAAGCGTATTTAGTTTGTTTCAAATTAAATTCAATATATTATTTTATATTATTTTTATATAAAGTAATTATTTATTTAAATTATTAATTAGGAAAAAATTAATTAAAAAATTTGCTTTTAAGAAAAAATATTCTAAAACTACCTTTCCAATTTCTTAAAGTGTAAGATTTCAATAATTTGTACAAATAATCATTTATACAATAATAATACATGATAATATATTAAATTTAATCTGAAACAAAAGTATTTTATGCATTGGCAGTGTAATTTTTTTCAGGGAAAGGTCAAAACATGTCCTATAACTTTTGAAACTTTTCTAATTTCTATATCTTCACAACTTTCTTTTTGAGTCATATTTCTTAAAAAACATTATTACTGTTAGTCTTATAAACAGAAAACTTAACAAAAATCTGATATGGCGGAAAACAGACATTAAAAATAAGAATAAAAAATCAAACTTGGATATCTAAGATAGTAACTTTTATAATTAAGTTACCAGGTTCTTATTTTTTTCACAACTCACCCCTAGAACTCCAAATATTCTCTTCTGGTACTGTTGTTCTTTAAGCACAAACCCGCTACATTTTCTTTTCTCTCTTCTCCCTGAGAGTAAAGAATAATGAATAATTTTCATACTTTCCAATTGAAAAATACAAGTTTTTAAGTGATAACACAAATTATGATCAAAAATTAAAAACATACAAAGTTTCTGGAAATGGAGAATTCTCGGTAGGAAGTGGAATACAAACCTTCCGCCAAGCAATAGCCAAATCATGTTCTGGCAAGAAAGCCGGAGCTGAATAACCTCAATCCCAATCCAAATGTCAATGCTTGATTATACTGCCGCACAATTTTATAATTAATTAATCTTCTTATATATCTATATATTCATTAGTTTATAAATCTATTTTTTCATCATCTATGAAAGCATCATTATTACATTGTTATTGTCGATATAAATATCCTTTCTGTAGTATACTTATGGCTCATTTTATAAAATTGTGTAGTTTATTCTTCCAAGTTTCTATAAAAGCATGAAGAATTAATAAGAAAAAGATTATATTGTCTTATAATGGAATCCATAAAGAACAATAAAATATATATACAATGAAATATTACAAAATTGATTGTGAAATATTAAGTAATGAGCTATTTAATACACTATTATTAATTAATATTTTTAATTTTTCATTTGACTTGTACATCAAATAAAATTCTATAATTTAATAAGCTCAAAATATATTTTTAAAATATATTATTTTTTAAATTTTTATTTTTTAAATTTTTATTTTTGAGTTAGATAACTTGTAAATAATTAATTACGTTCTAAAAGAATTTTTTTCAAGTGATTGTTAAGTAAATAAAGTGCTAGTTTTTAAATGGATCAATTGACGTGATATCCTCATTCTCATGGTATATTCCATTGATGTAATGGCAATCAATGATCTTAAAACATAGAACCTGCACATTTCAATTAGAGTTACACAGTTCTAGATTTCTTTTGAATTCAGGAGTGAATTGTAAGAAAATAAGAACCTAGTGACTTAATTATAAAAGTTACAAAACTAGATGTCCAATTTTGATTTTTTCCCCTTGTTCTTAATATCTGTTTTCCGACATATCAGATTTCCGTTAAGTTTTCTGTCTATAGGACTAACAATGATCACGTGTTTTAAGATATAGGATTCAAGCAGAAATTTGTGAAGATATAAGACTTACTTAGAAAGGTTACAAAAGTTATAGAATTCTTTTTTACCATTCCCCATTTTTTTCCCATCTCAATCAACATCTTGGGCTTAAAACCTTGCATGTAACTTTCCAGAATATCAATAGATCGGTGGTTCAAAGAAAATGGTCTCTGGATCATTCTAAGAAGAAAAGATTGAGGTGTCATCCTTAGTTACTATGATTTTTTTAAAAAGAAAAAAAAATTCCACTATGACTATCCGTTTTCTCATGCTGATGAACCATCGCCTTACCATATCCCTGTTTATCATTATTTCATTTTTCAGTTGTACCCAACCATCCAAAGTTCTTTGTAATATTTATTATTCATATCAATTAATCTATAATTTTTTATTTTTAATGTTTTAGTATGTAAATGAAAAAAATTTATATCTAAGTGATAAATAAAGACTTATAGTTTTTAAATATATTTTTTATATTTTTTTCTAACAAATAATAATATGAATAATTTCAAGTCAAACTTAAGTAACAAAAAATTGTTTCAAATAATATGAGAATGAGGTAGTAGCACTTTTAGAATCAGGGGAAAGGCGCAAAACGGAGGAGATTTGGTTTCCAAGCGAATTCCAAATGTTATAGAATAATGTCGTGACGCTGATTTCAAAAGTATGGTGACCATCAGATCACAATCTGTGACAGTTTGTGACTCATCTCAGTTAAATGAAATGTTCAGATCAATTACAAGTACTTACAGGTTGTGATGTTCTAATTTTCCATTTGGAAAACATGTTAATGAAAAAAAATCATTTTTAATCCTTTATTTTAGGTTGCAAATCTAGTTATAATTTAAATTTCAATGTTTGACAGTGTCAAACTTTTCTAACCATTGCATAATGCATGTTAGTCCTTCAAACTAGGGAACCCTGTTTAGTCGAACCGAAATTGAAATGTTCCATCAATGGTTCCGCAATGTACTTTCTTTACAGACATAGTTGTCAATTTTTATTCTCATCCAAATCACTTTCTTATTCACAAGTTCCTTGGGTGAAATTATTGGTCCCAAATCTTTAATTTTTATTATAAATTAATTTTTAATCTCCATTTTGTTGTAAATTGATCCAAAATATTTATAATTCATTGAATATCAGCTCCTAGTTATAGGTAAGACTGATTTTGTACAAAACCTGATTTATAAATAGGAAAAACTTAAATTTAAGTAGTTCATTAACTATTAAAAAATTACGATACAGTTTGAATTTATAATAAGAAGAAAGTTATAAAATAATTTAAACTAGAATTTGAAAAGTTGATGCCAAATATGTATGTGATAGTTAATAAATTCAAGCTATTTAGTGGTTGTTTTATAATAAATTTAAATTGTATCATAAATTTTTTTAATATTTAATGGACCATTTAAACTATCTATTTCCCTCTATATAAATTAGATTTCCATGTCAACTTAATATTGCTTAGGGTTAGGAATCGATATGCAATAAATTGATTTGCAATAAAATAAAATTTGAGGACAAATCTGCAATGGCAACTAATAATTTGGGACTTGTTATGATTTTTAGCCTAGGTTTTTCTCATAGATCATAAAATAGAAATTTAGTGCAAATGATACACTACGGAGCTAATCAAGAGGTGCAAGCGTAGAGATTAACTAAATAAAGGGAAGAGAGGTGTAGTCATATTAAATGCTAGAGCTACCCGCTCCAATCGAATGTTGACCACCGATTAATGCGCGAGAGGCTCAATTGTAACTATAACTTATTAGATTAGCTAATTCATATGTTCACTTGGCTCCAAAGATCAACATGGTACCAGCATGAACTGGGTAGAGTCAGGGAGAATGGTAATAAATGTAAACTTATGTGAACCGCTACAAGGACGGCTTGTGTGAGTCCCTGGAGTTCTTCCATTGTTGAGGAGCGTTATGGAAGAAGTGTCCTTTGTTGGAGTATGGAGGCATTAATTCCCATCTAAACCTAAGTTGCTGCTCTATTCTAATTTACCAACATCAAGCACTATCCACAGCAAAAATGTCTAATATGTGAGTAGGCACTCGATGCTTGCTTTTACTCTAAGAATGGTGGAGATGGCTGGGGTAATAAATGACAACATGAGTGTTGTGCTAGGTAGCCTGTAGAGAAAACTAGTTGTTGGATGAGTTCATCTCTCCATACTATTATAGATTGGGTATGGAATTAGGCATTAATTGTAGAATACATACTCATCCTTCCCAACCTAGTAACCAAAAGAGATAAAACTAAAAAGGTGAACCAATCAACTTGCCATTTAAGAAGGGTAATTCATTGTTAATGGATTGGTGTACAAGTCAGCCCACACATTTTGGGATCCTAAATGTCCCAAAAAAAGGTGCAACATCAATCCATTCTCTAATTGTAGTGATATCATACA
Organism: Aquilaria sinensis; assembly: GCA_005392925.1. NCBI lineage: Eukaryota > Viridiplantae > Streptophyta > Magnoliopsida > Malvales > Thymelaeaceae > Aquilaria > Aquilaria sinensis. Next base: position 17,514 of record SMDT01002908.1, on the reverse strand, counting down.
TGGTTAGAAAGGCTTCCATGAATGGCCAAATTCATAGTTGTAGGAAGGGCCTTGAAGGTTACTTAGATAGACCTTAAATTTCTAGACAATATTGTCTATCGAGATTTTTTTTAATATGTTGCCGCCAAATTGAAGAGCACTGTAGATTTTTAGAAACTCTAAGCTATAGTAATGTTTAGTGTTATATCTTGTGACAGAGCCCTAAACACATTTAGATTATGGCTATACAGAGAGTTAATATATGTGGGAGTGAAAAGATCAAGAGGAATCCCTAGAATCTAGATATCTTCCAATACTCAAATTGATAAACCATTCACAACATTCCATTGGTGATGCAATTGAGGATAGCTCGATTGTGTACCAGTCTTCAGAGAAGCATTTCTAGCCGATTTAGCTATCTAAATGGAATGGGAATGGCCATACTTGGCCAAGAGGACTTGGAAGATGAGCTTATTTGGGTTGTTGGTGAAGATTCTCTAGCAAGTTTTGCCAATAAGAGCCTAGTTAAATAACTGAAAGTCCTTAACCCCTAGGCCTCCTAGACTCTTTGGTAATCCCTGGTGTTTACCATTTGTATCATGGGAGTTTGACCATTAAAAGTAGATGAATTGATTGAAAAAATGCATAAAAAAGAATTTAACAGATACTTTAAAAAGCGATGTAACATAAATGGGGATGGAAGGGAGTGTGGATTGTATTAAAGCTAAGCCCCCTACATTATTCATGAACTTCCACTTTCGAATTTTAAGATAATGTTTTATTTTGTTAGCTAGAAAATGGTGAGGGTAAGATCATGAAATGTCTTAATGAAAACTAATTACTAAAATATTGAGGATACCATCATTTATCTTGAAAGGGAGAATCTAGCAAAGCTTATACGAAGTAGCTATGAAGTTTTTCAAGCAAGATTTTGACTCAACCCCTCTTTCACACCTTACAGAGCCCCATGCTAGATGTTCTTAGTCTGTGCCTCCTTAATTTTCCCACTTTTAGTTCAAACAAGGTCATTTTTTTTCTCACTAAATTAGATAGTTAAGGATGAACTTTTTTTAACTATATGGTATACTTTCTCCTTTGACCAGTTTAGTCAAGCTGCTTGGACTAAAACCAAAAAATAGTGGTTTTTGGGGTTTGATCCTCATCAAACACCTACTCACCATTGAAACATTAAGCTTCAATTTTCATGGGTTAGGAGAACCTACAATAATTCATCACCTCAGAGGTAAAGTTGACTATAACCATCCTAATATTCTATTCTTAATAAAGACTAAATTAGATGGAGATATAGCTACTAGTAAGTTGTCCTATTTAAACTTTTTAAACTCGATCATTCTTGATGCAATTAGCTGAAAAGGCCATATGTGGGTTGGATGGACTAAGACTAAGACTTTTTTTTTTTTAAAAGGCAATTCCTAATTTGACTAAGCTTTCAAGATACTAGTTGGAATCAATATTTTGTAGGTTGTAATTATGGCAACCCAAATGTAGCTCTCTATCATACTACACTATATAGCATATTGGAGGTGATTCATAATTGTGATGGTCTTATGGTTCTATTGGCATTTTAACCAAGTTCTTTTCTCTATGAAAAAACAAAGCAGATATGTTCATGTTTTCTTGCAGTAAAGCCTTTGCACTCTTTCATTGAGGACCTAAGCTTAATTAGGTTACTTTATAATGGCCCTTTATTCATTTGGACTAACTTTCAAAATGGTGATGATTTTATCAGTAAGGTACCCTTGGTAAAGGTTTTTGTAATACTACATGGCTGGAACTTTTTCCCACTATCAAGCTCATTGATTTGGCTACGCAATAGTCAAACTATGCTCCCGTGCTTTTGGGTTCGAATCTAATCACTGTTTTCTTCCATCCACCTCCATGTTTTGACACATTTTGGAAATATGAGGAGATCATTAAGTTAGTATGGTCATTTTATATTCAAGGTTCAAGAATGTTTCCATTTTCACTCTAAATGCATACAACAGATTTCTTTATTATACCATTAGAATAAAATTTATGTTCGTAGTCTCCAAAAAAAATTTTGAAAAATCAAAGCAAAGCTGGTTCAAGCTTAAAGTTCACGAAATGTCTTGGCCAAGCATGAGCTAATCTAAAGCCTTTGAAAAGAAAGTATCTCAATATTGACTGACAAAAAATATCCTTGGGCACAACAATTTAAGATTAATTGGTTGGGTATAGGAGACTATAACACAAGGTTTTTCCATCCATAAACAAAGACTTGTAGGCTTAGATCCCAAATCTCGACCTTGAAAAATTGAAAGGATCAGTGGTTGTACTATGAAGAAGACATCTATTAACATATCCATTAATCACTTATGGACATTTTCTCTAACAATTTTACTCCTACTAGTCATGCTTAGTCTATCCTATGCTCGATTATTCAAAGGGTCTTTACTGGTCATGCTTAGTTTATCCTATGCTCGGTTATTCAAAGGGTTTTTACTGGTCAATAATATGAACATGTTATGTTCCTTTTTATAGCATATGAGGTGAACAAAACAGTCTTCTACCAAGGGAGTTATGAAGTTCCTAGCCTTGATGGAATCTCGTAAGTAGTCTTCAAGAAGTATTAGGGTATTTTGCATAAGTCTATAACTGATGTTGTTATGCCTTTTGTTAATAATGGTTGTTTGCTCTGCCAATCAATAAAGCCTTTTCCACCTTAATTCCTAGAACTATGGATGTTCAGAATGTTGATGATTTGCAATGTATTAGCCTTTTTAGTACTCTTTATAAGGTAATTGCTGATGTGCTAGTTAACCAACCCAAACCAGATGTTAATACCTTAGTGTCTAAGCATTGGAACACTTTTGTCATGGGCCATTAGATCTAAGATAACATTAATTTTTCTTCATGAGTTGTTGCATGTTGACAAACAAACTAGTTTCTCCAGTAGCCTAGGGTTTATAAGGTTGCTTTAAAGATTAACATCTACAAGGCTTATAACAAACTTAACAAACTTTAATGGTCTTTTCTAAAAAAGGCCCTTCAAATCATGCATTTTTCAAGCTATTGGATTCATCATATGATTCAATGCATTGCTACGATTTCCTATTCTATCATAGTTAATGGTTGTTCCATAGATTGATTCACTCCTGGGAGAGATCTTTAAAAGGAGATCTACTTTCTCCTAAATGCGTGTTCTTTGTAAAGAAGCCTTCTCGAGCTACCTTGCAATGTTGCATTATTCTTGGCATGTTATTGGTTTAAAAGCTAGTTAGAATAACATCCTTATTTTTTTTGGCTTCCACTAGCTATTGTGTATACTTTTCAGGAAAACTCATAATTATTTTTCTACTATAGTTAATTGTAAAAAATTAGAATGAATGTTTAATTGAAATGTTCCTTCAAACTCTATTGACGCCTTCTGTAAGATACTTTCTTTTAACCTTAATTCTGTCATCTTGAACTATTTGGGGACCCATTTTTGCCAAGATATGTCTAAAGTAGCTATTTATAATTTCTTGGCAGATACAAATAAAGAAGCTTGAAAATTAGAAAAAGAAATTACTAAACAATGTTGGTCTATTAACCCTAATCCACTTTAAATTTTTCTTTATACCACTATACATCATGTCCTTGTTCAAAGTTATTACTCCCTTGTGGGATTCACTTTCTAAGAATTATATCAGATTCCAATTGAATGGTTCTTGTGATCAGAAAAGTCTCCGTATAAATCATAAAGGCCTCTTGATGCTCCTAGAAGGCTTTGGCGGCATAGCAATAAAAGATCTTCAATTTCTTAATCAAGTTCTATAGGGGAAAACTTTTAAGCACATCTTTACTAGCAATAGGAGTAAATTGGTGTTTCGGGTTCCACTCACTAAGCATGGCTCTATCTACCCATTTTGAATTGGAAAAATTTCTAAGAATGCATGTCAAGTTTTAAAAAGTTTAGTGTGTGGCAGATCTTTTTAATCTTCATGCCACATCAGTCTATTGGTAATGGCTCCTTCATTAGAGTTTAGAAAAATATTTGGATCCCTAGATTTAACTCTGTCCATTTGTGCAATTCTTCTATTATCCCTATCAGTAATCATGATCTCCTAGTTCCAAAGAATTAAACGTTTCTTTTCTTTACTTGTTATTCCATAAGGTAGTGGTTCAAAAAATTCTACTATTAGAATGCACAAATGTATCCAAAGGTGATGTAATCCAATAGTTGGAACACTAATTTGGCTCCTTCAACATTAAACAGGGTTGTACTAAAGCTCTTATGGACAAATTTATTAGCCGTCTTAACCCTAGAAAGGACTTGTTGGCTTTTGCTCCACATAAAATTATTAAAAGCCTGCTGGGTCTAGCTATTACATAAAAGTTCAAAGTCTTCGTCTGGAAATGCTTTTCCAATACCCTTCTTACAGATCGTTCTAAAATACCCAGTTCATAACCATACCCTCTTTTTTTCAAATTCCTCAAACTTTTCAGAAAATGTCAGTTAATGACCCAAGTTAGGAATTAATAGCAAAACGACCATTAGACTAATAAAAGTAAAATGTAACCTGTTGTTCCGATAACAGGTTGCAATGGAGAAGGGATAGGCGTTAACAGGGGAAAAAGAAGGGAAAATTACTGAAATAGGCAAAGTAAATATAAAATATATATTTATTTTCAGGTATTATGGGTATTAAATATAAATATATATTTATTGGGAAATATAATTGTACGCAATAAGATGAGAATGACTAGAAAGAATTATTGTATGTATTATAGATAATAAATATATAAAATATATAATTAATTTTTTGTATTTGGTGGATTAGTAAGTAAAAATAATTGAAAATGAATGTATTATATTGGTATTAGATATAAAATATATATTCATTTGTACGTAAGAAGATAATAAATAAGTGTAAAATTAAGGTGCGATTGAAGGTAAAGAAATGTAAGAATTAAGTGAAAAATTCAGTTGTAAGTTATTTTTATAGAAAAAAAATTAACTTAAAATTAATGGTACCAAGATAAGCTTATAGTGGTACCCAATTATGATTCTAGTAGTACCAATTTAAGGTTATAGTGGTATCAAGTTAAGGTTCTAATGGTACCAAGTTAATGTTCAAGTGGTACCAACTTAAGATTCTAGTGGTACCTAATTAAGGTTTTACTGGTACTAATAGAAGGTTTTAGTGGTGCCAAAATACGGTTATAGTGGCACCAAATTAAGATTCTAGTGGTTCCAATTTAAGGTCATATTGGTGCCAAAATAAGGTTCAAGTGGTATCAACTTAAGGTTATAGTGGTATAAAATTAGGGTTATAATGGTACCAAATTAAAGTTATAGTGGTAACAAGTTAAGGTTCTAATGGTACCAAGTCATGGTTATTGTGGTAGTAAATTAAGGTTCCAGTGATACTAAGTTAAGGTTATAATGATACCAATTTAAGGTTCAGTGGTACCAGGTTAAGGTTCTAATGGTACCAAATTATGGTTATACTTGTACTAACTTAAGGTTCTACTGGTACCAATTTAAGGTCATAGTGGTTCTAAGTTAGGGTTGTAATGGTATCAAGTTAAGGTTATACTGATACCAATTTAAGGTTTAATGGTACCAGGTTAAGGTTCTAGTGATACCAAATTATGGTTATACTAGTACCAACTTAAGGTTCTACTAGTACCAATTTAAGGTCATATTGGTACTAAAGTAAAGTTCATTGGTACCAGCTTAGGTTCATAGTGGTTCCAAGTTACAGTTGTAATGGTATCAAGTTAAGGTTATACTGATACCAATTTAAGGTTCAGTGGTACCAAGTTAATGTTGTAGTGGTACCAAATTATAGTTATACTGGTACCAATTTAAGGTTCTACTAGTACCAATTTAAGGTTATATTGGTACCAAAGTAAGGTTCATTGGTACCAACTTAGGGTCATAGTGGTTCCAAGTTACGGTTGTCATGGTATCAAGTTAAGGTTATACTGATACCAATTCAAGGTTTAGTGGTACCAGGTTAAGGTTCTAATGGTACCAAATTATGGCTATACTGATACCAACTTAAGGTTCTACTGGTACTAATTTAAGGTCATATTGGTACCAAAGTAAGGTTCATTGGTATCAGCTTAAGGTCATAGTGGTTTCAAGTTAGGGTTGTAATGGTATTAAGTTAAGGTTATAATTATACCAATTTAAGGTTCAGTGGTACCAGGTTAAGGTTCTACTGGTACTAAATTATAATTATACTGGTACCAACTTAAGGTTATACTAGTACCAATTTAAGGTCATATTGGTACCAAAGTAAGGTTCATTGGTACCAACTTAAGGTCATAATGGTTCCAAGTTAGGCTTGTAATGGTATCAAGTTAAAGTTATACTGATACCAATTTAAGGTTCAGTGATACTAGGTTAAGGTTCTAGTGGTACCAAATTATGGTTATACTGGTACCAACTTAAGGTTCTACTGGTACCAATTTAAGGTCATATTGGTACCAAAGTAAGGTTCATTGATACCAGCTTAAGGTCATAGTGGTTCCAAGTTAATGTTGTAATGGTATCAAGTTAAGGTTATACTGATACCAATTCAAGGTTCAGTGGTACCAGGTTAAGGTTCTAGTGGTACCAAATTATGATTATACTAGTACCAACTTAAGGTTTTACTAGTACCAATTTAATATCATATTGGTACCAAAGTAAGGTTCATTGATACCAGCTTAAGGTCATAGTGGTTCCAAGTTAAGGTTATGCTGATACCAATTTAAGGTTCATTGGTATCAATTTAAGGTTATTGTAATACCTAGTTTAGGTTCTAGAGGTACTGAGTTAAGGTTCTACTGATACAAAGTTAAGGTTATTGTGGTACTTAATTTAGGTTATAGTGGTACCAAGGTAAGGTTACAGTGGTACCTTAACTTGGTACCTCTTTATAATCTTAACTTGGTACCACCATAACCTTCACTACTTAGTTATAATCCACTATAATCTCAATTTGATACCTCTATAACCTTAACTTGGTACCACAGTAACCTTAACTTTGTACCAATATAACCTTAACGTGGTACCACTATAACCTTAACTTGGTACCAATGTAATCTTAAATTGGTACCACGATAACCTTAACTATGTACCATTATAACCTTAGTTAGGTACCTTTATAACCATAACTTGATACCACAATAATCCTAACTTGGTACCATGATAACCTTAACTAAGTACCACTATAACCTTAACTAGATAGCACTATAACCAGAACTTTGTACCATTATAGCCTTAAGTTGGTACCATTATAGCCTTAAATTGGTACCAACGTAACTTTTAATTGGTACCACTATAACCTTAAATTTATATCATTATAACCTTAGATTAGTACTATCATAACCTTTAATTGTTACCACCACAACCTTAAATTGGTACCATAAATTGTTTAGGGATTAGGGTTAGGGATTCTGGTTAGAGGATTAGGGTTAGGAATTAGGGTCAAGGTTAGAAATTAGGGACTAGGGTTAAGGATTAGTTATTAGGAATTAAAGGTAGGGTTTATGATTTAATGTTAGGTTTATGTGTATAGTTTATGGTTTAGGGTTTAGGATTAGAGTTTGGGTTTAGTGTTTAGGATTTAGCATGTATGTACATTTTAATTTGAACAATATTTGGTAAATTTTTTAAAAGCTCAAGCATGTATGTACCCTTAAGAATTAAGGAATAGGGTTATGTTAGAGTTATGGTTAGGGGTTAGGCTTGGGGTTAAGGTTAGGGGTAAGGTTTAGGCTTAAGGTTAGGAATTAGGGTTAGGGATTAGGGTTAGGGATTAAGATTTAGGGTTAGGGCTAGGGTTTAGGTGTATAGTTTATGGCTTTGGGGTTAAGGTTAGACTTAGGATTTAGGTGTTTAGAGTTTTGGACTAGGGATAAATTCAAGAGCTAAGGTTAGGGTTTAGGGTTATGTTTAGTATTTTTTTATATTATATTATGGGTTTACTTGGTACATAACATTAATTTTAACTATAACTGACATATTTAACATTTTAATTTATAAATGCAAAACATTTATGTACATGTTAGAGTTTAGGTTTAGGGTTTAGGTTTAAGATTAGGATTTAAGATTAGATTTTTGTTTAAGGTGTTTTTATGAAATTTTAATTTTTTACTATGATTGGCATATTAAACAATTTTGTAAATATTTAGAGACAAAGAGTTTATAATTTGAGGAGTCTTGGTATAAATAAGGTTATAATTTTTACCTTTTGTTCAGCAATTAAGGAAAAAGATAAATCAAAGCTTTTTTTGCTATCTATTTATTTTAACTTTTTTTTTCACTTTTATTATGACCATTATTTGAACAGCTGGTGTAAGGTCTACATTATTTTATTTTAAAAAATCAATTGGTTTGAGGACCAAAAAAATGTTGTAAATGTCTAGAGATATATAGTTTATATATGGTTCGAGACCAATTAGATTCAAACGAACTAAAGATGTGTTGGGACTTTACCAACTCCATCAAGAATTATATAACAAGGTTTAGAGTTTACGGTTTAGTACTAAGGTCAAGGTTTAGGACAAGAGTTTAGGCATATGGATTATGGTTAGTTTTAAGTTTAGTGTTTAGGGTTAGAGTTATGTTTAGGGTTAGGGTTAACGTATGATTAGAGCTTAGGGTTTAGGATAAGAGAATAGGGTCAGGGTTAAGGTTAAAGTTTAGGGTTTAACATTCAACTTTAGGATTATGGTGTAGAATTAAGAATTAGATTCTTCCAAACAAGTAATTTCCATATTTAGTAAGTTAAAGGGTCTAGTTAGTTTAGCTTATGCATCAGTAAGCCGAGTAAACTTGAATGCCAACCTGAATTTGGTGCAAAACCTAAATAACCCAAGTTGAAATTACCCGAAACTGAAATTGACTCAACCTGAAATCTAGTTAACTCAAAATTGTATTAAATAGTTTGAGAGAAAGAGAGGAAATGTCATGAGTTTGATTTAATGTGAGATAAAAGTAAAAAAAAAAATAGTTTTAAAGAAGTTAAGAGAATGAGCATCATGTATTAATAGAATAAGAAGAAGGTGGGTGGAATGAAAAAGAAATGAGGATTAATGTGAGAAATTTGAATTAATATGGAGAAGTGAATTAATGTAAGAGTAGTAGTTTGTGTTTGTTAGAAAGAGGGAGTTAATACAACTAATGAAGGTAGATAGGTGGAGGGGAGTATGTGTGGAAGTAGAAGTTCAAAAGTTTAAAGTACATCTTTTCCATATTTATATCTCAACATATATAAGATTAATGTAGACATGTGAAAAGAGAATGTAAGTATCATTTATAGGTAAAATCATAAAAGGAGGATGAGTGAATTAAAAATAGTTTGTGAAGGATTGGCTCAGTAGTGATACTTAATTTATTTGTGAATGTTTAATTTTGAAGGTTTGCCAATTGCAAAGTAGAGGAGTAAGAGCATTTCTAACTAAAACCCATTTGTTTAGACTAAATCACTTTTATTTTTGACCAAATCGCATTTATTTGTACTAAATCACTTTTGTTTTAACTAAGTAACTTTTTCGTGGATGAGATGTTTTTATTAATAATAAAAAGGCGATGATGAGTTAGCGTTATGTTACATATTAATTTTTTTCACCATTTTAAAATTTATTAACCGTTTTAATATTAAAAATCCTTTTCATAAGTATTATCGCTTTTTTGACAAATTATAACTGTTTTTTGTTTTTATAGCTTTTCTAAAATATCTATCACTTTTTCTAATTATTTATCGCTTTTTCTTATATGTAACTGCTTTTTTTACATATTTATTGTATTTTTTAACTATTTATCGCTTCTTTTCATATTTAATCATTTTTTAAAAATATTTACTGAATTTTTTAATTATTTATCACTTTTTTAAAATATTTATTGTATTTTTGAATTATTGATCACTTTTTTATATTTAATCACTTTTTAAAAATATTTATTCCATTTTTTAATTATTTATCCCTTTATTTATTATTTAATCACTTTTTTTTATATTTAATAGTGAAATTGTTCTAAAAAAAGTGATTACATATAATAAAAAAAGCGATAAATAACTAAAAAAAGTAATTTTTTTTCAAAAAAGTGATTAAAATTTTAAAAAATAGATAGATAGCTAAAAATGTGAGAAATATTTTAAAAAATTGATTAAATATAAAAAAGTGATAACTAATTAAAAAAACCAATAAATAAAAAATCTAAAAACCGATTAAAAAACAAAAAAAGTGATAATTTGTAAAAAAAAAACAATAATTCTTGTATATCCATTTCTTTGTGTAAAATCATTTTAATATTTTTTGAAGCTCAATTACCAATGAAATAAATATGAAAAATCTTAAAATTAATAAAATTTAGTTATAAAATGTATGAATTTTGGAAGTCAGGAGTTGTTGTAAAATACTAGAAATGAAGTTGGGGTAAAGTATTAGTTTTTAAAGATAGGGGTTAAAGTGTACGTTACATTACATAGTAGGGGCATGTTGTCATTAAGCTTAAATGATATGAAAAGGCGATTAATACCTATAAAAGGCGAGAATAGCTTTTAAAAAATTATAAAAATTTGAAAAAAGTGTAAAAAATGATAAATTTTAAAAAAAATTATAAATATTTTTTAAAATTGATAAACATTTAGGAAAACACATGAAATTTATGAAAAGGTGAAATTTTTTTAAAAAACGTGATAATTTTATTTAGAACATTTTAAAAAGGGAAAAAATTTTAAAAGCTATTAAATTCAGTAAAAGACGATAAAAATTATAAAGGCGACAAAATTTTTTAAAATTCCCTAATATTATTTAAAACACTATAAAAATTTAAAAATGGATAAATTTTAAAAAGTGATAAAATTTTTAGAAATGCCATAATTTTATTTTAAAGGCGACAACGGTTTAATAAAAGTGATAAAAATAAGTAATTTAAAGTAAGAAAAAATGATAAAAAGAAAACAATTGATAAAAGTGATTAAAAAAATAAAAAACCGATCATATCAGTATTTGTAAAGTTTGATTAGCTACGAAAACAATATAAAAAATCTTAAAAGTACTAAAATATGTTCATCAACATTAATTTACTTTAATTTACCTCATTTTTAAAAACCAAAAAACTAGGGCCTGAGTCGATACCACTGGTACACTGTCAGGGGTCAGTTTTTTAACCGCTTTACCTAGAATTGATACCGCTGATACGTATTTAGGGACCACTTTGTGAACCACATTCCCCCGAAAATAAACCACAAAATTAGTGGTTGATTTTAGGGGCCAGAATGTTAACCGCTTTTCTGTGATGCACTTTCTGGGCCCTTGTGGTTTAATTTGAGGGACCAGTTTATGCAACCACTACATTTGTGGTGAGCGTTTTGGGGGCAATAATATGAACCGCATTTTTTTGATGTTCAAATTATGGGGTTTTATGGCTCAATTTGAGGGCCTTGAGTCGATATCGCTAGTACAGGGTCAGAGGCCATTTTTTTAACTGCTTTACCCAAAATTAAAACCGCTGGTATGTATTTAGGAGCCACTTTGTAAACCACATTCTCCAAAAAATAAACCGCAAAATTAGTGGTTGACTTTTAGGGGGCCAGAATGTTAATCGCTTTTCTGTGATGCACTTTCTAGGCCTTTGTGGTTTAATTTGAGGGTGTCATAATATGAACCGCATTTTTTTGTGGTAAAAATTGCAGGGTTTTGTGGTTCAATTTGAGGGGCCTGAGTCGATACCGCTGGTACATGGTCAGGGCTAGTTTTTTAACCGCTTTACCGAGAATTTATACCGCTGGTATGTATTTAGGGGCCACTTTGTGAACCACATTCCCCTGAAAATAAACCACTATTTTGGTGGTTCATTTTTTTGCCCAGAATGTTAACCGCTAAATTATTCATTCTTCTATATCCATTTTTTTTTGTAAAATAATTTTAATATTGTTTGAATCTCAATTACAATGAAACAAATATGAAAAATCTTAAAACTAATAAAATTTAGTTATCAGATGTTTCAATTATTAGGAGTTGTTGTAAAACGCTACAAATGATGTTGGGGTAAAGTATTAGTTTTTAAAGATAGGGGGTAAATTGTAAGTTACATTAGACCCTAGGGGATGTTGTCATTAACCCTTAAAGCATATAAAAAGGCGATAAACACTTAAAAAAGGTGACAATGCTTTTAAAAAAGTGATACAAAATTTTAAAAAGCGTAAAAAATGATAAAAATTTTAAACAAATTATAAATATTTTTAAAAATGGTAAAAATTACAAATTATAAATATTTTTAAAAATGGTAAAAATTTAGGAAAAGATGCCAAAATTTATGAAAAGGATAAAATTTTTGTAAAAAGGTCATAGTATTATTTAGAACATTTTAAAAAGGGAAAAAAATTTAAAAAGCTATTAAATTTAGTAAAAGGCAATAAAAATTATGAAAAGGTGATAATATTATTTAAAACATGATAAAATTTAAAAAGCGATAAAAATTTTTAGAAATGCCATAATATTATTTTAAAGGCGATATCGGTTTAATAAAAGAGATAAAAAAATAAAAAGCAATTTACAGTAAAAAATGGCGATAAAAAGAAAAAAAATGATAAAAAGTCCTAAACAAGTGATTAAAAAAAATAAAAAACCAATCATATCAGTATTTTATAAAGTTTGATTGGCTTCGAAAATAATATGAAAAATCTTCAAAGTATTGAAATGTGTTCATCAACATTAATTTACTTTAATTTACCCTCATTGGTTGTATTAATTCTCTCTTACCAACAAATACAACTACTATTCCTACATTAATTAACTTCTCAATATTAAATCAAATTTCTTACATTAATTCTAATTCATTTTTTTCATTCCACCCCCCATACATACTGCTATTTCTCTCAAATTATTTAATACTATTTTTTTTTTTATTTTTATCTCACCTTAAATCAAACTCATCACATTAACTCTCTTGCTCTCAAAGTATTTACCACTATTTAATACCATTTTTTTGTACTTTTATCTAAATTATTTACCACTAACATGTTAATAATTATATTTACTGAATTTTTTAAATATAATATTACAAATTATTTTATCTTTTTACACTTTATTCCCTTTAAAAACTAAATTTATTTACGTTTAGAACCGAAAGACGCAGGTAACCGGTAAAAATCTATTACGCGGTAATGTTTTATTTTTTGTTGTTTTCTTCGATGTCCGCTACGGCAACTTACCGCAGCGACAATGCAGAATCTCGCAATTTGTCCTCATTCTCTCAACAATGTCGCCGAATGACTCGCACCAATGTGGGGTGTCTTCGACGATGGTCAGCAGCTTTAAAGAGCATGGAGAAGATAGCGGGTGGAGGTCGCCAATTGAAGCGCAGAGAAGATAGCAGATGGAAGTCACCGGTTGAAGCATGGGTGGCAATGGAAGGCAGCGCAATCAAAAGCGACGGCGAATGGAGCATGGAAGTTCAGAAGCGACAATGGATGGAGCGTGGAAGTGGAGAAGCGACGGCAGATGGGAGTGTGGAAGTGGAGAAACTACGGTGGAGTGCAAATCAGTGACGGAGGGAAGTGCGAATTGGCGATAGAGGGAAGCGAATCGGCGAATTGGTGATGACGATGGTTTTGTGAAGGAAATCGGCGACGGACGAAAGAAGAGACAATGAAACTCCAGACCAGTAACTGACAAACCGGTACAACCGGGTGCCCCAACCCTTTCTCTTCTCATATCTTAATCTGATGGCTGAAAGAAAGAAATAAACATTTGAGACTAAAATGATTAACAAAGAAAAAAATATGGTCATGGTGGTAATTTTGACCAAATTTTTATCTGGAGGAATGAACGGCTAGGATTGGGGGGCACCAGTACCGGGTTAGTATTTTAGGGCCAATTCGTTTCGTCTTAAGTCAACTGACTTTTTTTAACTTTTTCATCTTTTTTATGTGAAACCAATTTCATTTGAAAGTCAATGTTATGTAGATGCAATAATCAATTTGAAAGTAAATTTTTAGGATGTTGTTAAATTTTTATGAATTTTTCTTTTTTAAGACTTGAAACTAGAAAAATTCATAAAAATTTAGTAAGATTATAAAAATTATATTTTTAATTGATTATTGTAACTACATAATATTGACTTTTAATTAAAATTAGTTTCAAGTAAAAAAGATGTAAAAATAAAAAAAAAATCATTTTGTAGCCAATTGGCTAAAGTCGAAACGAATTGGCTGTTAGAATCTTCCCCCTTCCTACTACAGTTAACTTGGCTTTGCATAGTGGTCTTACTAGTCCTACATTTGTTTGACCTAATGCTACAGCTGAAGCAGCGTTGCACTTTGTTTTGACACTGCTCTAGTTCAAATTAGGTATGTGGTACTCTTTTATAATGACCCTCTATTATCCAGTCAGACTTCCTTAAAAGCTTGGCTTTCAAAATTTTTACCTGTACAAAACTAATTGCAAGGCTAGTATATTGAGTTTTTATTCTCTACCATTTAGATATTATTGATTCGGATGAATTAGGTTGTCTTTCGCAATGTTTAGTTTCAGGTCCAACCTATAATTTCTCGAAAGGGCTAGCCGCTTCAATAGTTGTCTACTTTTATAGAGCACCTTTCTACTCTTAACATGTTGCCGTTTAACCCTCCAATCCCTGTTTGCCAGTAGTCCTAAAATGTTCTAGAAGACAATCCAAGTGCTGGACATCTTCATTATTAATAGGGCATGCTACCATTCTTTTGGTTTGGCTTCAGCTACTTGGACTTGGACCCCGCCTTTACAGGAAGGCAAGTTGATCTCGAATTGCTCATTTATGCTTGAAGCTGAGCTTTCTGCTTTGGATGGTGCAATCCAAGCAGTGAATCAATTTTTGGTATAATATGTTACCTTCCTCTCTGATTGTTCGAAACTTTTAGCGGTTTTACAAGGATCCATCAATCTTAGTTGCTTTTTGACCAATTTATCATGTTAGGCTAGCTTTGCCTTGGAGAACTTCTTTTGCAGCTTAGTGCTCATTGTGCCCCAAGAGCGTGTTTCTTTGCTACACAACGATGCAACTTTCTTACTGCCTTAACTTTCTTCTTTTTGATCTTGCGTATCAAAAATAATTTTTGGGTATTTGGTTTCAATAATTAGGTATTTGTTACCGAAAACCAATTATTTTTTTTATATCAGATTCATGAGGTATAACCAAAAACACTGAGTAACCACTCCTATTAGTAATGAGTAGGTTCTGATGGCATGTAGACTGAGAGCCCTGCTATCTTTCAGCTAAATTGGGTTTTGACTCCAAGCTATTTGCGCTTGAAGTCTAGCCAAGTGGCAATTTGCTAGTGCATCAGCTTCACCCTTGATCTTAAGATTATTTTGAGTTTTAAAAGGAGGCAAAAACCTACCTAGTCCCTTAAGTGATTTGCTCTCTCGTTCATTCCTCATCCTCTCAACTTGTAACTTATAATGACTTTGAGTATTAAAAAAAACTGTTTAAAAAAATGGGTAAAATCCACCGGGGGTCACCTAGCTTATTTTTTTGTCCTAAACGGGTACCTTACCTTCAAATTGTCCTACCGCGGTACCTTACCTCTTATCGCGTGTCCTATCTGGGTACGTTCCATTGATTCCATCGTTAAGTCTCACGGAAATTGCTGACGTGGCATCAATTAATGCTACAATAAACGTAAAATAATAACTTTGGACCCTAAACTTTTCTAATAACTAATTCTAACCCTTAAACTTCCACCAAAATCATTTTAGCCACCGTCAACCTCTTCCTCTGTCGCCCACCATCCCAGCCGCCCTCGACATCTACGTCGTCCTCCCCGTCCTCCGCTGTATCCTCTGATTTGTCCTCCGCAGCTTTCGACAATTTGATCATCTTCAAGGCATTGACGAGTGCTTAATTACAGGACGTACACTATGCGATTCAATTACAGGGGAAGAACTTTCTTCACAATCTCTTCACTTAGGGCCGCAATCTGGGAATCCAGAGCTTAATGGTCTCTTCTTTCTGCCTCTCCAGATTGATCAGAGCCTCCATCAGCTCCACATCCACCTTCTTCTTTCCCTCAGCTATCCTCTCGTCCACCTCCTTCTGGGTCTCCATCTTCATCTTGTTCAGCGCCGCCGCTATCTCTGCCCTCGCCGCCTTCATGATCGCAGCCGCTTTCTCATCCAGCGCCTTCACCTCCTCCGACGTGTCCTTTACGCTCTCCAGCTTCGCTTTAATGTCCGCGTCCCTCTCGTCCATGAACTTCCCCAGCGGGGTGTAGTAGATCTTGTCCAGAGCGAACATCAGGAGAAGGAACTGGACCATCATGATGGGCAGCGTCAAATTGAAGTCGAAGAGTGCCGCTTTCTCCATTTCCGCGGCCATAGACGGCGGCGCCGATGACAGGCAGGTCGCGGCGAGGAGCGAGAGGGATTTGATCACCGTCAAACTCACAAAGCTCTTCGTCGTCTAGCATCTGAAGGAATTCGCGGGTCACGTTTTCTTCCTCTGCATCTAGTCTTTGTGATTCTGTATCTTCATCTTTCAGCGCCTTCCTCTAGACCATCATCGATTCAAGTGCTTTGATCTGCTGGGCAATGGAATCGAGCTCCGCTAATCTGGTCATGTGAAGCTGGTCGTCAAGCAACACCTCTTTGACTACTTCACTGGAAGTAGGCTTGTCTTCCGCCATTCCCTGAGACTCTACATCTCCCATCTCTTTCTCCGAAATCTCCACTCCCTTATCAACAATTTTGAAATCGGAAGGATTAAGATCATCTAGCTTTTGCGGGGCAGAGACAGAAGAGGACTGAGCCGAAGCCGGTTCATCGAGATTTAAATCGTCAATGCCTTGAAGATGATCAAGTTGTCAAAAGCTGCGGAGGACAAATTGGAGGATACTGCGGAGGACGGGGAGGACGACGTAGAGGTTGAGGGCGGCTGGGATGGTGGGCGATAGAGGAAGAGGTTGACGGTGGCTAAAATGATTTTGGTGGAAATTTAAGGGTTAGAATTAGTTATTAGAAAAGTTTAGGGTCCAAAGTTATTATTTTACGTTTATTGTAACATTAATTAATGCCACGTCAGCAATTTCTGTGAGATTTAACGATGGAATCAACGGAAAGTACCCAGATAGGACACGCGATAAGAGTTAAGGTACTTCGGTAGGACAATTTGAAGGTAAGGTACCCGTTTAGGACAAAAAAATAAGCTAGGTGACCCCCGGTGGATTTTACCCTTAAAAAAATTATGAATACTTGGATTCTAACTTTGTATCAAACCATTCATAGATCATTTGGGCATGTGTCGGCCAACCTCAAAGCCAAATCAATGTTATTTGAAAAAGGAAAAGTTACACATACTTATAGCTTGCACAAAAGCTCCTTAATTATATGAATATCTCATTTTGATACGTATGTTCATCCACAGATTAAATTATTAGTTGACCTTTGTAAGTATCTTAATGTCCTTCCAACGTGATTCCATGTAGTGAGAATAGTCATCTTGAGCATAAACCCCACACTTAAAGTAATGAGATCTCCCACCTCGTCCTAAAGCTTCATGCTTTAAAACTCCATTAATGTAAATCTGTAATT